>JAZDUA010000547.1:342500-920000 GCA_038098605.1 Gryllus longicercus
TCGTATTGTCTCCATTGGAAATACGCTTCCATCAGAGATTTGAATCAATTATCTGTATCTGCTGAGGGCTCTAGTCTATTCGATGGAAATGGTACCTATTGGCACCACTCAGCATTGTCCTTCCTTAATTTTAATCAGAGATTTTAATTCAGATTAAGCTTCTTCAGCTCAAGCTAGTTTGCCCGCGGTGTACCCAAGTACTAGATTTAATAGGTACTATAATGTAGTAATGTATATTGGATACTTTATTTAAAATTTTGAAATTGTTATATCTGCAATTACTTTTCACAACTTTCATGTTTTTGGCATACGTAAGATTTTAATGCGTTGCATTCGCCAAATATTCCACTCTCTGGATCCTAAAAACGAATCAGTTACCCCAAGTTGTATCTGATGGTCCCTGACCAAAACAGTGAGTGCTCAATACTCAATCATGATCATCAGGAGCGGCTGTGGGTGTAGGGGAATGCCAGTACCCATAAACCAAAATGAGTAAATGAATAAAAATGTGAAGGAAAATATATACTTAAAAGTACCGCTTTCAAATCAGGGATGCTGGGAAATATTGAGTACCATCTGTTGACCATAACTAGTACTATTTGCTTTGATTATTTAAGGCGGGTCAATCCGTTGCGTCTTTCCGTTCAATTTTGCGCATGCGTCGAACTCATGCGTTTAGCGCACGTAGCGATGTGGTAGCAACTGTTTAATCATTTATATCCCTTCGAATTTGCTACAGATATTCCTATTGCAGATCGTAAATTAAATTAATCAAGTAGGACCAATGCTCAAGATCCTTGTATATTATGAATTATATGTTTGGATTAACATAAGGTAAGCCCTAATAGCATGTGATTTTGTTTTGTTTTTTAATTTATTTATTTTAAGTTCTTTTCAATTACTTGGTCATTAGCGAAGTAATAGCATCTGCATATGTTCATTTTGTTATGCAATCGTCTTTGGTAAAAATATATTATTTCATTTAAAAGTATACATTACTCTGAAAAATAACAGGGACTTTTTGTCCATCAGGGTTGGGCAAAATACTTTAAATTTAGTATTTAAATATTTCGCCCAAATTATTTGTAAATAAGTACTTAAATACACATACAAATTACATTACGACTTATTGTGCTACATATACACGTATTTAAAATGCTTCAAATACTCAAAATCAGGGGCGGATGCAGCGACAAGTTTGGGAGAGAAGGTTCTAAATGTTTTGGTCGAATGTGTCATATTAAAGATTTTGTAAAATGTCTCAGGCTACACATATCTCATGCTGAGATAAGATTTTTTAATGATTATCCTAAAATATTTTTATTTGCAAGTTTCGCGACAAGTTAAAATTAATAGTTACTGAAAAATTTTAGGGGGATTCCCTTCTCGTGGAACCGCGCCTGTCAAAATACTGTATATAGCGTATATAAAAATGTTGTATTGTATAATTTGTATTGAACAATATATTGTAATTGTCAATTAAATAGTAATAATTAGTTAATAAATTAGTAATTGATAGTCATACTTTTTTTTTCATTTAGTTCCGTTTGACTCGAAGGCCCTCAGCAGTCGATACGTGAGGGACATTGAATTATATTTGCATTGTTTAGCAAACATTATTCAGAGATGAATACATTGAGTACACGTGGATTGAATGTGAGAAGCCTAATCTGGTACATGATGATCGGGGGGGGGGGGGGGGTCGAAGAACTGTCGCGATAGTTTCCGCTTTAGTCTGTTGCGGTGAAGATTTGGTTTTCCGATTTTGATATTTACGGCTGAGCGAATCTGGGGAATTTTAGGATAGAAGCGAGTGGGTAGGAGGGAGAAATGGATGGAGATCGGAGTGATGAAAAATCTGAATTTTTGGGATATTTGATTTGCTGGTTGAGACCCAGATAGGAGAAGCGAAGGTTATGATTGGACGAATCATTGATTGGTATAGATGAGAAGCAACATGAAGTCGCAGGGGTGAAGACTTTTTGAGTATGAGACGTAGTTGGTGGGTTCTACAGGCGGCCGGAGTTGTTCTGTGAAGAATATTTGATTGCCAAAGTGAGCCTCCGGTCAAAAAGTACACTTACGATATTTCACTGGCTTGTTGTTTGGGAGCCAAGATATATTTTCTCCTTGATATTTGAGAGGGGGAATATTTTTTAGTCTGCGTAGTGTAAAGATTTTGGCCTGACTTTTTGCTGATTTATCCGCTTGTGCCATTTCTGGGCCCAGTCGGAGAACTGGGGAGGTGATGTTGCATGTTTTTCTTTTGCGGTGGTAATATCACGGTTTGAGGAATATATAGTGGTAATATCATCAGCAAGCAGTGTATGGAGATGTGAGGTGAATGGTATATTGGCGGTATAAAGATTAAATAGTGCAGAAAAAAGGACAGATTCTAGGGGTACACCTGCTTTCATGGGGAAATATGATGAAAGAGCTTCAGGAAGGCGTACTGAAAAAGAGCAATCTGCAAGGAAGTTTTTGATAATATGATTGAGATAGTAGGGGGTTCCGATGCGATTAAGTTTGAATAACAGTCCTGGATGCCAGACGGTGTCAAAGGTTTAGCTACATCGAGAAAGATTGCGACTGTGTGTTTCTTTTCATGGAAGCCTTCGATTATATCTTCGGTTAGTCTTAATATTTGGTGATTTGTGAAAAGTAGTGGTTGAAAACCACCACATATTTCTTAACGATAACAATTGTAATGCATTGTAACAATATGTACAAACATTTAAAATATAAAATGATATCGCAATATGTCCAAACACAAGGAAATGGATTTTCCTTTCAAAACGACTATTTTTTTAAACAAATCATTAGTTAATATACCCCTAGTTGGCGAGTGTATAAAACCTGCAGAGGAAAACATTCAACTGGTGCGGATGAACATAAAGTAGTGTTAGAATGAATAAACGTTTGTTTTATTGTCGGATAAATGTCCAGTATTATAAATATTTTACATTTAACATTTAAAATAAAGATAATCCAAATGCTAACAGTTGAAAGGAACTTTTCTTTTGTATAATGAGGTGCATTCACTAGCGGAATCAAACAAAAAGGACTTATCCCCGTTCTAAACTATCTTCTTCTTCGTCTGTATTTAAAGTATTGTAAGTATTTCTTTTTTTAAATACACCTACTTTATGTATTTAAATACATCTCTAAAATACAAGCCTCATAACTCAAAAATACAGTTTTTCAAATACAAAATGTATTTAAAATACGTATTTCAAATGCAAGTATTTAAATACTGCCCAACGCTGTTGGTCACGCTTCCGATACTACCGATTCACTTACGGAATCGATTCTTGTGAAATAGGTATTCGATTCCTTCGCTACCGATTCTTCATGGAATTGATTCCAAAATGCCGGAATCTAATCAAACCTTCATTATTGTCTTCAAAAATATGCATATTTCTGCGGTTATGTTGTATTTTTCAGGGTTTTTGTCGTTTGCCTTTATGATTAATGTGGTTATTGCTTTATTATTAATTCTATAGAAGTTCATGTAGTGTTTGAATCACGAAGTCTCCACCTTCCGCTTCGTTCAAACTAAAGTTCCGCTTAGTTCAAATTATTTTGTTTAGCATAGCAAAAATAACTCTCTTGAAAGCGTTGTGAGAAGTTGTGCTTCTTTGAATCCATTACAGTTTCGTTGATAAGTTCATACTATTGTTGATGTTATAATATATAATATTTTTCATTTATGTTTTGTTAATATAGTTTCATTGATACACTCTATTACTGTATTTCAGTTGTACAATTTTCTATAATTTTTTTTTCGGTCACGTAGTTAATTATTACTTTTATTATTTTTAATTAACACCAGGTTGTGCTTTATTAAATAGTAATTGCCCGATTCCGGTATCCAATGAGGTATGTTATATATCATTTAAGGCGAGATTTCGGATCTTTTATTGGGGGTGGGACAAAGGGTCCTTTCGCATAGGATAGTAAAAAGTTCCTCTCAGCCAAATGGCATAAGAGAAGTTACACTATAATTCTAACATAAACATGTTGAAAGATTTCTTAGTCTCCGTCCACCACCCACACTCCTCTGCAGCCTGAAAAGTATTTTTTAATTTTAATTTTTTCTAAAACTAAACAGTATTTTCTTTGATTGAAAAAAATTAAAAGTAACAAAATAATTTATATTGTTAGAAAAACATTTTTTGATATTTTCTCAGCGCCAAATTTTAAAGTTATAAGAACATTACAAAAAATATATTTTACTGTCTTGAACCTTGGAACAGGTGAAAAAATCTCAAAAGTTCTTCTTAAAACACAAAACGTGATTTTTTTAGATTTCTTCTATTCCTGAGCTGTAGTTTAAAAAAATAAAAACCAATTTTACGATTTTAATCCTAATTTCAAAGGCGTCGTCTGTCTGACAACGCAATTAGTGCGTCGTTCTCCCATCCCCTCTCCGTTTCTGAAACTCTAGGTACCTTCGTTTTGTGACTAGCCAGTGAAATACACGTAACCTTGTGTGCGCGCCTATTTCCGGCTATTACAACACATGTCGTCCAGTAGACTATGCATTTGAAATTACGTCAGGGTTTTTTCGTTCTATTGCCTAATATTGTGAATGATTAATACGAAAATAAGGAATGAATACGTTGTCTTGTAGCATTTAAGTTTTGTTCCGAACATTTAGCAATCATAATGGGAGGACGGATATTATAACAAAGGTCGCAAGACGAGGTTCTACGGCGGACACTTCTCAAAAGCCATGTGTGGACAGCACCAAGCGTGTACTGTGAGAGTCAAGTTATTTACGTGTCGTGTTATTTACGTGTATAAATCATTTAAAATGTATTTTGTAACTCCATATCATACATGTTCAACCCATTGATCTTAGTGTTTCATTGTAAATTTTTTTTTTTTTTTTTTTTTTTTTTTTTTTACCCAAACTAGTCTGTCAGACCCAAAAATCCAAAGTCAGGCCCAAAGTAGTCATCCATTGTAAAAGCAATTGGTAAGATCGCCTTTGTAATCTAGGGTTAAATCACGTACACTTCGCATATGGCTGCAACAATTCTGTGCATTTAGTTGAGTGTTTATTATACATTTATAATGAAAATTGTTCTGAAAAGTGCTCAGAAAAACAATAATGAAACTTTTTTGATAATGCTTCCGACATTATGATTAAAACAAAAGATTCGCATTTACAACAGAAAAGTAAAATTACTCTAATAACATTGACTATAACAGAAAATATTCCGTGGAGATTCGCTTTTTTCTCAGTGTGCACTTGGCATCACAGAAATATCATGTATAAGTTACAATATATCTTACATTACAATGGAATACATAATTACAAAATATAATATAATAAAGAGTTTTACTGAACGTCATTCGTGTATTTTCATTTTCTTACTTTTTCGAAAACTGTAAACGTCAGATTTTGGTTCTCATATGTTCACGCTAGAACTGCCGGATCACAGAAATGTTAGTAACTCTGTGACTTTTGAATCCGTACATTTAGCAGCGTTCACAAATTTCTTATTTTGAAGATCCGTTAGAGAAAATGTGTTTTACATTAACAACGGTCTAAAGTTTTCCGTGCGCCTATTATACTTCAATAGATATACATACTGGAAAACATTTATGTCACTGCAGACCCACGGAACGTTCTTCCGTGAGAGGCACTTATTTTTGGCATTCGAAAACCTGATTTCAGACTATTATATTCAATTTAGTATATGGCAGGTATGGATGGCGCAAATAGAATTTAGAACAGTTCCCATTTTGTACCCTTTTTTTCCAATATACACAAAAATACACTTAAAATATTACCCGAAAGCTGTTCTTCAGCGTTTTTCTCTAATAAGATCACTTTCAATTAGTTCCGAAAATTTCTAATTTTTGAAAAGATTAAAACTCCACAAAATCAGGCTAATTTGTATTAAGTTTTATTTCTGCAATTTCTCTGTTAATGCTTTTGAAGGCCAATTTATATATATATATATATATATATATATATATATATATATATATATATATATATATATATATATATATATATATATATATAGGTGTTAAGTTTAATAAGAATAAGTTGTTAATCACATTAATTTGAAAATTAGTATTTGCACGCTTAAGATCGTAACTGTGAGAAGTCGAACGTAACAAGTTAAACGTGCATTCATTTTGTTGCAGTACTCACGGTGACAATTTTTCCGTATTCTCTAGTTTTTTCAAGTTTGCCACTTAAAACCACGAATTTGGAAATTTCTTAGAATTTTCTGGCCGTATCAGAAAACAAATTATCAGTTCCTCACCAGGGGAAGGAGGTTCGTCGAATGACAGCTTATATGTCTCGATTGGTACATGAGAAGTGGTCTAACCGTGAGTGACAGATTCGCACACACGCATAGCCGCAGTTACTCAAATACTATGTAGGGATTAGTTGAATGTGGCGTCGCCGACGCCATAAACTGTTTTAAAAGTATTTTCACGTGTTGAAAATTTGTCATCCATAGCTTTGTTTAAATAAGTTCTTACGGTCTCTTGCATTAGACATACCAATGAATCGTAGTAGCTGATAATTTATACTCCCTTTCAAAAGTTCCCAACATCCAACGGCCTTGGGGACCTCCAACCTCCATACGGGATATGAACTGGTAATATTGCAATTTCAAAATTATAAACGCCGTAATAATACTTGCAGGTTAGATTTTAAGTTTTTTTTTTTTTGCCAGTATGTACAAAAATGTACATAAAAGATCTGTAAGCTGCTCTTCAGCATTCTCTTCAACAAAATTCTTCAAAAATTATCAATAAAATGCCCTTATTGTTTTTTAAATGACCTAAAAGCGTCGAAGCTAGACATTACAAACCTCTCTTTTCAGTGTACTTGTGTGCGGAGAGTGAATGGAATGAGTGCAAAAAATGGTGGTGGTTATGAAATGCTAAGTTCTAATAAATAAATAAATAAATAAATAAATAAATAAATAAATAAATAAATAAATAAATAAATAAATAAATACCTCAAAAAACGGAGGTTAATAGCTTCGATCGGGTTGCGGAAGTTTGTATTGCGTTTAGAGAGGATTTAGGGGAGACAATAAAAATGTTTGCAACATTTCCAAATTTATAAACAATTTCCAACTGTGGTAGATCTAAAGAGGGAAGAGTCTGCCGATGTCACAGAGCCGAAATCCGCGAATTAGCAATTCTGCAACAATTAACAATTTTATAAACAAATTCGAAATATCCACTAGAACGGCCAGAAAGGATACGCAAACTGTGCCTGAGATGAACATTTAAATATATCAGTTTGTTAGAGTTACAAGTTGATTGCTAAAAGATAGTATAATTGTTGCAAAAATGCTCAATATTTACTGGTTTAATCACAGTAATTCTGGACGTAAAACGCCCACCCAGAAATATTGTTTCGTTTTGCGGCAGGGAAAGATGACGATATTTCCGCCTAATACGTAAACAATCGAGGCCCCCGATCCCGGGAACAGTGTCTTTCCAGCACCATGGTAGTTTGCGCCAATCACATAGGCACTAAGTTCTGACTGTAGCGATTGGACAACGCGTCCTTCTCCGGGAAGTTTGTCTGAACGGTTGGGAAGGTAGAATTTCACCCGCCAGTTCGTGGGGGGGGGGGTCGACGACTTTATACTACCCCAAAAAATTAGTGAATGTTTTTCAAAATAGCAGAGATTCGATTCGGGCTAAATCGGCGTAGCCCAGTCAATTGGTGCTCAAAAGTGCCCAATCCAAGAAAAAAAATCCGGAAGTTTTTTCTCAGTGTTCTACATGTTTTTGAGGGTGCTGAATTAAATTTTAACACAAGGGGGCTATATCCAATTCCCATTTCTTCTTTCTGAAATTTAGTTACTGTATTTTAAGTCAATGTTGGCACTGCAACATTAGTATCACATGTTCCCTGAAGATGGATAAAAACTTGTATTTATGATTTTTTTAAAATAAAAATCGATGACAAAATAAAAGCTAGTAGTCTCCAAAAATTGTATTTTTCGAATTTTCAATATTACCTATGATAGAAACAAAATTCTCACCTCCCATGAAGTTTGCATTGTTACATGAGGTACCAATTATATACACATTACAAAGTTTGCAAAAATAAAAATTGTTAATCCCTAGTAAATTCTGAAAGTGACAGAATTCTAAATGTATAAAATAAGAACAATCAAAATTGTCCTGTAAATTAAAACTCAAACCAGTAGAGTAAAACTCAAACTACTTTCATTCTTTCTTAAATAAAGCTCCAAATTTCAAATTCCAACTATGCAATTCTAAATGAGATTTTCTGAAGTAAAAACATTTGTGTACATACATATTCATCCAAATAATCATTTAAAGTAGAAACAAATCGTCAAAAAAGGTTGTCTTAAAAAATTAAATTAATAATTCAATATTTGTAAAAAAATGAGAATAATAAGTTTTGGCATATAATGAGAGAACATATGGTAGTATGAATATAGTTTTAAAAAGTGCATCGCTGAGAGATCTGCACTAGCAAATAAATAAAAATGTGTAAATAAAATTGTTAATTGAGTAAGTAGTAGTAGAGAAAGTAGAGCACGCAATTCCAGTCATTTGAGCCTGCATGCCTACCATAAAAATTCACGTTACACGATGTAAAGTCCATGATATTTGCATGCGTGTCACAATTGAAACTTTACAGACTCCAAAAAAACACAATTAGAAACGTTTTTTTAAATATATAATTGCATTGGTTTTTAATATTTTGAAGTATAGAATAACGGGTGAGCTTTCACATTAAAAAGGGAATAATTTTAACTATTTTTTTATGATCTTTAGAAATTTTTATGTTCCTCCTTAGTTTATCCAATATTGTAAATACCAAAGTCTTCTTTGGCAACTAATTTTGTAAATACACTTTCAAGTATACTTGATGAGGGAAACAGAATTTCTGAAATATTATAAACCTTCATTGAACCAAATTAAGAAATAACTTTGGATTTAAGTGTCTTTGTCCCACGTTAAAAAAAGAACTGAAAAATATAATTTAAATAATATAACTTAAATAAACAAATCAAAACTTGTTTCTTTTCCTAAAATGTTAAAATTTTCTGTTCTGAAGAAGCGCATTGCCTCATATTTTGAAAAAGATCTTTTGGCGTCATGTATTGGGCATTTGTATTTTAATAGCTCTGCGCAGCAATCTACCGATCTTGTCCGTGACCCCTTTGATGTGAGAAGGCACTGCTAAGAAGGACCTTTCTGGCTAATGGCTACAGCGGATCCGCCGTGAATCAAGCCCTATCGAGGCTCCACTCTACCACCTCGAATGCACGCAACGAGCCTTCCAGCCCGCCCCGTAAAACAGCTCGATTACCTTACATCAAAGGAGTCACGGGCAAGATCGGTAGATTGCTGCGGAGAGCTGATATTTGCCCCATGTTTCATGCTCATAAGATTGGGAGGAGCCTGGTACGGGTGAAGGATCGTGCGGACCCTCTTCAAGATGCCGGAGTGTATGAAATCGCGTGCAACTGTGGTCTTGTTGACATCGGTCAGATCGAGCGCACGGTAGAAGAGCGGATGCGGGAACACATGCGACATGACCGGCTTCAACACATCCACAAATCGGCCTTGGCACAACACGCTGCGGAAACGGGTCACCTCGTCGAATACCACGAAACCCGTTCTATAACAACAGAAGACCGGTGGTGGCCTCGTTTGATCAGAGGCTTTGGAAATCTCTAGGAGACCCGCGAACCTCAATAGAGATGACGGGCTCCACCTTAGCAACACCTGGAGACGTTACGTTGCCCCCTGCCAATCCGGTACCGCCCCTCGGAAATACCCTCCCCCAGCGGACGGCCAATGACGTGGCCGTCCTTTGGGCTTTTCGGTATTTCCGCCCTTCCCTCCACACAGACGCATCTTCCAGATGTCTATCCTGTTCAGTTTTCTATCATCTAGCCTTTCCGCACCACTCCTCTCCCCCCACTTCATCTGGTCACCCGGCACCGCCCTTTTCCTCCTCCTTCAACCACGTGACACCCGCCCTCCTCCTTTTGGCCGCCAATGCGCCCAGTCGGCCAACGCGCCCTTACTATAAAATGAGACATGCTAACTTGGCAGCAGTATAGCTCTGAAGAAGGCCACAGCAAGATGGCCGAAACGTCAGCCCATTTGACCGAGTCGCGGCTCATCCCGGATAGCCAAGAATGTATTGAATACATGTTAGTCTGTAATATTGTCACCATGTTTAAGTACTAATTTTGTCTAGCAATGTAAGGACTGAAAAATTGTTGTTTTTTTTAACATAGTTTTATTCATCAATTTTACTGCAGTCATTAGCACATGATACAATGTCTTTCAACAATTATTAAAATTAATTCTTATACTGAAATTGAAAATAAGTTAATGAATGAATTTGGGTGTTAAGTTATAACACCTGAAATATTTAAATTAATAATAATTTAAAAATGATGGGGAAGAGATACGAGTAAATGCAATTGAACATTTTTTGCCATGCTAGGTGGAACAAGTTTTAGGTATACGCAGAACATGAAATATTACAATAATAAAGTGAATGACTTCAAAAAAATTACATAAGTACAATATTTTTTAAACTATAGTAATATATTATTTTAAAATAAATAAAATACAAATGAAATCAAAACAAAACCTAATTTTGCAAGATTGTCACAATTGGATGTGTAACAGCCTGCAAAAGGCAGGTGGCTCTTCCACTCAATGGGATCTTAGTTGTATGATGATGATAATGATGGTGTAGTCAGAATCGACGTTTCGCGGGTCCTTCGTAAGAATAGGTTTCCTCAGTTTCGACTGTTTCTCTGCCAAAATTATTATCCTGCAATCGATCTCGCAATGTCACGGCATTTTGAATTTAAAAGGATATTTTAATTTTTGGGAGAACTTAACATGAAGCCACAAGGAGATTTTCAATATTTTCCCAAAACGTTGCAAATGTTTTGATTATTTTCCTTTCTCGCAATTACGCTCGTAAAAAGAGAAAGTATTGTTATCGTGCGCAGGAAAACTGCATTTTCGACAGAAAAACTTACTGTCGGGCTCTGGTAACGAAAAATTTGATAAGGGGTGGTCCATAAATTTTATAACGCAAAATAAGAGGAGAGGAGGGTTGAGGAAGCGCTACATGGGGGTAGGGAGTGTTAGTTTAGTGTTACGTCATTGTTTTGTTTTTTAATATTTATTTTCAATATTTGCTGAAACGATTCTTTTTATTCAGAGACTAAAACAACTATTAACAAATTAAATTAAATTGTTGATGTATAAATGTTAACAGTAATTGAAAATATATTTTCTTCAATTGAATACTGATTGAATCTAAAGATTACGAAGAAAATATTCAAAACTGATCTATATTATATTCAAGAAAACAATATCATACACTAGATTCTCGCCCATGTGCCCTCCATGACATGTGTCTAGTGACAGTAGTCATGACGCTAGTCAGAAATTTTCTTGCCAATGCTTCCTTCCTTTCTTACTTCATGTAAAAATTGTCCTCCAATCTTATTATTAAGTGCAGTCAGGTCGCCAATTAATTGTGACTAATTATCATTAATTTCAACAAAACACAATAAAATTAATACAAATTGTTTTCATATACATACAGAGATAGGAGAGAAAGAGTTATTTTTTTACTTTCTGTAAATGAATGGGGGAAGGTGGACGCAAGTATTACGTAATTATTTAGAAGGGCGCGCTTTTCAGGTGCGTTTCGGGGGGGAGGGTGCATTCAAAATGTCCCGATTTAAGGCCTAACGTGGCTGCCTGTCTGGACGAACTCGAGGTTTCGGGAGCTTCAAATTGACATTTTGGTTTTGGCAGGTGATAAAGCTTCAATATTTCTCAAAAATGATTTCACGATTTTTTATTTAACTTTGTCATCGCATAGCGTAAATGACGCAGGCCTCATTTGTTTGCTAAAATCCCTGATGTGACGAAAATTGCAACATTGCAAAAGTGCAATTTTTGGGGAGAGTCTTCCTACAACTACAATATTCAAGATACTTCTTTCATTAATAAAATCTGTTCTTTAAAGACAGATCTTGAAATAAGGTCATGATTAATTTTTCGAAAATATTAGTTTTTATATAATTTTGCCAGAAATATAGGCAAGTTTTCATATATTTGTAACATTTTTTCTCAAAATCCGGTCCAATTTTTGCAATCAAGAGACGGTAAAAAATATAGTGCTAGTCCCATTTTCGACAAATTCTCCGCATTTTCGAAAAATTCACAAAGTTGACAGCTGAAAACTAGAAAATTGAAGACAACGATTTTTTGCCTTACAGAAAGCCTATTGAAAAATCACCTCTTTAAAAAGTCACTTACAATGTTTCGTAACGAGTAATTTCGCGTAATTTGGATCTGAAATGCATGCGATTTCAATTTCTTTTTCAAAAACGTTTTCCAAATTTTCTCCTCGTAGGTATCAAGGGACGGTAAAAAATATGTTGCTAGTTTCATTTCCCGCGAACTCTTCAATTCTCAAAAATTATAAAAAGTCAACATTTTAAAACTACATTTTTGAACAAAATTTAAAGTAGGCAATTATGCCTTGAACTAAGTCCGATCTAAAAAATCAGTTCGTTAAAATAGGTCATGTACAATATTTAGAAAGAAAAAAACGAGCGGATTTTGCGTAATTTGTCGGATATTTATGCAATTTCTTTAAAAAAAATTCTTTGGGCCACACTCTATTTTTTTATTAAATTTTCTTCTTGTGTGAAACAACGGCCGATTAAAAAATACGGTGCTAGTCCCATTTCTTGCTTGTTGGAAATACTGGGTTGAGATAATTACACTTTTAAGAGTCGGCCCGAGATCGAAACTTACAGTGTAGCAGTGAGGCTCGCAAGCTAACTCGGAGAACTGAGTTTGTTTCTTTTGAATTAAACAAGTTCTTCAAAGTTTGATATTTAAATGAGTACATTTTTTCACAATGTGAGAAATTTTCTCGCAATTTTGCAGAAATTATGGCAATTTCAGAAAAACATTTTCACCAAAACGGCTCTAATTTTTTGCTTTATTTCTTATTGGTTTGTGTGAAGTACCTTATTAAAATGTGCAAGTCTGATGGTTTTTCGATAATTGCAAACGTTACAAATAACACGAAAACGTATGTACTATTTTAGCACCACTAGTTAATTATCCATTTTAGCAAGGTTACCCCCCAGATAAAATAGTAAAAATTTCCCTAGAACCAAATCACATATGGGTAGTTAAACTATGACTTTACATAATATAAAAATTTTTGAAATATTTCTTAAGTCATCCTTCCCCCACCCATCCCTGCCTTTCTACAGCCCCCCTTTTTTTTTAACAACTGGGGGGGGGGGGTTAAGGGTGTAAGGCTAAGAAACCTTTCAAAATTGTTATTTTTTGTTAGTCATAGTCACTTCGTATATGTCATTAGGTATTAGGGAACTCTAGTATCTTATCAAGGGGAGCCCTTGAAGTTTATAATTCATTGTTATTCAATTACTGTATTAATTATTTTATTTTTATTATTATTCTATTTCTCCTAACCCCCAACCTGATAAAAATCGTGACTAAGCCAATGACCATATGTATGAAGTTATTCCATCAATATAGGAATCACAAAGAATAAGAAAGTTTGTCAGGTTTGTCTGGTTTCATTAGGCAAGTCACGTACTACAAACCTATAAAAAAAAAATTATACATATGTTAGTGACAATTGTAAAGAATCTTTATTAAACAAAATCCATCTCGAATATCCACAAACAAACTTACTTTTCCACAGACATTTACAAATGTCCTGGTTTATAATAATTACATTTGGAAACAAACATACTTACATATCATTAATAAAAGAACAATTCCTAACGAGTGCCACATACACTTAGACATCTTGTTGGCTTGAACATGATTCCCAGCACCACACTTTTTTAAACAAAAAAATAAAACTGTAGAAGCATATAAATAGTTCTCACTATTTCAAACTCCTCATTTTACTGTTCAGGAAATAAATCATTCTCATCAAGAATATAATACATTCCTCATTTAGAGATGCTTGTCTGCATAACATACATTAAGTAAATTTTCTTATTTTCGCCACTCACACTTAGTCCAATGCACACAATGTGAATGAATTTTCACAAAATTCTTCATATTTACTTGCCAGATACACTGGAATAGAATTGAAAACTTGTTAACTCATCACACATGACTAAAAACATTTCGTATAAATTCAGTTAACTATTGTTTCTAGATGACTGTTGACACTATTTTTCTAGAGTAATCGTTAGGAAAAAGAAAAAGGAAAAAGAAACAAAAAAGTAAAAGGAAAAGAAAAAAGAAACAAAAAAGTAAAAGGAAAAGAAAAAGAAGAAAAAGCAAAAAGAAAAGAAAAAGGAAAGAAAAAGAAAAGGCCAAAACTGTGATGTCAAGTCCCAAATGTGCTTCTGGGTTTTAGGAGTGATAAAAAACTGCTTCATGGATTTAGACAGTAGCACAATCCAAACACAAAAATAATCATGAATTAATCTCTCTAGTGGCTGAAATACTTCATATTCTAGAAATGCAATGTTCTGAGAGACACAGAAGCAAAAAAAAAATACTATACTCCCAATTACAGACTCAGAAAGTAACGCATCACTCAATTTTATCTTAATTCGTTATTTATAATTGATTCCGCAAGTAGATTTTAGAATGTAATGGCAAATGAATGTAAAATGATACTTCAGATTGTTTTTCTCTTTGCATAATCATTAAATATACCAATAAACTAAAAAATGACTGTCTCATAAATAATATTTTGGAAATAAAAAAAGTAAACAAATATAAAAACTTTTCTCAAAACCAGCTCCACATATTTTTGAAAATTTCATACATAAGAACATTAAATTCATCTCCCTTATAATATTCTAAAACAATAATTTCAATAAACATTGGAGTGTTACATTTCTTAATTGAACACAATATTAATTATATTGATATTACAATACGAAAAACTTGACTAATTTGAGAATTGAAATTATCTCTACATATTACTTTCCATACAATTTTACGTGAATTTTTGAAAAAAGGTTTGTTTGTGATTTTTTAGGGTGATGTACAACAATTAGTTCTCCTGAAATCTATTCAAATGTGTAAACTTGGTGTTGAGAAACAATTTTAAATCAATTTTTCCAAAAAATTGATTATCCTTGTGAAAATAAAATTTAGGAATTGGACATTGGGTCTGAAGTTTCTGATTTTGACAAAAGAATGGTTAAAATATTCAGATTCTATCTATCTATATTTTTCTTTATTTTATTTCTTCAATTTTTTGATTAAAAATATTATTTGGGGTAAATTAAATAAAGATAGATGAAATGTGTTTGGTTCTATATACAATGAGATCCCCATATCTTTCAAAAATATAATTTGTCTCTCCATGTAAGAGAGATAACTATTGCAGTGTGAATCCAATGTAAATACATTTTTTTTAACATTTTGAATGAAAAAATTGTTGGGGGTCCCAATCAAGACTGAGCCTGGGGCAAGTTGCCCCTCCCCTCCTGGATGCCACTGGTAAAAATTACTAAATTGTATGTATGTATGTGTAATAAATATCAGTAATATGCACCACAAATTGAACGTGAACCCAAGATGAAAAACAGAAACAGTATGTTTTGAAGTATGTAGTTGTTAAATGTCCAAAAATTATTCCTAAACACAATTAAGTATACTCTCTAAAAACCTCCAGCACTGGTGAAATTCTGACAATTCTTACCAATCCAATCTACCCACCTACTGTATTATTGTGAAAATTTAGACAAAATCTGTTCCAATGTTACTACTTCTTATTATTGAAAATAGTTTTTTGTAATAATTATGTCTAATATTTCAAATTATTTTTTTTTAATTTTTTTTATCAGATTTAAAAACTTGACATATGTTTCTCTATGTATGTCGATAGACTTGATGGTGGCTCTACGAGTCAACATTGGAGGGTGGTGGTGCAATTCCGGCTTCAGATTCAAATTCAGTGTGTCGAAATAGGTAGAGAAACATGTGTCAAGTCTTTAGGCCTGACAAGTTTGTTTTGTGTGTGCGTGCCTGTTTAATCACATTTGGAAGGAATATACAAGAATAAATAGAGTTGTTAAAAAAGTCGTTATAAAACTAAAGCAAGATCTTTGGGATAAAAGGTATGATCATGTTGATAGATACATAAAAGGCAAAAGAAATTTACAAATGATTTAAGAAGGAATAAAAATGAAAAAATAAATATTCCACTTGGTAATACACAAATACTTACTGTTCCTTAGAAGCCATATGTCTCATAAGATTGTTTATAAACTTTTCTATCTTTTTGAGATCTTGAATAATTTCCGTTTTGTACTGAACACACTGCAACAAAAGAAATACTTTTACTTTCTTCTAGAGAAATATGAGACAAATCAAAATATGTATATTTTACTTACAACACTATCATTGGTGAGCTTCAAACATAAACATCCCTCACAATGGCGATACTTCATTGTATATCGGACCTGCAACAATAAATTCATGAAATGGCACACAAGTACTCACTAAATAAAGTATAAATTTATAATGCATTCATGTAAGCACAAATATAATTATTAGCAGAAAACACGTCTGGAATGTAATAAATACATATTTCTGTATGGAAGGAATTCTAAATTACATATTTGTATGAAGTCCTTTCTATTCTTCATTTCCTCCTTTCATAAGCCAGGAGAATGTAATAAATGTAATAAGGATAAGTATTTTTTATCCAAACAGTATCGAGGTTTTGATTAACTTTCCTTACAAAAATAATTCTTTTACATACAGCCCCTCATCAATTCATTTGTCTCCTCACTTAAAACTTCCCCACATAATGTTATTCTTATATAAATATTTAATTTATAAATTCCTACAAATTTATACAACAACATCTTTTCTATTGTGGTTAAAGAAAGATCATCAATACAACAAGTTCAACAAGATTTGGAATTTTTTCCAGTTCTAGCAACCTTTATTAATTTATTTGTTTTTATTTATTTATTTACAAACAGCCTGTGGCTAATTTAAATGTCAATATCACATTTCACTAACTCAGCAGCCTAACTGCATAGTTTTAATAATTATTATCAATATAATTTATACAATTTATAACAATGATTCTTTAACAGTTCTTCAAATAACAAAATCAATATTATCAAAATAATAAAAAATAAATTATTAACAAGTAAATAATAATGAGGGACATTATTAAAAAGACTACAGCACCAACTAATAATAGCAGGAAAAATATAGAGCTCCACTACAAAAAACAAACTTTACAAGACCCACAAGAAATAGCTGATATATTCAGTGAACACTTTTCACAAATTGGTACAAAGTTTATCTCTCAACACACTCTAAGCAATAAAACGCAACAACCAAACACTAATGTTACACAAATTGTAAATTCCATATTTTTAAATGAAACCATCCCCCCTGAAATTTTTAAAATCACTGGACAAATGGTTAATAAATTCTCAGCAAGACTGGACATTCCAGATTTTCTTATCAAACACAGTGCTCCATGTATAGTGCAACCATTCTCATATCTGCAATTACTCTCTAAAAACAGGCATATTCCCAGATATATTCAAAACGGCAAAAATTAAACCAATGTTTAAAAAGGGCAATAGTTATGATCCAACGAACTACACTCTTATCTCACTGTTTTCAGGATTTTCAAAAATTCTGGAAAGGTTTTTCAATGATAGACTCAGTTTCTCAATGCAAATAATGTCCTCACAAATGCACAACAAGGCATCACGAGTAATAGATCCACTGACACAGACATCATCTCCTTTTATATGACATACTTGTTGCACTAAATCAGAAGGAAATTCCCATAAGTCTTCTCTTAGATTTGTCAAAAGCCTTTGACATTATTGACCAAGGTTTAACAAAACTAGAAATGCTAGGGCCTGACCAAAATTTATGATTGCTTCACCCTGGATTTGCTAGATGCTTTAGGTGCTGCAGTAGGACTAGGTGTACAAATAGAAAAAAAAAAAAAAGAAAAACTGGTCAAAACATGTCTCCTTCTCCTCACCATTTGAAGATTTAAACATAAAATGTTCTAATATTGTTAAGTTATATATAGTTGCTACCACAATTGATATCATGTACTATTTTTATTATTATTATTATTATTATTATTATTATTATTATTATTATTATTATTATTATTATTGGTATTATTATTATTATTATTATTATTATTATTATTATTATTATTAGGCCAATGACCCCATCTCGATCACGTTGTTTGTTCAGTTTCCCTGTTCCCTTGTGCACACGTTGAGATGGCCCCTTGTTTCGTTTCTGGACAGTAATGCAACTTTGCACTCCCCACCCAAGACATCATATTGTCTCATCATACACGATTGTAATTGTATATGCGACTCAATAATAATAATAATAATAATAATAATAATAATAATAATAATAATAATAATAATAATAATACCCAGGAGAAATAATAGTGGCTGGACACTTTAACAGCAAGTCCCCGGAATGGGGCGAAAACAGAACTGATCGCAGAGGCAATATCGTTTGCGAATTCCTGGCTAGGAAGGACCTAGTAGTTCTAAACACAGGGAGCTCATGTACATTTCAAAAGGGCACAGCTTCTTCGATAATAGACTTGACAATACGAACCACAAGGATTGCTAAGAATGTCCTGGATTTGCAGGTTCATGATGCTGAATCACAGCGATCACCGCTACATCGAATTCTCCACTTCATCCGCTGGAAACAGAGCTAGAAGGAATCAGCCAAACATCGGTCCATCATGGAACACCAAAAGGCTAAAAGAAGCTGATGCCATAAAATTCCTTGATGATGCTAAATTACTAGAGTGCATGGGGTGGAGTAAAAAGAAAAGTGCAGAGTCCCTCGAAGAAGTAGTACGGGAAACGTGCGAAACTTAAAAATACATGTGACATCTCAATGCCCAAACGTAGGAGCACAAGGGGGGGAAATCAGATGTATTGGTGGACAGCGGTTATTGCAGAGCTTCGTCAAGCATGTGTTAAAGCTCGAAGACTTGCAACAAGAGCTAAAACGGACATTCTGCTGAGGGAAAATTACAAGACGGCCCGCAAGACTAAAATCAGAGATTAAAAGAAGCAAAACAAAATGCTGGAAGGCCCTATTAAACGATGTGAACAACGACCCTTGGGGAAAAGCCTACAAGATTGTTATGGGCAAATTTAAACCTCCAACAACCGCGGGGCCGGAAGACCCCGCATGGGTGAAGGCAGTTATCAATGACCTTTCCCTAGCAGAGAATGCTGGGTAAGAAGCAAACCTTCTGACTACCTCTTCGACGAAGCCAACCGCTTCCCGAAGGTCGAACTAGTCCAAACGAAGAAGACCAAGATTAGAACTGCACCGGGAACTGACGGAATTCCCAACGCGATCCTTGGGATAGTTGTAAAATAATACCCAAAATGCCTTTTCAAACCCTTTAACCAGTGTCTTGGACAAGGGAAATTCTAAAAGGGTTGGTAACATGGTAACATCAGAAGCTAATTCTCATGCGGAAATGTAACAAGCCAATCAATCGGACGTCATCCTTCCTTAGTGTCTGCTGGATATGATAAGCAAATTACAGGGGGGTTGCTCCTTCTACGACTAGAGAGACGTGCAATTTTCAACGACAGTTTGGATTTACAAAGGGACTCTCGACAATAGACGCTATCTTACAAGCAGTCCACCATGCAGAAACAGCAAAAAGGAATAAGTTTTTGTGCCTTGGTTGGATTGACATCAAAAATGCATTTAATTCTGCCAACTGGAAAGACATTATACAAGCCCTGGTAGCTAGGAAGATCCCTAAATACCTTGTGGGAATTCTGAAGGACTACCTCAGTGAGAGGAAAATAATCTACACAAACGGATATAGGACTGAGGAAGACATGAGTGCGGTGTTCCACAGGGATCAATATTAGGCCCCTTCCTGTGGAATACTCTATATGATGACCTGCTGAATATCGAGCTTCCAAAGAACTCCAGTATCATAGGCTATGTCGACGACACCCTGATTATATGCCACAGTGACAACATGGAACTACTGGAAATGAAGACCAACGAATTACTACGCAGGGTTAAAAGATGGTTGGACCAAAGAAATATCCAGATGGCTGTTGCTAAGACGGGAGGCTGTGTTGTTTGCAGAGCATTCCGCTCCCCGGCGCTCCGACTGGGGGAGGAACTTATTGAATGGAAACGGCACATCACATACCTAGCGGTGGAAATCGATTCGCGATTGAGCTTCGGACCCCATATTATAAAACAGCAGGAAAAGCTGCAAAGACTGGATCAAATCTCTCCAGACTAATGCTGAACTCAGAAGGTCCCAGCGAAAGCAAAAGGTTAATGTCTGCCGTAGTGCACTCAAACATGCTGTATGCCGCCCCAGTGTGGGCAGAAGCACTAGCTAAAGACGAAAATTCACATAGATCCAGAGAAGGATGGCTCTAAGGATAATCTCAGGATATCGCACGGTATCTGACAGTGCAGCATTAGTACTGGCCAGCGTCCTCCCAGTGGACGTTTTAGCTCAGGAAAGGAGGACAATGTACCCGAGGACGACAGCAGATAAACAACAAACCCTGTCAAAAAGGCAATTAGCCAATATCAAAGGCGGAATTGAGAAACCATCTCCTGCACCAGTGGCAAAACCGATGAGACCTGGAGTACAAAGGAAGAAGGACACAGCCTCGTCCCTAACATCAAAGATTGGACCAGCAGAAACCATGGCACAATGGACTTCTACTTGACGCAAGCCTTCTCAGGGCATGGAATCTTTCAAGCATATCTAAACAGGTTTAAAATCGCTGAAAGCCCGATATGCGCACTATGCCATGAAGACGACGCTATGCACGCCATATATAGTTGCAAAGCTTGGGAGGAAGAAATAAGAACCTGCTACAGTAGATGAGACGGGAATTAATGCCTGCAAACACAGCCCAGACTATGCTGCAATCCAGAGACAACTGGCAAACAGTGCAAGACTTCGTGGCTCATGTACTAAAACAGAAAACCACTACTAAAAGCAAAGAGAGCTAAATTACCATAGGGACCATCTGAAGAGGAAAGCCCATGCTCTGAGAAAATCTTCTGCGTGAAGTAATGTCTCAACGACGGTCTCGCGCAGAAGATACCACGGCCCATAAGAAACGAGGAGGTTAGGTTTTAGTCGGTATCCCATGCTGCAGAGTCCGACATAATCGGCCTCACCAGTATGCGTAACACACTTCCCCCTCCTCAACAAATAATAATAATAATAATAATAATAATAATAATAATAATAATAATAATAATAATGTTAGATAGACGACAGCTACAGATGGCAGTGCAAAAATCCGACACTACCCAGACCTCCGATTTGGAGGGGAGAGAATCAGCTGGAAGCACCAGATAAAATATTTAGGAGTCGAAATAGACCATAGACTGAGCTTCGGGCCCCACATAAAGAAGGCGGCGAGGGCAGGAGCTAACATCGCAAGAATGCTACCGAACGTCGGTGGACCGAGAGAAGCCAAGAAAAAAAATGATATGTGGCATAGTTCACTCACGGTTATTATATGTTGCTCCAGTCTGTTCGAGTTCGCTGGAGAAGCTGTCTATTAGACACAAGTACGCCCAAGTACAAAGACGAGTGGCCTTGAGGGTGGCGTGTGCCTACCGCACAGTGCTGGTGTTGGCCAGTACACCACGTATCGACTTAATAGCCATGGAAAGAAAGATGACTTACCTCGCCTTGAAGGAAGCACAAGCAGAAGTCATCTCCCTACCAAGCAAATTGAGAGTATTAAAGCAGAAGCAAGAAGATTGATCCTTGAAGAATGGCAAGGAAGATGGGATGGGGATGTGAAAGGCAGATGGACTCATCAGTTGATTACTAACATCGAGAAATGGGTTAGCCGAAGATTTGGGGAAATGAGTTATTACCTGTCCCAGGCTCTTACGGGACATGGGAGATTTAATAAATACCTCTACGATTTCAGGATCGTAGAGAGGCCCACATGTAGTCTCTGTCACGCAGACATGGATGGTGCAGAACACACACTATTCCCGTGCAAGGCATGAAACGCGGAACGACAGGTTTGTAATGTCAACCTCCAACAAGTTATAAACCGAGACAACATGGTCGACATGATGCTGAGTTCGCAGGAAAAAATGGAAAACAATAGAGAACTACATAGTTAATATTATGAAGAAGAAAGAATTAATACTGAGGGAGCAGAGCATCTGCTACTAGTCAATCTGCGTTAAGTAGTGTCTCACGACGGTTTCCGCGTGGGAGAGAATACGGTTTAAGAGATGGATATTAGGTTTTTAGTCGGTAACTCAGTTGGGAGTCCGACATCACCAAAATAATAATAATAATAATAATAATAATAATAATAATAATAATAATAATAATAATAATAATAATAATAATAATAATAATAATAATAATAATAATAATGATGATGATGATGATAATTTTTCTTTCATTTATTGTTTCATCTTCTTATAAATACCAATTAGAATTATTACCAGAGCCCTTTAACAACCTAACTATGCAATGTTAATTATTATTATTGTTATTACAATGATTATTACCATTATTTTATTATTATTAGTATCAATATTATTAATTTAGATACGAATTTGATTTCTGTTTGCTTGTAGTTTTGTCATTGTAAGTTTTCAATATGTTAATCATGTATAACTCAAGTCTCATTTTTTCCTGTTGCCAATTACCATCTTGCTTTAATTATTTACTACTTAGTTTAAATAAAAATTTGATTTTTCTGTGCTTGATTAGTACTGTCATTAGAACGTTGTATTTTGTTAACAATGTACAGCTAAATCCTCACATTTACTGTTTACTGCATATAAAGTAACACATCCTCTCTGACAAGTACAAAAAGTACTTAAGAGTTTGGAGAGTACTGAATATACAAATTTTGATAAGAAAAATATTTTCGCTGAAAGGTTAGAAACAATGGAATGTAGTCAAGCGAAATTAGTATTCTTTCTGCCTGTTTTGTTGTTTTCACGGTGGAGGTTTATAGTTTTAAAATTTTTACATGTAAACAGTAACACTTGTACACTGCCAATGTAATTCTTTTGTTAAAATAAAATAATAATAATAATAATAATAATTATTATTATTATTATTATTATTATTATTATTATTTTATTTTAATAAAAGAAAACATTCTAATACTAATTTTCCTATTCAATACTTTCCAACCAAACATCTGATTCTTCTCTAAATTCTCCAACTGACACGGATTCCTTTATCCTTTGTGATAATTCATTATACATTGCTGGTCCTCTATTAAATATTATTCCATGAGCTTTCCTGATTTGCACATTTTCCATATGGAATTGATTAGCCTGTCTCGTAAACTTCATAATTTTTTTCTTACTAAACAATCCAAATATTTTGGTAATAGTTGCTTTTCTAATCTATAAATAACCAGTACTAATATTATAATTAAAGAGTACATCTCTTTTTACTTCCTTTTCAACTAATAAATATCTTAATTCTTTTAGCATATTGCTAACATTTTCATTATACATTTTATTCAAAACAGCTCTCAATCCTTTGTTGAAGTTGTTTTGTATCTTTTCAATTTCATTTTTATTTACTATAGTAAGAATAGTTGAACAGTAACACACATCGGACATCAAAATTAGTTTAAATAATAATTCCTTTCCTGATCTTGAAATAACTTTCTTCAATTTATACAACAAATTAACTTTCGTAGCTATTTTGTTATTAATGTATTGAACATGATCTTCAAAACTTCAACGGTTATCTGTAATCACCCCCCGATATTTGTAAGTCCTAACCCACTTCAAATTAACACTGTTAAGCACAATTAATTGTCTTGATTCTACTTCTTCCCTAAATTTATCTTGCCCCAAAACCATACACTTTGTTTTACCAATATTAACACTCAAACAATTCATGCTCAACCATCCACTTATCAAAGTTAATTCTCTAAATTTATTCTATTTATCACAACCTGTACATTATTACTGTACAGGTATTATACCTGTACAATGTATTTTGCAAATGTGCACTCACACCTAAAATATGGAATAATATTCTGGGGAAATGCCCCTGAAAGCACTCGCACATTTATTATCCAAAAATGAATACTGCGAACAATGACCAGCACTCATAAGCTGGAGTCTTGCAAACCCGTTTAATAAACTAAGGATTCTTCCTCTACCATGCATGTACATATTTGAAATAGTGGTCTTCACAAAGAAAATTCTCATGGAAAACAAAGACACTTTTACTTTAAATTCTGATGTACATAACTACAACACCCGTCAAAAGGATAACCTACATGTTCCCCACTCTGAAACTACACTTTATCAAAAAAGTACCCTAATAGAGGGCATTACACTTTACAACAAACTAGGCAATGATATCAAAGACATAAACACAATTCATACATTTAAAAGTAAATTGAAAGCTTTCCTGCTTAACAACATGTTCTACAGTGTAAAGGAATTTTCAAATTACAACATTTCCCTTAAAAAATATAAATAAATAAGAATTTCTTATTCCTTTAGACCTTCTGTTTCATATGAACTGTTTCAAGCTGAAAATGATCCTGTGAAATAGAAGGAGAATAGAAGAAGAAAAAAACTGGTCAAAACTTGCCTCCTCACCATTTCAAGTTATAAATATAGAATGTACTACTATTGTAAAATTTGATGTAGTTGCAAACATAATTGATATGTATTATTAATGTAATTATTATTGTTAATGTAATTATTATTGTTAATGTAATTATTATTGTTAATGTAATTATTATTATTAATGTTAATTATTAGCAGATCATTTATCTACTGTATAATATATTAATCTAACTGTAACAAGTATTGTATTTCTAGGCCAATGACCCCATCTCGATCAGGTTTTGTTCAGTTTCCCTGGTCCTTTGAGCAAATGCTGAGATGGTCCCTTGTTTGCTCCTGAACAGTAATATAACTTCGCTCTCTCCACCCAAGGCATCATATTGACTCGTCATACGCGATTGTAATTGTATATGTGACTCAATAAATATTATTATATTATTATTATTATTATTACCATGCAGATAAATCAATGTGTCATCTGCAAACATATGCAGTTTACATTGCTTTACCACTCTTGTTAGATCATTTATGTATAATATAAACAGTAGTGGTCCTAATTTACTCCCTTGTGGTACTCTATGTATTACTTGTTTTTCATCTGTCACACCATTGATAATCTGACCTTTTGATACCTATCTTCTAGATAACCTTTTAACCATTCGTACACACAATCACTTAAATTATATATTTCGTTCAATGTTTTCAACAGAAACTCCCTATTAAATGTTTCAAATGCCCATCTATAATCCAAGAACATTGTTACTACTCCATCACCCCTATCAATAGCTCTTAATTCTCAATTACCATTTGCAATGCTGTCTCTATGTACTATGCTTCTCCCTAAATCCTGACTGGTTTACTGTTAAATTGTTTCCTCTAACATATTTCATTAATGTTTCATACACCACTATTTCTATGATTTTTTCAACAACAGGAAGAGTATTTATTGGTCTAAGATCATTGCGTTTTGCACTACCCTTAACTTTAGCTATAGGAATAATTGTTGATACTTTCAGTGCCATTGGTATCTTTCTTTGAGTAAGCGATTGTTTAACAATTTGAGTAACTTGGTTTCCAATTACTGTCCATGTTCTTTTTTTATCAATTCACTACTAATTCCATCAGGTCCATTAGTCTCTCTTAAGTTTTTAACAATTATTCCAATCTCTTGCAATGTTACATCTTGGAACATATTCAAATTAAAATTTTGAACTTTTTTACCATTTCATAACACTAGTTATGGTTTCCAATATTTCTCATATACTACTAACAAAATAATAATTTAGTCTCATCGCCACCTCATCTGAGTTAAATACGTATTCATCACCAAGTTCTACACATTTCATTTGTTTCTCACTAATTTTATACATAGTTTTTATGTGCTTCCATAATTTAGGTTAATCTACAAGTCTCTCAAAACTGGCTTCATAATACTTTCTTAATTAAAAATTTAATAATAATTTTTTAATTAATTATAAAAAATGTAATAATTAAAAAATCTTCACACTAATACAATGCTGACTAGTTCTGTTGACATTGAAAAACAGATTTCTTAAACATTCAGTTTTCTGACTTAGAGTAACTGTTTCTGTATGCTAAGTCCTGAATATTTTGATATTGCCAGACCCTTCAAATCATCAGCATTAGGGATTGAAGTGTTTCTTAAGGGCCTGTGAATTAAGTACCTAACACAATATCAAATAAGGACAAAAATATGACCTAACAGATTCATTTTGCCGGAACCCTTTTATTCCCATGTCAACAACATAGGGAGGAGAACAATTAATTTTTAACATCTTTGTCTATATGAAAATTTCCAATAAAAAAATTAATAAATTAATTACATATTTCACTGCTCTTACTATTCAAATGGAAAGATGAAGATGAATTACTAAAATGCATTTAATATACAAGAGAAAATAATATTAATTGTTTATAGAAAACTGTTTTTTGTGTTTAATACAAATTGTGGAATTGTAACAAATCTTTTTAAAATCAGGGACTGTAATAGCAAATGTTCTTATTTAATATTTATAATACAAATCTTTTTGTCAAATTCAGAAAATCTGGAAAGCAAATAATTTCAGATAAAATAAAAAGCACCTGAATGCAAAGATGCAAATCTAACAAAGATCTAAAAAGCACTAAATTTCATATTTTTATTACTAATAAAATCATCAAGAATGACTTAAAAGTAACTTATGTTCAATCATCGGAGGAAATCATGGCTAGTCATCAACATTTGGGACAAAGTTTTGTGTAATCTTTTACAAGCTATGTGACAGGTTCTCTTGCACACACAGAACATTCAATTCGATAAAACAAAAGAGATCCAAACATTCTTCACACACCAACACAAGGGTCTCATTTTTTGGAATTTTAGTAAAATGCATTTTACCCATTCACATTCCAATAACAAATCAAGGGAAATCACTTTAGAAAGTTATAAGTTATTTATCTGAAAAGTATTATAAAAGGATTATTTTGCTTCCGTCAAAACCGATTCTTGAGTATATGAACCATACGGCGCACTGAAAATTACCTTCATTGGATCCTGTAAGTACAGCATTTCTGCTGCTTTCTCAAATTCTTCCCAAGAATTAATATACGTCATGATAATTCACAAGTAAGTGCACTTTCTTCAATAATCTATCTTTCAAGCCTCAATATTTTAATACTTGGTGAAATACGTGATTACGCCATACATAACCTCCAAATCTATTACGCTCGAGACAACCAGGAGCACGAGGGCACAGATGACGTAGAGAAAAAATGACAAACGGGAAACCACAAATGACAGACGGGCAACAAACCATTTTATCATCCATACAATCAATGCAGAATTGTCTAATTACAACTCTAAAATCAAAATAAATTGTTCAAAACATTATGCCTCAAAGCTAATATTTCCAATAAATTGTATTTCATTGTTTAACTCCATTGTGAATTACTTTGAAAATAGGTGTTTGCTTCTGTCAAAACAACTCGATCTCCTCAGCACGTATGTTGTGGCACCATTGTAATGTGTTGGATTGTTTAATAATTTACACCTACTTCCTACAGAATTGTAATTTCTATTTAAGTTGCCAATATTCGCTGATGTTCATAAGAGCATTCGTTTGGAAGAATTCGTAACTTGCTTTTCTCGTCTTCTTTCGCCTTTAATTATTTCACAATTGCATCAATATTATTTCTATTGTGAACGATCTACGTCGCTTTAGTTGTAATTCTGTAATATTGCACGATTGAGGTTGGCTTAGTGCAGATTTAGTATGTTTCCTTGGATCGTATTCACATAGTGTCTTTATTGTCTGAAAACGTCAAAAGCCTGGAGGGCAGCGTTTGCCAGTTTCAAGTCGTACAGAGAGGTGTCACATTGTTTGGAACCTGTTGATGGAAAGACCTGTATTGAATGTGTGAATTAGATTCCTGAGTAAACAGTGTTTAACGAAGCAAGGCCTGATAGCGCATGTCATGATCAGGTTCTCTGAAGGATCTTCTAGCAGGTATTTTTTGTATGACAGAATTAACTCACCACATTTGAAGTGCATTACATTTACTTAATTTCTTTATTTTACAGAAATGGGAGAAATGCACGGCGCTCGCCGAGTTGTTACATTCTGTCTTCTCACAGCTGTTCTGCCAACAGTTTTGCTTGTTATTCCTCTGTACTTGAGACATAGTATGTATGCTGATGTAATTTATTCCGTAGCAGAGTCTGATGTTTTAGAGGCTGTAGAGGGAATATCTACAGTATTTTGCCAGGTATGTGTTTACTCTTTAAAATAGTTATAAATAGTTGTTGCATGTAATTTTGTCAATATGCATTATGTTGCAGGAGCAAATCTTAAGAATGAATTCTACTTTCCATGCATTTCAACTGAGGCAAATGCCACCTCTCAGCCATCAAAAGAAACATATCCAGCTTAAAAAGAGTATGATTTTACCAGATGACACTGTGGAATACTGGGGTTTTTATTTACTTGCCGGGTCTAATATATCTTTGCTCGCCTGTTCTAGGTAAAAACAATTGAGATGGTGTTTATTTTGTTGTAACTCTTAAAATGTTGAAATTAAAACTTTTTGTTTAATGCAACAGGTATGATGGTGCTGGAATTCTTGTTGTCAAAGGTGAGAAAAATTTAAAAACCTGTCAGTCAATGGAAACACAATATAAAAATGTAAAATACCAAAAGGGAAACAAAATAAAGTCAAATGTGGGAAATTCCTGGGAAACTAGGACTAGCCAAATTAAAAATGAAAAAATATTATCTCATGTGACTCCAGCGACTGAAAAGAGAGATTTAGTTAACCATACTTTAAAAGTTACAAACAACAAGAACATTGAAAATGGAGAGAATGATGCACTTGAAGAATTGACTCGAGAACTTAAAGAATTCATTTCAAATTTTCCAACTAATAGAGACAGCTTAGAAAATTCTGAAAATGAGTCCCTGGAAGAAAGGCAAAAAACTAAGAATCGCACTAAACCTGGTTCACCGCCCAATCTTTCACATGTAAGAAATACTACCAAGAAAAACGACCAAAGAATTTCAGATGTTACAAATGAAGAACATGATTCAAAAGCAATGAAACACAAAAGAGCAACAAATCTTCTTGCAAAAGAGTTGCAAAATTTGGAAATCAATGTTGATGATGACAATGACTCTCTTGAAAACGTTAGACCAAAAAGAAAAACTTCACGTGTTGATGGCCACAAGTGGGATGCTGCTGTAGGTCATGGTGGTAATGCTAATGTTACACAAATTGAATCGTCTGATTCTAGTTTTGAAGATAGCCTTAGGACGTGCTATAATGATGAACAATTATTTTCAAAATCCTTAAATGCCTCACCATACTGCTATAGTAATTATTCTCTGAGTCATCATAAAGTGGGAACTTTGCATATTGAATCAGATGGGTATTATTACTTTATTTTTTACAGTGATAATGATTTTAATGATAATCCTATTCATGCCCATTTTGATATATACAAAATGACATATCAACACACAAATTTTACTCGAGGTTGTGTTAATCAAACAGAATGCAAGTTCCCAATTACTTTCTGGTCAAGTGAAATTGTGATTGTAGAAGTGCCCACTCATGATGGAATTGAACATGAAGATGGTGATGCATCTGTATTAATTTCTAGTTGTTATCCTCGGATGTCAATATATGCCATATTTCCTGTTGCAGTTTTATTTCTAATTCTAGGTTGTGCCTTCCTGTAATGTTTTTTAAAATGCATAATTTGGACTATATTTTATAATTACAATGTTCATGTTAAATAATGCTTAAGTATCAATATTGAATATCTGTCTCAAATTTCTTTACTTATTTTCGTATTCCTCTTTTGAGGTAGAATGGCAGTTGCCACAATCAAAGGTGTCCCTGCACTAAGATGACGATAACTTTGGAATGTTGACAAATCTTCGGTTATTCATTAGTTACAAATCGTGTGGTCACCGCTTCCTTTACTGAGTGTGGTGCTAAGTAGAAATACTGACATTTTTATCACAGAAGCATGACATACTGTACAACATGACATAATCTTTTTTTCAATCCTTTTTTCACTTCTTCCCACCATCATTGAGCTCAAAATAAACAAGAAATAATGTAGTTAAAAAAATAGTATTTGTTTTCTTTCAATAATAATGTAACTTTACATCATGAAATAAGTAAGAGATGTTTTAGGGACTCCACTCCTGCCTAAGTATTTAGTCTCCAAACTTCCCTTTGTCATGGTAATTAATTTATTAATTTTTGGCCGGTTCCTTGTTACACTTTGGCATTACTGTGATATGCCTGACCTGCCTCGGGTTTAATTTGTCTTAGTCTGCATTGCAAATTGTTTCTTTCTTTCTTCCTTCCTTCCATGGAGGAGTTGGATCACATCTTTCACAATGCTCCTTCATATTTACTGATTTTTTTTCTCTGTCAGAGTTGGATGCAGAACTATTTATATTTGCTATATGGTAGACAAGAAAACTCGCAAAATTTGGGAAATATTTTCGTGTCAGTGAAGTTTCATAGGCTATATCATCATGTGAAATACAAAATATCGAATGTGAAAAATTACTTATTTTCAGGTGTTTCATTAATTCATTCAAACAAATCTATAAGATCAGTTTTCACCAGTGTATTCTATTCTTGACAGAGGGATTAAGGGTTTTCTAAAAAGGAAACGCTTTTGCTAATTCATTGTGTTTATTACATATAAAAGAACTGTCAAATGATGATGACAAAAATATGGCTTTTTCACATTTGATTCTTCACGGTTAACTCAACAAAATGCACTCATTTTTCTCTACAATCCTTTGTTCTTTGGAGTTTATTCCTGATTAAGGCACTGAATTTGACCTAGCTCCTTCTTTTTCAATTACCTTTACTGGCCCAAACTATCCAAAATAAAAAATGTCTGTACTTGCATAACAGCACATTTATTTAACATTTAGTAGTTGTGAAATTGCCTAGAGTTTCATGATCTAAGTTTATGGAAAGGACTATATAAATGCGTAAAGGAATATAGGAGACCGGTAGGTTGGATTAAATTTTATTCACATGAAATAATTATTGGTTTTTAATTGAAACATACACATCATATCAACATTCCTCTTTTTGTGTACAGTGTTTCTATTTGGGACCAAAGAAGTTTTTTTATTTTTCAAATGTACCCAGTAAATTCATTATGCAACTTAGGAATTTTATTGTGATATAATGCCCCAGAGAAGTATAGTACATAGATCTATAATAAAACATTGAATGTAATTTGCAATGAAGTAAATGTATCCTACTTTATGTAACATAGATAATGAATTTAGTGCCTTCATTTAAAATTTGCATTTTCTAATGAATCTGCTGTTTCGACTGAAATATTCACAATTAATTCATTGTCTTCCAGTACTTTGTGATAATTTACTGTGATATGTGCAGTAAAAACTTTAGTTCTTAAGACACAACAAATAGTTACTAACCCTTTCAAAATGTATTAATTCATCACATCAGTATCTTGGAAAATGTATGCACTTGAATGAACATTTCATAGACTGCTAAGAGGTAAAGATTATTTTTTATCCTTTATAAAGAAAATTCAGACTTCAATTGATGTAAGTTTGAGTTAAAAAACACTACTGAGTAGTAATTTGATACAAATGTGTCAGCTTTTTTTTTTTTTTTCCTTTTTTTTTCCTCTTTTTTTTTCTTCTTTTTTTTCTTTTTTTCTTTTTTTTTTCTTTCTTTCTCCTTCTTCTTCTTTAAACAAATCCAAAGGTTAAGAACTCTATATGTAAAAATAGTTAATTTTTATATTTTAGAATATGTAAGTATTAGATTTTGAAATGTGCATACCACAAAATTTATTTTTCTCTTTAAATGTGGACATTCTTAGTAATCTTGTCTTGAGTATATATGTTATGTGTTAAAATTTCTTTTTAAATCAATGTATGGGTTTCTGAACCTTTATCTGAAGTGGATATATGTTTCAATTTTTGTTTGGTTATTAAAACATAAGTTTTCAAACATTTCTTGAGATATTAAAGGAATGTATAGTTCCAGTTGTAATGATAATCTTATATTTCATCCATTAGAACAATGTAAACTGTCATAAAATGGTTATTGTTTTTGGCAAAATAAACAATGTTATTATTCTGAAATAAATAAAAATTATATTGTAGAATAAAAATTAAGATATATGGAAATAAAAAAATTAATTTCACTACTTATATAATTTGTGAGCTTGAAAATATGCCAATCTCGTTAAAATGAGCTGTCTTCTATTTGAATGCTACATGCAATATTTAGTTATTTCATTTTAACTTTCTAGATTTTGTTTAAATAGTGGTAATGAATAAAATAATTTAGCCCTTGAGAGTAAACAGATTTGAGTCGCTTGTGAAAATTAACTCCCTTGGCTCCTATCATCCTCTCGAATGCTAAACATTTTCATTCGCGAGTAAATTATTGTTTTACACTCGTGTACTATTACTATTTTTGTTCTGTTCAGTAATTTTGACACATTAAAATATTATTTGTTATATTAGTTCTTGATATGTAATTGAAGTTGTATTTTTCATCATAGTTCATAGACGAAGTAATTATTGTACTTATCTACTGCAAAGGAATCTGTAATTGTTAAATATAATATATTATACAGTTATTAAATATTGTATATTTAACATGTTATGTAAGTTGTACGAAGTATTTTAACATATCTGGACAACACACAAACCTTTGTGCAAAGACTACCAAATCGATTACTCTTCGACGAGTTTACTAGTGTAAGACTGAATTTGTAACATTAGAAATGTTCCTATGTGTATATACAGATGTATAATCATTTTTCACTATAATGCAAAATTTATTTTATGTATTAGATGTAAGCCTTGGATGGATGAAAATTGTCAGTATCGTGTGTTTATATGCAAAATATTGCAAAGTACTTGAAAATGATATTCAGAAAGAAACGATTAAAGGAGACTGTGGCATCACTAGACTAGGTGACTTAACCTCTCCTGTTGTAAAATAATATATTTATGAAATTTGAGTTATTGAGATGGCATCTTACACTTTTGCTTTTCAATGAATCAAATTTGTGTGTCGGGTCAAACATACTTGCTGCTTTATAAAAGTCCTTCTTACTTCATAAAATCAGTTTGATATAGATGAACAGATCTGGAAATTTTTACATACAAGGCACCTGCCCTTACCCAGTAATGTCTTTGATAACTTCAGACTTATTTTAAATAGTAAATTATGTAATGTTTTTGTGGTACATGTGAACAGAAAAGTAAGATTGAAAGAAACAAACTATTGCATTGCTAATAGTTTGTAATCGATCATATAATGATATTTTTTATATTTTTATTGGCCTATTTATAATATCAGTTTTGTTGTGTATGATTATTTTACTAATGTGTACATATTGTAAAATAAATGATTTACATAAATATACCAGATGTTTCCTTCTTCCTTTGGAATGGCTTTGAATCTAGAAAATTATTTTCTGGGCATCAAAAGTATTTTCCACTCAAGGTTGTATTTTTAACATTAATACAAACTATGTTGATCCAATCCATGCAAACCATGCGTACTTTGTTAAAAAATGCTTTGTTTTAAAAGTGAAAAAAGCTTCATACTAGTACCCAATTCTGAAAATTTTCTATAACCCATACTGCAGAATGGGGACCTCCAAAAATGTAACAGAACACATTCAAGAATTGTTTGTTGTTGTATGTATTACAGTATTAGAAAATTTAACTTGGGCTTCTTTAGGAACAGGAAATCCCTGTTTCAAGGGCCTCAACTACAGTTCAGAGTTATGAACAATGCCAGTGTGAGCAATGATGTGTTGTCTGTTGCATTTGTCTGATTTTTTCCCCTTACTGGATTCTGCAAACTTTAATTTTTTAAGTCTGTATGATGCATGATATTTCCCAAGCAGTAGTGCAATTACAAAGTACATAAACACTACAAAACTGTCCCTTAGCGGAGAGGGTAACGTGTATAGATAACACGTTGAGAAAAGTCTGTTCTCTATGGTGTAGTGATATTATTTAGGTATCTAGCATAAATACATAGATGTGTTTATTTGGTTATGATGTAACCAATATTTAGATTGCTTGTCAAATTCAAATAGCACAATCTGTAAATGCAAAAGAAAAAATATTTTTTTAAATTCAAATTAATTAAAGAAACACAAATTTCCAATTTAAAATCCACAGTTCTATTTAATATTGTCAAACTAGTTAATGATGTCATTGCCTGATTCTTTTCTCTCATTTACATCCTAATGTACAATGCTTCACTTATGAATTTACCTGTGAAATAAATGGTGCAAGTAACATTTTCTTACAAGAACAAATAATTAATGCTGCTTCTTACAATATGAAAACAAAAAGATTATTTGCATATATCCGATAGAGCTGTTGAAATCATTGACAGTGAAACAAAGAAGAATGCAGTTTGACCAGCCTGAAGAATTTTACTTAATGAAACAAAACATTTTGTTTACAGGTGTTGGTTTGGTGTCCATGAGGTGCAAACAAAGATTTACAGAAATGTTTAAACAGGGTTTTCTTAAAAACTGCTCCAAATTTTTCAATAAATGACAGCTAGAAAGAGGTAGGGCACAATCAAAAAGCTAGCTCATTTCAAAGATATTAGATAACTAACAAGAATGCCATTCTGTAGCACCATTAGTTTTACTCATATTTCTCTGTAGAATTCACAAATTTTTAAGATGAGGAGCATCTTGATTAACTTGTATCTATAGCAAGCACAGCATTAATTCAGAGAACATAACAGAAAAATGAATGACAGCTACCTTAATTATTTATTTGTATTAATTTACAAGATAACTACTGCCTAACCCTAATTATATGGCTAATAGATAGCAGGACCTTTGAATTTAAAGAAATTACATAAATAAGTTATCTTGATTAAAAACTGCACTAATTTAAATGCAAAATGTTTGTATGAAATTCATTCAACAATTTTTCAAGAGTAATTATAATTTTTAGTGCTGCTGTGAGAACAATGAAAAGAATAAGGAATGACTAGATTTTCCTGATTTGATATGTGTCAACCGAACACTAAAAAAACTAATTAATATGTAGTACAATATGACATAATCCTACGTTATTGCCAAGAGCTCTTAAAAAACTGTTTCTTTCTTGAAAGGCCTTGAACCAAGCAATTAGAAATGTACAAGATGTTAAAAACATTTAATTTTTGTATATAATGCTTTCCAAATAATTTTTCCACAATGATGTCTATTTCGATAAATGTCCAGCCCTTTTCTATTTATGAAAAAAAAGATACTAATATTTTTGTTTTTATTTACATGCAGTTTATTTTCATGTTTTTCAGCATTTTCATTCCCAATTTGTATTGTAATTTTATACAAACAAATTTATTTTCAAACCAATTTTCATAATCTTGTATTGAATGCAATATTAAAATTAGTATAAAATTTACATTAATGTAAAGTAAATAAAAAACAAAAAGCTACTAGACCAGAGGCTAAAGCAGTAATATTTAATATGACTTTTAAACACATAGGCATAGAGCAAGACATTTTTTCCAAGATTCAGGCCCACTAAATAAACTGAAAGCATAATAATTTATATCATTTTTGGGTTTCAGTACTGGCAAACCTGTTAACTAAAACTTGGCAGTTCACATTCAAAAAAGTACAAATCTGAATAATAATTATAAATATCAGATATGGGAGTTTCAAAAGACTGGTGTAATGTTGATTAGAATACAAAGGTTCCAAGAGCAAATTGACTTGACATATATTGTTAGATATTTGGATATTTGACTAAATGGTGCCAATATGTATTTTTTGTTAAGTCATCCACAAAGTACGTCTCTGAAATTGGCAAATGTCTGGAAATATTAATAATCTGTGAAACTTAGCACCACTTTGGGTGGATTATCCATGATACTTTGTTCAGAAATGTTATAACAGCCATATAAATTCCATAATTTAGAACTGAAAAACTTTGTGTTGAGTGCTAAACTCTACTTTGATCTCATTACAATCTTTCAGAATAATAACTTGTCTTAGCTTACCTACACAATCATTCAAGATAGGAATAATTCTGTATTTTGACCTTATAGTTTACCAGGGATTCCCAACAGGATCGGTATCAGCCCTCTAGGGGACAATTATATTTTAGGGGATCTGTGATGTTGACAGGGCCGGATTTAACTTGGTGGGTGCCCATGTGCTGATTTTTGGTGGAGCCCCCCCCCCCCCCATATATATTATATGCAGTTGGCGGCTGACAAAATAAAATCTGTGTCAAATATGTTTAATTAAAAAAAAATAATCATAAATAACTTTGAATACATACTAAATAAGTAGATATTCTTGAGATTAAAAATGCATCATGAAATCTAAATTGAAAAAAATACAAATTACTACATAACAATGAAATTAAAAAGTTTTTGGAGAAAAATATACCAAAATAAAAAAAAATAATTTTTTATTTGGTGGAGTGCCCTGTGCTGCAGCACTGTCAGCACATGCATAAATCCGGCCCTGGATGTTGAGGGACAGAGCAGAATATGCATCAGTGACTGATCGCTTGGTATACTCTACATTAAGAACTTCTTAATTGCAAAAACAATCCACAAAGTTGATATTTTTTTCTGTTTTTTATTATTTGTTTTAATGTAATAGTGAATTATAAATTTTCTCTTCCTTTGATATTTCATATCATATATGTGAATGAAAATTGAACTTTTGGGGAAATAGAATGTGTAATTCTGTTTGTTTTCTTATTATTTGTAAAATTCAAAAAGATAATCATACAAAAATAATAGCATAATTCTATTTTTTTTCAAAATTTGTTTTCATTTTCTTTGTGTAATTATTTTAAAGTCATTTGTGAGTACATGTGATATACGTGTGATACATATTATTTGTGTTATTACATTGTGGGTTGTGTTGTAGAGAAAAATGTGGGGAGTTTGATGGAATAAACCATTATTTTAAAAACTTATTTTGAAATGAAAGATAAAGATTGGGAGTCCCAGATCTAAACCTTTAATTCACTACCGAATGCTGTGAATATTTGAGGTAAGGGATGAGATGCGCTCATTGCCTGCCCGAGATTAACGAAACGTTTTTGTGCGTCATGATCATCTACATGAAACAATCACATTAACATACTAAAAGACATTCCGTGTAGGGCTGGAATCCGTGCTATCGCGCGGCGAGATGGCACTATTAAACTGTCTATATTACGAAATTCTTGTTCTGTCAGACCACTTAGCTAAATAATGCGCCAAATCTAATTAGTCGTTAAAAATATTTTCTATAAACTATTGCCAATATTTTCCGTTTAAAATAATTACTTTGTCTACAATGACAATCTCTTCGAGGACTTCATCGAATGTTTTAAACGAAGTAAAAATTTAAAAGGTACAAGTTTAAAAAAGGGAACAAAAACACGTTTTTATGCCACCGAAAAGACGTGGCGGGAAGTATATGCGCCTACTGCTATTTGTTTCTTTTGTGGAACAAAAAGCCGGTGGCCGGCTGAGTGTAAATTGCTGTCCTGTCGTTCCGGCCGCAGAATGTCTCAAAAAGTTGCTGTAGTAAGTAATTTAAAAATAAGTTATTTCTATACATCAGCTGTGTGAGGATTAACGAATTTTTGACATTTGACGTTTACCCTAAGCCCAGTGAAATTTATTTCGTTTCTTGCACTGAAAGCAAGTCATTCTTGCATAAGTGGTTTCATTATTGCACTTCATTTTTCACTATTTTCCCATTACTTCGTATTGTGCCGAACCATATTTCTTTTACAAAATTATCACAAATTATTAAATTCATATTAAGCGGAAAATCTGGATCAATCTGGTACACCGTAACTTCTTTAAATAGTACAGGCTTTTTAGTGCATTTGCGTCTTGGGACTGCAATTTTGAATACTGTAGACTGCAAGAGAAGTTTTAAAAAATGCTGGTAGATAAAATTGAATGAAAATACGAATTAAATCTACCCTTGCGAGCGAGATCCTCCAATCTGCATTACGAGCTTGTTATTCATTGTTCATTATATAGCGCAAGTATGCACCCGCAAGTTTCACTTCATGTTGCATGATAAATTAGGATTAAAAGGCAATAAAGTCAAAACAAGAAATTGTTTTCTGGAATGAACTCAAAAATGACTCTTGGTAATACTGTGTATATAAATGATCAGACGTTTTTATACTGGATTTGTAAGTGGATTGGTTGTTCAAAACAGTACCAAGAACCTGAAACCAAGATTTGAATAATATACTCTTGAATTAAATGAAGTTATTTCAAATTGTTTTCAATTTACCACATTATCTTTGGCAACCTATTGGCAGAAGGAGAAAATGTAATGACTTTTAAACTTGATCCGACAGTTATGGTGAACAAGTAAGAAAGAATACTGGCTTCTTCCTTCATTGAAAAAGGGTCATTTCCTTAGTCTTTCTTGGAGTAAAAAATGTTTACAATTTTAAAAATTTACATTTGAGATAGTTTCATTAAATGTTAACCAATAATGTTATGCTTGAAAGATATGATATGTGCACAATTCCAATTCTACATCCTGCTATTTATAAAATAAAATTTGAACAGGTCACTGGAGGAAATAAAGGCATAGGCTTTGAAATTGTTAAAGGATTATGCCAGAAATTTGATGGAGTAGTTTATTTAACTGCACGAGATGTTGACCGTGGATCTAGAGCAGTTGAAGAGTTGAAGAAAGTAAGACCATATTTTTATAATATATACTTAGCATATTTTTTTGATATATTAAATGTTTATTTGTAATGCAATGCATTTAACTATAAATCATCTATTTATTTATATGCTTTGAATCATTTGTAGTGTAAGAAAAATAACATAAATATATTCAAAAGTGGAGAGAGAAAAAGAAGTGTTATTTTATTTAAAAACCTAATTACTTCCATTACAGGAAGGCTTAGATCCAAAATTTCATCAATTAGACATCTGTGATCAACAAAGTCTGAATACTTTTAAAAAACATCTTGAAGATAACTATGGCGGATTAGATATTTTAGTCAATAATGCTGCAATTGCTTTTAAGGTAGTGTTATTTCAGGTACACTTTAAATTGTTTTGTCATACTAAACGGATAAGCCTTTTCTGAATATGTTGTAATAATAGAACTGTTAATGTCAGCTTCATGTAAATATTAAGAGATTAAACAGCATGATGTATCATGTAAGACTTTCATATTTTATTGCATGAAAAATTAAATTTTAAGTTAAACATTGTTTTTGTTTTGTAGGAGAGTTAACGAAAATCATTATTCTTGTGTATTGTAATGTATTTTTTATTTCATTAGATGGCTTCTACTGAACCTTTCAGTGTGCAAGCTGAACAGACTATTCATGTCAATTACACTAGCCTTCTGGAAACGTGCCATATACTCTTTCCACTTCTTAAACCACATGCTAGAGTTGTGAACGTGTCCAGCAGTGCAGGTCACCTCAGTCGAATTCCTGGGGAAAGCTTAAAGCAGAAGTTGGCCAACCCTTCACTCACAGAGGAGGAGCTGACTACATTGATGAATGATTTTGTTCAGTAAGCAGAGCATTTTCTTTAGAAATTGCTACAAAAAGATTTAAGTTAATGAAATTAAAGAACAAAATGGAATGGAGGATTTTGAATCATTGTTTCATTGTACTGAAGAAATTATTGTAGTAGATGTCTCTTTGTTGAAAGAAAGTAGAGACAGTTTCTGCCTGAATATGTGGTGTTTGAAAATCCACTCTTCATTTCACATTTTACTTTCTTTCCTTAAGAAGGTACTTTTTTAAATATTTTTATTAGTATTTGTTCTCTTTGAAATTAAAATGGGGAGAATGGATGACAACAGCCACCTGTTCTTAGGTTGAGCCACTAATATTAGCATGCATTATTTCAGTTAAATTAATTTATGTAATACCTCAGTACACTATGTTCATAAGGAATTATTTGTGCACACTACATTTATAACAAATATATTATTTTGATAAATTTTTAAAGAATATCTTGTGGTTTGTTGTAAATGTAACTTCCACAGGCTCTCTGTTAAGTAAACAAAATTTAGATTTAAATTTGTTGGTGCTTGTCAAGATGTTTGCTGAAAGGTTAAATATTTACTTGAATACCGATTAAGTCCCTGCCCCTTCAGCACCATTGATTGTGTCTATTCCATAAATAAGGATTAATTATCAAACATATTTAATTATTGTGTAATCAACTGTACACCACTTACAGGGCTGCAAAAAATGGAAACCACAGTGAGCAAGGTTGGCCTAATAGCGCCTATTCTGTCTCCAAAGTAGGAGTAAGTGCCTTATCCTTTCTGCAACAAAGGGCATTCGACAAGGACACCCGTGAGGATCTTGTGGTGAATGCAGTTCATCCAGGATATGTGAAAACTGACATGTCAAGTCAAAAAGGAAACTTGACCCCAGAGGAAGGTACTGACTGATATCTGAATTTTGGTTTAAATTGAAAGAAATTTTATTTTTAAGGTCTCTGAGATGCTAAGCGACAGCAATTATTACAATTTTTATGTTGACACCATGGAATAAGAGTATTATTTCATATACAAAGGGGGACCCAACAGAAAACAGATTGTCGTTATAAAACAATTATTTATAATCTTTTTTACAAAATACCTTCAGTCACTTTCAAAGTACTCTCCATTAGATGCAATGTACTTGTGAAGTCTTTTTTCCCATTATTTGAAGCACCTCTGGAACTCTTCACCTTCGATATCATCCAATGCCTTTTGCAAAGCTGTGTTCATTGTTTCTACATCATCAAAATGCTTCCCATTTAGATCTTTTTTTCATGTATTGGAACAGAAAATTACCAACCAGCTAGGTCTGGGGAATACGGGGGGAACGACAGACCACCTGTTTTTCAAGTCCTGGCTCAAATTGAAATTGAATGTTTTTTTACGTCTGTAAGAAAGTAAGGAACAAATGTAGCGTCAACATCAGTTCTCAGTCAAAATCCGCTGGTATGAGCTCCAACTCACTCCTGTCTTCTAAAATTTCGTCGATAGTGAAACAAATACTCGTTGATTTTTTGGCGGATTTCTGAACGATTACATCATTTCAAGATGTTGAAGGTCCCTAGAATGAGCATGGTCTTCAACACTCATCTCACCGTGTTTAAAGTGACCAAAGCACTCAAAACTTGTGTGTGGCTCATAGCATCCTCCTTAAAAGCATTGGGTAGGCTTGCCTTGAAGCATTTGGTAAGCTTCTGTTGCCGATTTTTGTATCAGGAAACAAAATTTCAAACACATTCTTAGTTCTTTTAAATCTGCCATACCGATTGGACAGGCGGAACACCAGAACAGTAAGAGCGAAACAAACGGTAGCATACAAAGTGAATCCACCTGGACAGTGGTTTCATGAAGGACTATTAATCTCATCTATCTGAAGAAGTCTCTAATACGACCATGAAAGGCAGCACGCTTTCAGTCCGGATATTTTTGGGTCTCCCTTCGTACATTTTGAATAACATTCTCTGACATGTTATTCTGAAATTGATTAATTCAAATAATAGATGGCATCTGGTCAGTAATTTGCCAAAAGTGATTTAATTTGTTAAGGACATTTGTTTTTAGTCAACTGTGAATTATTTAAAGAAACTATAGAAACTTGCAGTATGATTTATCTGTTTTTTGGCAGGTGCTGATGCTCCTTTGTTTTGTGCCTTACTTGCCCCCTATGTACAATCTCCTCGAGGAGAGTATGTGTGGTGGAACCGAAAAGTGGTTGATTGGCAGAATGACATTAATGTTTAAAGAAAATTACATTTTGAATCACTTGAATGTCTATACTAGTGGCTAAGTATAACTTCACTGTATATGAGACAATGCTAAATAAATTTTTTCCTATATTTCTTTCTGTTTACTATATTTTTGTGACCCTAAATTTTTTTAACTCTTACTTCTTGCGTTTTTGTAATACGATTCCTGATATACTGTTATTGGTCATAGCTGTCGTAGGAATATCATAATTGAATAAAAAATTATCATTACTCTCTTTTCATTTTATTCAGTACTCTCTTTAGAACAATCAGAGCTATAATATTTTTCAAATGTGTCGAAGAATGTATTCAATAAGAATATATTGGAGTGAAAAAAAAAAATTAATTGAGATCTCGAAAAGTAGTAAAAATTTTTGGGTGATGTTGAACAGAGTAGTTGATCTAGTTTTGGTAATACTTTATCAATGATAACTGATAATGTGATAATTTTTCACAGTAAATTATTCAGTGACTTGTCTCACTTGTCACTTAGTACAGTTTGGGAATTTGTGGTGCCAATTCAGTGGCTTTTGTAATTTTGTCTCATGGCCTGTTTAATTTTGGAAGATATTTCAGATATTGCAACACTTATTTTTAATACAAATGAAAATGTAAAATTACGACATGTTAGAGCAGTCTGTGTAAGTATACTCAATAATAAAAATAGAATGTAAGTTATGTTGATAATACACTACATAAATATCGCAAAATTCGTATGTCAAATTTTCATCCATAAATTTTGTATTGGGTGGTTAGAGCAAGCCTGATTGCCTGAGTCTTGCCACATAAGATACTATTTATTATTATTATTATTATTATTATTATTATTATTATTATTATTATTATTATCATTATTATTATTATTATTATTATCATTATTATTATCATTATTATTATCATTATTATTATTATCATCATCTGCGGATTATTTTTAATAAACGTGAGTAAATTGATGAAAATGTGTGAAATAATTAAAATTTTATTAGTTCTTGATAAATTGTACATCACAAAATTAGAAGTCTAAAGTCATAACTGTAAACAGTGTATGTATGTTTGTCATACATTTTTGTATAAATAATTTTAATTTTTTAGGCAAAGAATTTATGCAGTATATTCAGGTGTCTTCAGCCTCATGATACAGCAACTTATGATTCAATACAAATATTAAAATACACAATTTGACACCAATGTAGGCAAAATTTTGTATGTGATTTACCATAATATTTTGTGTATATATTTTTTCTGTCTTATTGTAGAAAATGTACTATTTAGGTTTTAGGCATGTTACAACAGAGCACTGGGAAAGAAAAAAGTAAACATTTACAGTATATGTCAAAAGTAAAATCGTAAATTTTGCCTTTGAAAAAAATAAATTGATGACATTGTTTCAATTTTTTAACTTTGTTCAATTATGAAATGATGAAGAAATGTATCAAAAATATATACGTTCTTGGAAATATTACACACAGTGGTAATCTAGAGAATACAAAACAATTCTTCATTTTTCTTTGTTTTTAATTAGGAAAAAAAAGCTGGTTTATTTATGGAAGAATGTTAGAAATTTTATTGAAATGGAAATCTGGTTACCATTTGTTAATTCATGGTTGCAAAGTCGAAGAGCACAATTATAAGTCAAACTATACCAACAAAAGCAAAGATTAATACTACAATAAATCAAGGAATAATGCTTGTGTAGAGCAAAGCTTCTCAAATCATAGGTTACTCCTCTCCAGAATTTTGTGGAAATGGTGATAAATTATTGAAAGAAACAATAAAATTAATGATACATACTTCATGCTAATTAAAAGGTACAATCAGATAAATTAAAATGAATAATTAGAAGTTACACACTATATCCTAAATATAACATAAAATCAGATGTTTACATATACAGGATCATGCTATGTGGTTACATTGAAATGTTTCTATGAACTTTAGTATTTAAATGTAGTATACACTTACTTTGCTTATGTACACTTTATCATTGTTACATTGATTGTATTTTTTGCAGCAGAACATATTAGGGATTGTTTAAATTTTTCTTGACAGAGGGTATTTATGAATGCCTGCTTTGGAGAATTATTTCAGGTTAGTTGGAGGTTGTCACACATCTTTGATGCACTTAACATGTGTTCATTGTATTTAACATATTTAATGCATACTAATAATATGCAGCCAATATGCAAATGTATTTGACTTGCATATTACATACTAGCATCAAAATAAATTATTGTCTATCTAGATTTAGATTTATTAAGTCAAAAACTGTATGTGACGTACGGGGGAGAAGATAATCTGTGCAAGTTTTCTTGAGTTCCAGAATCCCTCAACATCATTTTAACTATAAATAGTTGAAAGGTGAGTGATAGTGAGTAAAAGCTAAAGATAAATAAAAATAAAATTTTAAAAAAGCACGAGATAAGCGACATTTGAAAACGTAGACATTTTTGTTTCTGAGTCATAGAAAACTTATTGCAACGCTAAACGTACTGTAGATTTTATTTTCGACATTGCTAACAAAAAAGTAACTCGCCCTCACCTCTATTCCTACCATTACAAGCAAAAGGAGAATTCAACAAAACGTGCGCATAGTGAAGCTCCATTTACGTCGAGAAGCAAAACAAGGGGCCATCTCAGCATTGGCTGAATGTATCAGGGAATCTGGACAAAATCCTGATCGAGATGGGGAATCTGTAATAAATCTATTACCTACCTGTAAAGTTTTCCAGTACGTGATTCCAGAGTGAGGTAGTTAGAAAATGCATCGCTTGTGGATTTATGAGCGTCAATTTAAATCGCTCGGTAAGAAATAATTTAAATACTCATAACTTTCAAACTACAATTTTCAATGAACTTTCAGAATCTGCAGTCGGAGTGATTATACTTCATTTTCTCTTCAATGTTGCGTGAATACATAAGAGCACGAGTGTGTTGTAACTGACGCCAACGAACGATGCGCAAAGAATGCGCCAAGCGTGTACGCGAGATAACGCCGCGTCCTTTGATAACGCAATAGATGCAGCTCAATTCTAACCTTGTTTGAAAAGCGCGCGTGGCATTCAACGTCCTCTAGGAAATTGACAACGATGGAGTCATCCCCCTCCCCAGCACTCCATCTCCAGAGAGAGATGGGTGCCCGCTTCTAAATCTCGATGGGTGTAGAGGGGGTGTGGCATTGACCATATCAAAGATAATGTACAACGTAATACGGACTCTGTGGAATCACAGCAGTGTGTGAATGAGTCAAGCAGCGAGAGAAGAATTACTGAACGCTCGCTGTGTAAGGCTAGTCCACGGCCAAGCAACAGCGCGAGATGGCTCCCCGAGTGGCGGTGGTGAGTATTTGCTTCTCGCGCCACAACGTCCCATTTTCATTTTCCTTTGCAAGCTACCATGCCTTGAAACATAAATGAAAGTAAGTACGGTGAATCCAGATTTTGCAAAAGACCCGCAGGCAACAGAAACGAATAATTTCTTGCAGTTCATTGCATGTCGAAAAGGCTATAGTGCGTTAAATTTTGGGTTGGAAGCTGGAAAGCTCACCTGGTGCCGGCCATAAATTACGTAACGCAAATTTTGAGTACCCCTTCTCCCCCCGTATCAGGCGCTTCAACCCCTGTAAATAGTAACGCAACACTTGCGACAACACTCCCATTTACAGTAAACAGAAATAAATTAAAACAGTAAAAATAATTTGTATTAATTTTATTTGTGTTATATATAAAAATTAATGATAAAATCAGAATTACTTGGTGGTGCTATCTGCACCTAACAATAAGATTGGTGACAACTTTTTCATGAAGGAAGGACGTGTATGCGAGAAAATTTCTCACCGCAAGCAGAGAACACGCCGTTGTGGATGACACATTGGCGAGAGTCTACTGCGCCAATTTAAGTTGATTCTACGATGTACTGTAGACTAGTTTTGAATATTTTCTTCATAATCTTACAGATTCAATTAATATACCAGTAATGAGAAAAAAATTTCCACGTGTGTAAAAATGTGTACTTAACTTTCTAATTTATTTATATTTAAATTTAACTTGTTAATATTTTAATGTTTTAGTATGAGACTAAATAAAAGGAATTATTTCAGCAAAAATTGAAAAAAGTTGTTTAAAAATGTGAACATTATTCCTTATGTAACGCAGCATAATGTTGCCCACACCTCCTGCCTACCCCGCCTTTAACGTTAAGTAATTAGTGAACGACCCTAGCGACTTCCGCCCTTCGGTACTGGACATCTGAACATCTGGCCATGTAATCTGGTTTGTAATGTTTATCAGAAAGCTTTGTCAAAAAATGTAAGGATATTGAAATACAATCTGTGATCAACTTGGAAACTTCTGGGGTGCGTTAGCATACGTAGTATTACATCATTAGCGTAGCGTAGTGGGGGCGGCCCGCCCCAGGCGGCAACATTTTACAATAAATAATATCTTCTAAAAATTGGAAACATTTCATTTCATATTTTTGTTGCACCTATGATTAAGGCCAATTGAAAGGAGCATGGAATCTTTCATTACTTATTCTGTGACGACTTCTTTAATATCGTCTCCTATATTATTTCAGTAGATACATAACTTTTGTGGCTCTCACACGCAACCGATCTATGTTAATGAGGTCTCCAAAAAAAAGAGAATTTCCCGAATATGTTATGAATTACAGTTTAACTTAAAAAATGCGAAGAATTTGTTTAAAAAACGCATTTAAATATTCATGACAAATGCAACGCGCTCAGACAGCTATTTCGTTAAACAACTCCTAAACAAAGCGTTCTAGGGCTTTAAAAACTAAAATTTTGAGTCCGACGGCTTCAAAGAAACTTTCCTTTTCCCGTAATCTACAAGATGAGATATTCTTGGATATTCTATTGGATTTTTTCCTGGTTCGGTACTTATCGATACTACCAAAGACACCTACATTTCAACCCTTGGTGATGGTGGCGTCACGCTTAGAAGAGATAGATTACTCTATCTTATACTATTTATGCTTTCTGTGTACACCATGGTTTGCGCAGACTGACGATATTTATTTGCATAATTATTAATTTAGGTTTCGCTCTCTCAGCAAAAACTAGAAATATTATTAATAGATGATTGATTCCGATGAAGATTGTTTCTTATGCATGTAGTGAAAACATTTATTTAACAAATTCTGTAGGTTGCACTTGACATGAAAGATTGCATTTCCTAATTGTGGAGGGATATGGGTGTACAGTGAAGAATGAAGACGTATCTTGTTAGGTTTGGTTTAAGTTTTACCTGTAGCAGTATTTTCGTTACCAGCAGTGATCCGGTGAAACTATCAAGTAAGCGTGTTCAGTCGCGTAGCTTTCAGAAGAGTAAAAAGCTTTTTTAAATATTTTTGTGACTATCATGAAAAGCGAAAAGCTAACTGTCAAAGAAAATTGAATAATTACCTCAAATAATTTTAAGGGAGTGTTGTGAATTCTTGCAAGAAATCAATCGATAATACGGTATAAATCTTTAGTAAAAATTTATTTTCCACATCAAATGAATTTTTTATTTGAATTTGTTGTTAGTACAATGGAAGTAACCTTTATCCATTTTTCAACAAATAAATACGTTTAGTTAACCATTTTTCCTCTTAGAATAGAAAGCTAGGGAAGAGTGGGGTTTAACATGTCAGAGTTCTCGCGCCGGTTTGCGGAGGTAGTAGAGGAAAACTTGTGCTATGGCACAACACAAAGAACAAACTTTTTAAATTAACTAAAGTAAAATAGCTTGAAATAATTGAACAACAAAAAGCAAAACGTGCTAGCGTACAATACTACGTAAAAAATCAACCACTTTTAAAATTATAGAAAGAATAGCGTAAGCTATTCGACAATTGCCTACGATCACAATCCAGATGCACCATTTAAATGTTGGCTGTATCTGGAAGTCTGTACATCAACTTCCAGCTGTAAACTCATATTGTAAATAAATACACCGTTTGATATTCAACTTAAGGTGTCGGCTCGCTAAGATATTCAAAACGTACGTAAACATCGTTTGAGCAACATTCCCATGTGAAGTGAAATCTAAGCTTTTAGAATTGTTTCAAATGGTAACAAATGATATTTATGACTCGAAGGTAAAAACATTAGTTTTATTATTTTTTGACTCGGAATTGCTTTTCTTGAGGTACGTAAGAACGCAGAAAATAATTCAATATTTTTTAGTATACAAATAATTTTTCAATTTTCGCATTCCAGCAAGCTGACGCCCTTCCCCCTCCCAAAAAAAACCCTTTTTATTCCCCATAACAAATCCAGGAAAGGTAAATAATATTGGAAAGAGTATAGTTGTACTTGCCAATCCTGTATTTTCGCATGGAAAACTTTACATGACTTTCTCAAGAGTAAACACTTTTTCTAATATTTTTGTGACTATCAAGGAAAGTGAAAAGCTAACTTCAAATATTATTAAGAAAGAATGAATTGTTCGAAGAACAGATGTCTATAATACTGAATAAACCTTTATTGAAAATCTGTTTCAAATGTCAATAGCTGTGTTGTTGTTGTTGTTATTATTATTATTATTATTATTATTGTTAGTGTTAGTATTATTCACGTATGGGCCCTATCAGACCACGCGAAGTACAACACAAGCCTTTCAGCGCATCTTAATCTTCTTTTGTGGTAATGTATAATTATTATTATAGACATATATGTACATAACTTTTCTATTTGTAACCTGTCAATACACAATAATGATTGTTCTTGCCGAAAAGTTCTCTAGAAATACTATATATTTTAGTCTTTTAAATTGAAATACCTAAATAAGGGGGCGGCGAAATTTTCCTCCGCCAGGGTGGCTGACACCCACGTGTGTAGTTTGCGGATGAAGTTTCATAGACTGTTCCATAGTTTGAGTTCCGATTTTTGATGTCAGCTAAATAGCTGCGTCAAATCCGTTCACTTACAGAAATACATTTGTAGGAGCTCACTGTTTTGATGTGTCGTTTCCGTGTTTCCCTCTTTTGTATTAATCAAATACGTGCAGATGTTTTGAACGTCTCTCCGGCCACGCGAATCGTCCGCACCCATTCTGGCCTTTCACTCTGGAGACAGGTTAAGCACAGGCCTAGCGTCAAATAAGTTTAAATATTTTAAAGATAGGTATGTAAAATTAATTTCGAATTTTGATATGAACAATAGTGACGTGGATAGAGAAAGAATGCTTCGTCAGTTTCCACTTTACTAATTTATTGTGTCAAGTGTTGTTAATCTCATACAAAATGACAATCCTGTAAAATCACTTTAAATCTTCAACATTTATTTACACATTTAATAATGAATACATTTTAAAAACGTATCTATATTATAATATTGCCAATTATTAATTTTTATTACAAATTATCCCCTCTACACCTAATACACTAAAAAATGTAATATTTTTTCCGCTTTATAAGAAAGCAACCCCGTAAGTGTTTTAGAGCCGGATGGAGAATTACTCCGGCTACCATTATCTCAATTTTGATAATTATATGATAATGGGTAGACCCGCGTTTTAGGGACTCGCGGAACCTAAGACCGGCCTGCTACGAGTACCCCGGTGGCAAACCAAAGCTGAATTTGGGTTGTGGCTTTAGTCTAAGAATGTGGAAGTAAATGATTTCCTACTTTTCTGTGCTGGAACAGTGTTTTACTGTATCCTGTGCTGACTAGCTGCCTGGAACTGTTGGTTCTCGTCATATTTCTTGTATTATCGAGAGGACTCGAATCGCCGCTCATGGCTTTACGTTTGAATATCTTCAAATTGGGATGTAAATAACACCTTTATACAAGATTTCCTTCCTTCCGGACGTTGTACCATAACACGTATGAATCCTTAATTCAACAATGTCTTCTTTGAATATGAACATAGTTTCGCTTCATAATGTACTGACAAGGTTTCTGAATAAGTTTATATTTTCAGATCGAGCTTTTGCGACTTTTTTGTTGCCGTTTGCGAAAGGAGTTCAAAAGGACCATTTTTCTAGTCCTATATTTTATAATTTCGGTCAGAGCAGATATTCCCAACCTTTTCCTTTCATCGACCAGTTTTAAGAGAATTGTTTGTTTCATCGCTCCCCTTACGTTTTTCTATAATACGAGTATATTGCATTCATAAACATAACACAAAGAATTGTGCATAAATGAGTTAAAGATAACGCTTTCGTTCACTAATATTCTTATAAATATCTCTATTTTTAATAATTGAAAGAGCTTCCACTTTTAAGTGACTGAGTTTCTAAACACATTTTTATATGGTTGTTTGAAAATTTTTTTTAGGAACTTGCCATAACATTTTCCAGTGCGTATTACGGACAAGATACTGTATTTGTGTGATAGAGTATCGTTGTGAACACGTAGTTGTTATTTCTTGAGTTTTCTGAACATCCTAACTTCTATGGATGAACGACGCATACGAACGAAGAGGAGAGAATTTGTAATTTAATATTATGTTTTTTGCTTTATATCAGAAAACAATTAATTAATTTCATTATTTTTGTAACCAATAGAATCTTGATTCTACTGATCTAGCGCCGGCTCATATTGGCTATTCACTCCCAATCGACTCTCTCTCATCATTATTGTCTCACTTCAAAGTTTCATGGACCCCTAGAAGGTCTATACCCACCCTGCTAGGAATCCCTAGGTAAGTATGTTCTTCGGCAAATTAAATATATGTGACATTGTAATTTTGCTTTCTCCTATACGTAGGTATAGTCGGAGTAATATTCGTAATACAGAGAAAGTTATGAAATATTGTGGAATATCAATTTCGAGATTTTAACGGAAATACAAGTTTTGGAATTTCCCAAAAAGTGTTGGTTTTTACTTTCCCGTATACATACGGAGTAATATGGTATATGGTTGTTATGGGTAAGGGTATAGGGTAGGTAAGTTATGTAATTTTGCGCGGAAAACGGCGGATTTTCGGCCGAAAACTAGTGGTGCTACATAATGGTACAGACTTTCCCATATTTCCCATATAGCGTGTCTAAAAATACGGAATTTTGAGCCATTTTCGCAGAAAACCGTAAAGCTTTTGAAAAATTTGATCTGACATTATTTAAAGAACACATTAATATAAAAATGTACCAACTCCCACGTGGAGCACCGAACGCTGACCAGTGCTCATTGTCACAACTTAAGTTCAGCCCCCTTTGCTGTGAGCAACAGGCGAATGAAATGTGATGGATTGCAGGTGACGGGCGGCAACAAGGGCATCGGGCTGGCCGTCGTGCGGGGGCTGTGCAGGCGCTTCGACGGAGACGTCTTCCTCACGGCGCGCGACGCGGCGCGCGGAGAGGCGGCGGTGGAGCAGCTACGACAGGTACTGCAAACAGAAAGCTTATCTCCTTGTCGCTCTCCCTCTGCTTTCTGATGGTTTATCGCTTCGACGAGTGTAGATTAGAGTATCATGTCATTCTTTATTTCTCTTACGCCCTTATTCATTTCATTTTATGCCTTTATGCCCTTATTCATCCAAGATAATCGCTGCCAAATAACGCCGTCCGGGAGGTCTTGGGTTCTTGTCACGGCGGTGGCAGGATTTTCGAACTACTTAGAGATTTTTAGCTGTATAGCTAGAACGAGTTCTGCCGCAGTCTGAACAAATTTCCGTGTCATTTTTGCGCGTCAGCGATTGTCATCATCGAGGTAAAACTCCAACAAACGAGCCACAGACCGCGAAGGACCTTTCCTTTCTCTTTCTTAATCTATGCTCGTCCCTTATCTACACACACAAACACACACACACACACACACACACACACACACACACACTTACATGCGCTACACTACCACACAAGTCGGGAGAGCGGTCGTGAGTTTAGCTTGTCTCGGTTGCTGTCGGTACCCTAGGAGATACCTGGTTGGGGAAAACTCCACAAGCCTACATGTAGGTCGATGCCGGATCTCGCCATCCAGCGGGAGGGGGATAACTGCCATCTCCTGCCATAAAATATGCATTACAATTACGGGACTTATAACCTTAGTGGATGCGCCCGGAAACGCCAATCGACCAATCAATCAATCAATCAATCAATTAATCAAGTATTGCCTTCGAAAAACACAAATCAACTCTCCTTCTAGCTTTGTTAGTTGATATGGTGTACGATGTTTCTTGAATTCTGATATTCTGATATGATTATTCAAAAATCAAATTACAATGATTTTTGGGGGGATTAAAGGGATTTATGAGTTTGTAAATATGAACTTGCAGATAAATATTGTAATCTCTTAGGCTTTTAACCCTTGTCACATCATATCTGAAGTTTGTAATTAACAAATAAAGTAGTCATGCACCTAGAACAGAGCTTCAGTGAACTACAGAATTAGGTCGTAATAAAAAAGTTATTATTTCTGTAGTGAGAATTTTCTCATTACTTGACACGGACTTGCGCTGAAAGAAAGAGGGGACCAACTACATTTCTGCATCCCCTTTCCCATTAACGTTTTTACGCGTAGAACTATTTTTAGTCTATTTTTAAATGTTTGAAATGTATATTTGATCAGTTGTAGGAAAGATCGTCCTCAATTTGGCCGCATTTTTCAGAAGGTTTAGTACATTTTTAGCTGTTTCCAGCCGATTTTGGAGTTTTGACGCATTGTAATGGGGTTCTATGCCAGGATCTAATCTGAATTACCTCTTTCAGGACAGGATTCGAAATTTTTTAACGTTTTTGCCCCTTCCATTACACTCCAGGTACACAACATATAATTTCAAAACTTTTCATAATTTTGTAAAATTTAAGAATACTTCAATCCATATTTTTGTATAATACATTTAGCGCGATTTCGTAAAGCTTATAAAATGTTGCCAAAACCCAAAACAGTTCGCTATTTTTTAAACCGAAATTAACATTTTTACTATTTATATTTTTTTATTTATTATTTTACTTATTTATATACGTACTTATTTTCAAAAAAAACATAATTGTGTTATACTATATACTCCTCAATTTTAAAACAATCTGAAAACATTTTCAAATTATAAATATCTAGAGACAATTTTAAGAGTCTCTATTTCCAAAATTAAATTTAAACAATCGAATATCCACAATTTGCAAAACAATTAAAAGCATCATAAATTAACGTTAAATCTAATTTTAATAATTATAGACCCGAGTCTACGAGTTCATGACTACGTGCGACAAGTGTGGCCTTTTATAACTACGAAAAACGCCGAAATTTTTCAGATATCATATTCCTACACAAAAAGGCGATGATATACAGACATATCAGCAATATACGTACAAAGTAAAATATCCATCCATTTCCATCGCTGTACATTTTAAAATGTACTTATACGCTCTGTAAGGAATTTATATCAGCGATTGAACACAATTACAGAAATAAAATATTTTATTTCATAAGACTACGGGTCACCCTTCAATATTTTTAGAGGAAGCTCCGCTTCCCCCTGCCCACCCTGTTCTCACGCTTATGCTTATCGTCATGATATTGCAAAATTCCGCTACATTCTAAACATCTGCAAGTAAGCCAAGCAAGATAAATAAATTGCAAACATTCGAGTCATTGAGTGATGACTGTGCATTCTTATATATAGAAAGTTACGTAATTTTTCGCTTCCTCTCCTTTAGTTACTTACATAGCTTCATCTGGAAAACATAGCATTTAAAAAGTTTTCATGAATGACAAAATGTATTCTTGTCATCCTCGATGCTTATAAATTATGTTACGATAATGTAAATTAACCTACTTGTTTTCTTCATATTCCTTATCCTATGCGTGTAAGAAGCGAAAGCTCCAAATAAACCTGAATTTTCCATTTTCTTTTACTCTCCCACTTTCATGATTTTCTTAATCCATTTCTTCTAGTTTCATACTAAATCTGAGTCTGCTGGAGATCATTGAAGTTGGTTCATGAGCTCTCATGATTTCAGTTTTCGTTATTATATTATTGAACTTTTTCGGAGAAATCGTCTCTACATTCTGAATTTATTTCGTTTAAAAAATAATCTTATTCTTGAGACTTCAAAAAGCGAAGATCACTGATCGTCAAACTTGAATCTTCATGCGTCCTTGTTTCATGAGCATAAAACAAATTTTTGATCATGTTATTGACAGAACGAAAAAGTCGCTCTTTGTATTTGTGGCACAGCAGTTCAGAGATGTATTCGGATTTGTAGAAATCATTGAACCAGTGAAAATATTTAATCAAGCCTCTGATTCGACTTGCTCAAAGTTTCCAAATACTTACATTGTAAGTAAACATTACTTGCTGCTTATTACCACTACTTGCTTCTAGTTTTGGAGTTGGGACGTCAATGTATAGGCGCCTAAAAATTCGAGAGAGTTCGGTCATCAAAGAGGTTGCCGCTAATCAGGTTCTAAGACAAGTTATTATATTTTATTGCTCATGGATAGTAAATTATTCTAAAGTCTTTTTGACAATAAGATTTACATTGAAAATATATGCATTTCAATAGTTATACAAGCATCACAAAATAATAAAACCTAACATTTTTCACGTGCTCTGTCTAGAGGGGGGAGCGCTATCAGTTAATCATGGGAGAGTCGCGGGTTAAATCGCGGACGACTCGGTTTGTTGACTGACAACTAGGTCAAGGCCATACCTCCACATATCTTTGTGAACCACCATCTTTTGAAGTTATGAGATGCCACTGGTTAATATGCTTTATGCATTAAGAAATACATTTATGAGTTAACTGTTTTAAGAGATTTGAACTCAAAACATTAATCATTAAACACAAGTAAATTTTGTTTTTTGACAATAAATGAAAATGTTTTTCTTCAAAAAATTCTTTACTGTCCAAAGCAACATTTCACATGAAACTTACAGGCATCTTAAGGTGTATACAAAAATATATAATTGATATGTTTACATTTGAAAATAAAAAAAGACAAATAAATTTTGAAGATAGTGAATAAAATAAAAGAATTAAAAAGAAAAAATACACAGAAATCAGAGATGAAATTCATTAAAAAATCAAGAATAAGTGAAAAAATATATAAGTAGTAAGTACAAAATATATAAAATAGATGAGAGATAATTTAATAAATATTTTTTTCTCTTGTTCTTGATTTTTTAATGAATTTCATCTCTTACAAATGTATGGGGGTTTGTAAATAAGAATTTCAATTAAATTTGCAAATATTCAATACTGCAATATTTGCAATATTCAATTAGTAAACTTACTATTCATTCAGTAGAGTTCTATCTTAAAATATAACTATGTGAAAATGATTATAATCCTTGAATAATTTTATTGTGCTGATTTTTTATTTTCTTGAAATTAATCCACAGGAAGGCCTGAATGTAAAATTCCACCAGCTTGACATAGGCAGTCAAGAAAGTTTAGATGTTTTCAAAAGATACATTGAAGAACATTATAATGGTTTAGATGTTTTGGTTAACAATGCAGCCATAGCATTCAAGGTGAGTCATTATTCAAACAAATTGTTGACATTTCATCTTGTCTCAATTCAGTGTATCTTTAATATATCAATTAGTGGGTGTAATAAAACATTACATATCAATTTTAAAAATTGAAACTCAAATCTAAATAATAATAATAATAATAATAATAATAATAATAATAATAATAATAATAATAATAATAATAATAATAATAATAATAATAATAATAATAATAATAAAATCTATCCTCATAACATAATACTGGAAGAAATGAATTTCAAAAGTGCACATGTTTGAAGTAGTGTACTTGACCTGAGTTTATACATTTGTACATATACTCATTCACACATTCAATTACAATTTTCAAATATTTTTTTTCATCAATTTATTTACTATTTTATAAAGTTCAGACATTTAATACTTATCAAAATTTAAGTTCATAATTTTATGAAACAATTCTTTCTGTCTATATGATAGCAAATTGTTGATTTATAATCATGAGTTTTATTCAGTGTTTCAATTAAGATGGGTACCTATAGAGCTAACATTTGCAATATTATTAGATATGTTTGTGGAAATCACAAAGGGCTAGTATAAAACTTATTGTTCATATTTTACATATTTGAACTAGAATGTAGAATTTGAAATTTCAGAGATTGAAAGGCAGTTGAAATTTCCTATGTAGAGAATTCTATGTAGAGAAAGAAATTGATTCCAGAAAAGAAACTGCAAACAAGAACTGATCTATTGTAAATCAGCATATAAGAGCACAATTCCAAATATTTAATGATTTGCAGAATGATGATCCTACACCATTTGGATTTCAAGCAGAACAGACAATCCACACCAATTACATACGACTGGTGGCAACCTGTAACACACTCTTTCCACTTCTGCGACCTCATGCCCGGGTTGTGAACCTCTCAAGTAGTTTCGGTCACTTAAGTAAGATCCCAAGTAAGGAGCTGCGAGCTCAATTGAGCAGTCCATCACTCACTGAAACACAGCTGACAGAAATCATTCAGTCATTTGTCAGGTAAAGTTCTCATAACTAGTGTAAGTTTCATATTTAAATAGTAGACCTTATATATCTTTATGCAAAAAATTAATGAAAATTAAATGTCTAAACCAATCAAATGACAAAATAGATAAATATGGTTTGTTTTAGTATGATTTTCATCTTCAATTATTCATCTTTACAAATGGATATTGAAAAAGGATGTGAAAGAGTACTTTTCTGGTGGCAAGGGTTAAACAATTTAAATAAATGTTAAAAAGAAATTGGGGCAAATCAATAAAATGGACTTATTACTTCAGGGCAGCTAAAGACAGAACTCATTCTAAAGCAGGCTGGCCAAACAGTACATATGCAGTCTCCAAAGTAGGAGTCAGTGCTTTATCATTTATCCAACAAAAAGCATTTAATAATGATTCTCGAGAGGACATTGTAGTAAATGCTGTGCACCCAGGATGGGTCATAACAGACATGAGTAGTCACACTGGACTATTAACACCTGAGCAAGGTATGTATATTAAATATATACACCTTTCAAAATAAAATAAAAAATTTGAAAAACTATTATTTTTTTCCTGAACATGAACAACAGCTGTACTATACAATAATAGTCATTATTAGGCACCTGATACTCAAATGAACAAAATGTTAATGTTTAACTCCCAAGGCTTCCCAATCATGTTGTGAATATTTATCTCTGAAGATAAAATATCCTTGCTAAAACCTTGCTATATGAATCTTCCTTTACATTCTTAACAATCTTAGTTATTCATTTGTTTTTTGGAACAAAACTGTTGTACTGTCAAAGAGGCTTAGTCAGCATTTGAGGTAAATGTGCTTAATTTTTTTGAACATGGAATATGTGAGGTATAATAAAATCTCTCCAATGTTGGCTAACTTAGGACACACAATTGAATTGTGTTTAAAATGACATGTATGATTAGGTACAAATATCTATACACTGTAGATATTGTGAAATGAGTATAATGGATATTCATAAGTAAATGATAAATGTTATTATAAAAAATTACTGGTAAATGACTTATTTTGGAAACAAAGTTAATTTAAAGAAAGGCATGTTTGCAAATCAATAAATCAACCATTAAAAAATAATATAAATATATTTAATTATATCTCATACAAAGACAACATCTACACAAATAAGAGTAAAGAAATGTCTCGGACTGAGGATTTGACGGTTCATCAGTAGATTCTTCTAACGATTTCTTCTGCTTCATGGAAGGTCATGCACCTTTCTTATATTTCTGGACTACTTGTTCTTCTAACTCTAGATTTAGCTCATCTGGGTTCACACTTTTTTCTTGGATAACACTCACTTCATTCAGAGCTTTGTCCATCTGCTCTTGGTCAAATTGTTGCTATTTTTTCCCTTTTCCTTTGCCCGCATTCCCCATTGAATTCATATTCATTTATATGAAATTGAATTTAATATTTTTATTGTTTCATTCCTATAAAATAGCATTGTTGGGTAACTTGGGGCAGTGTCCCAATTTACCTGCATTTAGTCACGCATAGGAACATTCCATCCATAAAAAATTAGGTAGGTAACTTTGACACAACATGATATTGGGAATGCTGGACAATAGTTCAGGTTGTGGAATGCAAATAAGCACAAGCAGAAAACTAATTAAAAATGTACAAGGAATATTTTACAATTGTTGTTTTTCAGGTTGAAGCTTACATTAACTAGTTTTGTTACTCACCTGCAAATAAAAATTCCAAACGATAATTATATATCTTAGAGATATATAGATAATTATATATCTTAGATATAATATATAGATATACATTTTCTTTCCATGAAAATGTAAATCTAAAGAAAAACAATGTCTATTTACTTTATCATCCTTCCCTTTCTAATTATCTCTAAATTTTAATACATTCATATGCTGCAGCAAAGTCAATTCACTCTGAAGACAATTATATTGTGAAAGAGCACAAAATAGTACTTGTATAGATCTGCCATTATTATCACAACTCCTATCATTTGAGTAGTTAGATAAAAAAAATTAATATTTAGAATGTATCTTCTAAAATTACAAATTGTCAACAATTATGTATATTCTAGTTCTCAATTTTCTTTTCAATCACATTTATTTCAACACAGGTGCAGATGCTCCCCTGTTCTGTGCTCTCCTGCCACCAAATGTAACTGCTCCTCGAGGGGCTTACGTCTGGTGGAACAAGCAAATTGTTGATTGGACTGGACCTACCACTCCATCAGAAAATTAATAGTTTATATCCTTGAATACTGTTTCTCTTTTAATCCAGAAATGTAAGAACAACACATTTTAACAGATGTGAATGTATTACTAACGTGCAGCGGTGCAACCAGGATTTTTCTGTGGGGAGGAAGGGTAGGTGCATTGTCCAATTATGTTTATTTGTTGATTTATAATTATTTCCAATGTGTTCAGTTGCAACACTAAATGACTTTTGTTACTATAGAAACTTAGAAAAAACTTAGTAAATTGTGAACATGTCATGGGCTTCTTAGGGTGAGAGGGGATCCGTGAGCTCCTCCCCCACTGGTGCACTGTTGCAAATATGTAAACATTTTATTAAGTTTGTCAGAAAATGTCATTTCAAATAACAAATAGTCATATTTCAAAGATATATTAATCTAAGCAAGTTATATTACCAATGTAAAATTACCAGTCACATTTAAAAGTATGCCATTGGTAAGAATAAATATTTGGGTTTTGTCTGTAAGTTATACCCTAAATATCAGTTTTAATAGATAGCTTCTTTGGCATCCCCCTTAATGGTGAAGAATGTTTTGGCGATTCAAAAATTTACTGAGAAGGTACTTGATTCATAGACACACCATTACGCAAAACAAAAATAAATCATCACCAAACCATTTGCAGAGAATCTTTCGTTTAGGAATGAAAACATTAAACTAAAAAATACAGCAGCTATTACATCTTATTATAATAAAATATGTTAAATATTTTCAAAAATTGTTAATGATTGAATAAAAATTTTGTGATAATTCAAATAGGATTATGTGTGTCCAATAAGTATATTTCTAAAGGTGTAGATTTTAATAAATGACAAAAAATAATAAATATATAATTTAAGAAATCTTATTAAGTCTTAATCTTATTTACCTGCTATTCTCTTCCTAGCTCATTCCTCCAGGCTCAGTTCTTGGCCTGCATGAAGCACAACATGGCGGCTTGAGTTGCCTCAAGAAGACTGATTGCATTTTTTGGAAAAGTAAAGATTCTGATCATTGACCAATTCTATCATTTTCCTACTAATTGAGAATGTGGATTGTCTTTGCTGATCTCTGCGTTTTGCGAAAAGAGGAAATTCTCCCAGAAGTCGTTGATTCATTCACTATAATAAAAGTGTCTTTAATGGAATGAGATCGAAGTGTTTGACACTATGGGGTTGTCCATAAATTATGTTATGCTAAAGATGGTGGAGGGGGTTGAGGAAGCGTTAAACTGTGTTACATGGGCATAGGGGGTCTTAGTTTAATATTATGTTACACTGATTTTTTTTCCTTCAAAATTTTCTGAAATAGTTATTTTAATCAGTTTTACACAAAAACATTTAACTATTAATATACTAAATTAAAAATATCAATAAATTAAAAAGTTATGATTTATACATGTTTACATTAATTGAAAATATATTTTCATCAATGGTATATTAATTGAATCTTAGATTATGAAGAAAATATTCAAAACTAATCTATAGTATACTCTAGAATACAATTAAATTTATGCCCGAAATTATCTCTCGTCCATGCATTCTCCAAGACATGTTGCATTAGTCTGAAACTTTTTGGCCAATTCCTTTAAAATAGCCTTCCCATTCCTTCCTTCCAGCCCCAGTGTTCCCCATCTTATTGTTAAGTGCAGTCAGCATCACCAGTTAATTCTGATTTTATCATTAATTTTAATACATAACACGATAAAATTAATACAAATTGTTTTGTTATATAATTTATTTTTGTTTTTTGTAAATAGTAGGAGGGTTGCAAGCGTTACAGAGGGTATAAGGGGTATTCAAAATGTTCCAAATTTGCGTTACGTAATTTATGGACAGCCCCGATGGAAACTGCCTCGGCCGGCGACTTCTATGACGCGCCCTGCCCGCCCCTGCCCCCGCACCGATCAGTGACTAGCAAGGCTTCAAGGCCTCCTGGGAGAGAGCATCTGTTGCTGCAGTGAAGTAGCAGCGCTCTTCCCAATCGGCTGTAATCTGTACGAACGATGTCTCGAAAGGTGGCAGTGGTGAGTACACTGCTGAGGTTTGACAGTTTTGGTGGATTTTGAAAAAGCGTACGGGATTAGTAGTTTGTTTTTTTAATCATTTCGCAGACGTAACAGACGGATATGCTTTCGACAATATTAACAACTATATCAGTTATTTAATAATAGTGCTAGACGTAATAGACAAATATATTACGATAATATTCTCAACTGTATCAGCCATTTATGTGTTGTAAATAGCGTTGTATTTTCCTGAGCTTGAAAACGATGAAAATTAAGGCATTTGGTTACAAAATGGTCATGAATTGGTGTTGCATTAATGCCTTAAGAAGATTTAGAAAAGAAAAATTTCAATTCGGGAATTAAGACCCACCCAAATATGAATGCAACTTTTCTTTCTTATCCTGTACATCATTGCTTGATAATGTGCAGTATGATATTGAAACCGGTGTTATTCCCTTAGTAATCCTAATTTGTAATTCACAACAATTTCAATATTATTGTTTTATATTATGCGTCAAAAATATTTTGAAATATAAAATTTAAGTCTCTATATCACTCGTTTAACACGAAGTCTCAAATTAGCAAGTCCGTGATCTAACTTTGTTTCTGATATGAAGAAAAGGAGAAACGGAAAGCTGTTGCTACGTAATGCATTCCGGTGCCTTCAAAATGACATCCAGTAGGCTTTCTAAGGCATGACGAAACTCAGCAGCGTCAAGAAGGTGGGGGGGGGGGCGGAGGCAGCTGGTGCAACTTGCCCCAGGCCGCACTTAATTGAGGCCATGAATTTGTTTTCATTTAAAACAAATGAAATATATTTACCTCTACTCCAAATTTATCGGTATAAGTTACATCTGATGAATGAAGAAATATATTCTGTCAATTAATTGGAGGAGGAAAAATTTTGTTTGAAATAAGAGGCCCCCTTGGATCAATTGTCTCAGACCCCTGGTTTCGTTTGGACGCCTCTTACGACACTAAATTAATAGCACCTCTTTATTCTAAATTTGCTTGAAATGAGTGTATACATTAAAATACGACAACCCTTCTTTACATCTCAAAATTTAGCATGCCCATTCGTCCCGTTGCTGTCGTATACAAATGCCAAAGTGGAACGAGCTGTAGATTCCGAGAACGGCTGTAGCCGGATAAGGCGGTGAAAAAGTGCCCCCAAATCAAATCGATAATCGCGATGCTCATTTGGTCACGATAAATTTCGTTTTAATTGTTTTTCACTATTGTCCACATAGTTTAAAAATCTGAAAAAAAAGTTATAGAATGTTATAAAATAGGGGAGGAAATTGAGACAGTACGCCAATGTAATAATGTTGAAAATCAATTTCAATTTTTTCTATTTGAATTTGGCGTCAAAATTGGTTGACAAAAATACCTTCAAATAAATTTCTAAACACCGCCATAGTCAAATTAAATTTTGTAGTACACGATTTTAATGTTAGTGGTTACTAAATCAGTTTTAAATGTTTAAAAAATGAACAAATTTTTGGTCGATATATTATTAACACAAATATTTTAATTTTTAACATTAAACATTTTTTATCGATATTGCATCACTACTTTGCACTTCTTATGCACAGATGATCGGAAGGTACATTCTGACGAACTCAAGACGAATTCATGTACCTGCCAAATACACTACGTGATTATGAGGTTATCTGAAAATCATAGGTAAATGACACATCTTCCGTTTTACGCAATTTTCTACTATATGCTCATTGGCAAAACGTTATCAATTTCAACCCCCCGTTTTTGTTGTGAAAGTTAGTAATGTATTCGAAATCCCCCCCTTTTTAATGAAAATGTCGTTGAGGTTTCAAGTAAAGTTATTATTTACAAGATCCGTTTCAAGTTTGCTGCGCTTCAAATGCAGCCAGGACGATCGCGCAGTATGTACGAGTATTGTGGAGAATTTCTTGTGATTGTTTTTAGCCGCAAAGTTGTCCCACAGATAAATCAAAAGACAAAACCTTTGGAAAGAAAAAAAGGAACAAAAACCACTGTTTCAGTATCGGAGGTCCCAAAATGTGTATTTCCGTTGAAATCTCGACACCGATTTTTTGTATTACAATCCTTTCTTTTTACTACGTATACGAGAAGGAAAAAAAGCGCGCTGGTTACGAGAAACCGCAGGTGCATGGTGGCAGGAAGGAGATGCGAGCGGGGCGTTTGCAGGTGACGGGCGGCAACAAGGGCATCGGGCTGGCCGTCGTGCGGGGGCTGTGCAGGCGCTTCGACGGAGACGTCTTCCTCACGGCGCGCGACGCGGCGCGCGGAGAGGCGGCGGTGGAGCAGCTGCGACAGGTACTACGGAAGTTCCCAAGGTTCTATTACTGATATGTCAAAACATGAATTTAAAGAGAAAAAAATAAGAAGGAAAAATAACTTCAAAACTTTAATTTTCTTATTGCCTGATTCAGAGCAGCATTGCCGCTGTCTGCATCTACTCCGACCAGGAAGTCCCGACGGGTTTGAGTCCCGCCTGTGGCGGTGTGATTTTCGACGCTTGCTAGGTTACTAGGTTGAATTCAGTTGTTGTCTGGCGAAGAATCGTAGCGGCTGGCTACTCTGATCGATAGTTGTTCGTGGTTTCTCCGATCAATACCAGGCGAATGGCGGAATAGTACCGTAACAAACGGGCCACGGAACAAACGGACGACGGAATTGCCTTCGTGCATAAACTACGAGAATGTTTGAGCTAGCTTTTCTGTTTAACGGTTCCGTTGAAGACTCTTCAACCCTGTTTATGCAAAAAAGACACACGACGTACTTTTAATAAAAATGTATAAATATGTCAATTAAGAATACGAAGGGTTTAACAATAAATTATGAAACTAATGAAAATATTTCATTCATTGAAATTTCTCATAAACTGAGATGTCACCCCATAATATCACATACTACATTTTTAAGACGAGTTCAAACAGAAGAAACTAAGTTTCATTCATTATTGAACCAAATTACAATTCGTTTACATCACTCACTGTAGAGTCATATTTCTGGTTATCATTATTTTAACTTATGAGATAAGTACGCTCTTATAAAGAAACCGATGTGCAAGACATGCGTGTGCGGTGGGTTGCCTATACTCCAGGCGCTATTTGGATTTTCCCTTTTCAACTTCTGTTAACCTCTTTCACAACGAGATAGCTGGCCGTTTTAAATAAAATGCTCATGATATGTTCTTCAACATGACGTGCTATTTTAGTACATAAGTATGCCTTGTATAAAAATGTAGGTTTAAAAATATAGGTAGGCTAGCATGATTATCTTTTGAATTCATGTTTTGTTCATTACCTGTTTATCTATCACATTTGCTTGTATGTTTAAATCCTGAGACATAAGACGCTTAATATAATTTTGTAACATTCAACAGCTAGGTCTGAATGTAAAATTTCATCAACTTGATATATGCAGTGATGAAAGTTTAAATGTCTTCAAAAAATATCTCGAAGAAAATTACAATGGATTAGATGTATTAGTTAACAATGCAGCTATAGCATTCAAGGTGAGTAATAAGTTCATTTTATTCGGGAATTTTAAGCTCATTAAAGATTAAGGCAGAATTTCTGTGATCTCGGTAAGTAAAAGTGGATATATTCAGTAACAAACAATTAGTTTGTTACAACATACACTTCCGTCTCCTTTGTAATAAAAGCATAAATTCAAGTACACAAAATACTTGAAGCTAGTGGCCTGCAAAAATGCAATGTAATATTTTGCACCGAGGTGACTGAGTCAGTTCAAGCTCTTTATACCTTAGCTACCTAGTTCAACAGAGCAGAAAACAATTGGAATGAACTGATGAGTTAAAATTAGAGAATAATGGAGAAGTAGAACTATTCCTGACATTTAATTCAATTTTATTTTTCTATAATCAAAAGCAGTATAAACTGCATGTGATCTGTGGGGACAAGTATAATATACGTATATTTTCTTGAACTCCAGAGTGAAGCAATCTCTTGAATTTCAAATAAAGGTGTCGATGAGCATGGTTGGTAACTTTTGAATACTATAAATTTTCGCTCCAATTGACCACATACTAAAATGTGAATATTTTATGAGTTAGAGGTTTGCATAAAAAAGGCCTATCGAGCTTACTAAAGCAAATATGCCAAAACTTACGCTTGACTTTTTAAAACAATGAAAGAGAAGGCCATCTATTTTAAGGGACAGAAAAAGCCAAATTTCCAAATTTTTATAATACTTATTAACTTAATTTTTAGTTATATTGAATTCTTTGATTGATGTTTGAACCTATGAGTCTTTCGTTTTCCCCTAGATCAAAGATTCTACCCCATTTGCAGTGCAAGCAAAAGAGACCATTTATACCAACTACACCCGACTTGCAGCCACTTGTCGTGCTCTGTTTCCCCTTCTGCGACCTCATGCTCGTGTTGTAAACCTTTCAAGCAGCTCAGGTCACTTGAGCAGGATCCCAGGTGAGCAGATTCGAGCTCAGCTCAGCTCACCATCACTTACTGAAGAGGCTCTCACAGAACTCATTCAGTCATTTGTCAGGTAAGACAACTACAACTTCAAGTAGAGTTCGCAGTGCATAAAAGTCACCCGTTACACAGATAATGATATACATGGGGATGAAAAGAGTATATTTTATGAATTAACGCTTCCATAAGGATTAATAAAAGAAGTGTTTCAAGACACCTTTGGAAAAGATGAAGGACATTTTTATGACATGAATTCTACAAAAAATTAGTTTCTTTGTGAAATGTGATAATGGACAAGGGCGTTTTAAGAAAACTACTCATTACAAGTGACGAGGCGTGACATTTTTACGTGATCATCGCTAGATTTGTCCAGTGTTCGGATCTATCTTTCTGTAGCGCCGGAGAGGGGGTATCGCTATATTGTAGTGATCTGGTTTTTAAGCGCTCAAAACCACGCCAATTTTCTGATTTTTTTCTTTCATACAATAAATCTACTTGTTAAGGCAATATTAAAATTGCTTTAAAAATCTCTATAAAATTAAAATTTATTCATTCAATCGATAATAAAATGAAATGCTTTTTAAAAAAATCGTTTGGTATTCGGCTACCACTCATTGAGGTAATTATTTCTTCTGCAAAAAAATGTGACCCTTCCACACAAACATTCAAAATGGGCCTACACTGGGCTGATCATTCGCTGTCATTTCAGCACTCCACAATCGAAAGTATGGTGACGAGCACCGCTTTCAAAGAAACAGAACTGTCGCCGCCCACAAATCGAGACGCTGAGTAAATTGCTGCAAAATACCTCTTCCCTTCTTGGTTCAGCTCTTAAGTCCGTTTTTTTTTTTTTTTTTTTTTGTAATAATGCAGATATAGTTTATATTTTTTATCACTGAATTAAAAATATGTATGTGTGTGTATAAATGTATAGGGGGCCTCATTTTCGCCAGGGTTCTAAAAACGGCCCTGTATGCAGGATGGGGAGTAATTCCACTGTCCAGAAGTGGTACATTTATGGGTTTTATGTTAATAGTTTTTTATCAATTATACAAAACCGTTATCTTTCCTTAGCGTTTTATATTCCGAGGGTTTTTTTATCCACCTTAATTTAAATAAATTGAATTATTTGAATGTTTTTAAATCCATACATTTTTTTTCAATTTTATAATATATTTTTCTAAGTATATTATATTGAAATTTATTTTCTTCCTATCTCCGAACGGAGGGCAAGCAACCATGGATTCATGGAAAGAAATATTGGCTCTTGGTTTACAGTGAAAGACAATGCCGTTGCCAATGGGAGAGTCAGGCGGAAATGGATACATGTACTTTACATTATGATTTGTATTCCTAGTCATATTAATGTTACATTTAATATTATTATGAAATTTATAGTATAATGCTCATCAGAATTTGTGTAGACAACTATTAAATTATCCCTGATTTATATAGCATCGAAAGCTTTTTATAGCATCGCGACCGAAGTCAATATTAATAAAAGTTTCCGGGCTGATAGGCGGTGGTCCATTTGGCGTTGAAAGGCAAAACATTCTATACGCAGCTGCGGCGAGGACCTTCAGTGGCAGCACGTTCTCGGGCGAAGTGCAGGGCGAAGTGCAGGGCGAAGCCAGGACGGCAATGGACGACATATTTGGCCTTTCAATGCCAATTGGATCACGACCTATCAGTCTAGAAACGTTTACTAATATCCCTAATTTGCTTATATGACTTTTATAAATAAAACAATACAGTACTTAATTCCATAAATTTGAATTTGATATTTGCAAACAAATTTGTAATTTAAAATTATTTAATTACTTTGAATTTTTTTATTTAATCCATCATATGCAAATTGTTAGTTGATTTCAGAAATTAATTTCAGGGCAGCTGAAGAAGGTACCCATTTCAAGAAAGGTTGGTCAGACAGTGCATATGAAGTTTCAAAAAATGGAGTTAGTGCCTTAACTTTCATCCAACAAAGGGAATTTGACAAGGATCCTCAACAAGACATAGTTGTTAATGCAGTGCACCCAGGGTGGGTTAGAACTGATATGTCAAGTCATTCAGGACCACTAACTCCTGAACAAGGTAAGCTAATGTTAGAAAATTGATAAATTGACATTTTAAAGTATGTAGCCAAAATAATTTACTACATATTAATAACACATCTCAGATTCATCATCTTGTAACTACAGTTGTTATTATCATAATTTCCTTACTCAAATGAACAAACCTATAAATAATGTCATTGTCTATTAAAATATCTCTTGACACAAGAGAGATTCTTCTATCATCAAAGCTTCTAATCATAATTTTACATTTCTGAAATTTGCAATAAGTTACTCAATGCAGTTATCATATTTAGTCTTTCTGATTTTATTACACAAAATTACATATTTTAGTTCTATCATATTACATATTTTTGAGAAGTCAAATTTTGAGAATTAGGCATTGGTATCACTAGTGCAACAATTCTGTTCTTATTGTTTGTAAGTCTGAGTAGTGTAGGGTAAGTGGTAGAGATGAAGGTGCTTCATTTACTCTAAATTCATTTCATAAATATTTTCTTCTAAATTGATAGAAAACATTAATTCTTCAATAGATCTTTCCTTCAGATCTTAAGTAATCTTACATTTAATTTTTTACACTTATTCCCCTACGTTACGAACAATGTTGTTTGTAGTCTTCGACAAGAAATAATTTTTTTTGTAATTACACATTTTTTATATACATTAATTACTCACAGGAAGACTTCTTGTAACATGGGAAAGGAAGCAAATTTTGCAAACTGCATTATTCAGTCAGTGAAAGAAATTCGACAAAGCGACAATTGATAAATACTTATTTTATTTTATATTGTATTCTTGTTGTACAAGTTCTCAACATATTCATTTTTTTACAGGTGCAGAAGCTCCCCTGTTTTGTGCTCTGCTTCCGCCCAATGTAAGTGCCCCTCGTGGGGCCTACATCTGGTGGGACAAGCAGATTGTTGACTGGACTGGTAGCACTATCCCCCCTCCACAGAGCAATAAGTCTTAAACTAAATGCTTATGTCTAATCAACAAACTGTGGATCTGATTTATTATCAAGGCATTTTAATATTAATTTTTTATGATAAGACATATTTAAAGATATGAAAACCATTACCTCTTTAAGAAACAAATATGAATGTATAAATTATTGGGTGTCTTGTTTTTAAAAACCAATTTCCATACTAATTAAATATTTATAAGAAGTTATATGTCTCTTTTGTAATGTTATCTTTTGATACACTTTTTGAGAAATTTTCACATTAATTCATGACAATAAAATACAACATATTGAAGAGGGACTGTTTTAATGATTTAGGGTCCTGTAACATATCTTAAATGCATGTCCTGCACTTCATTCATTTGTTCTGTAATTCATCTAATGCAAGCACCAACTCCTAAGCATTTAAAGAATCTGCACTTTCGTATCTTATATTCAAAATATTTTCTTAAATTTATTATCATAAGCAAATGCAAAATTGATGTTACAACTTTCATTTATTTCAATTTCTCCCAGACATTCACTTGAACAAGATTAAGAGACATACTGAATTGTGTGAGGAAAATTCTCTTATCAAGGAACTTCCTTGAAAGGCAAACACACTCTGAGCTATCTCCCGATGCTCTCAACTAGTGGGAGTGGAAATGATCATGCAGAAGTGATTTTAATGAAATGAACTGAAACCAAAATGAATTCAGACATTTGGAAGTTTAGTTAGTGTAATTCTCAGGTGCATAATTGTGAAAAATTCAAGTTATCCGTTACCCATTTTCTTTAGGCTATTTCTCTAGCTGCTTTACACTGTTAAAAACAGGGAAGAGATCATACAGAAAATACAAATGAAAAAATTAGTTATTTTAAAATCTTCCCTCACTTTTGTTACAACTTGCAACAATTACTAACACGCTCTGTAATGAATGTTCCATTTCAACCCCCTAAATTTTGTAGTTTGAAATAGTAATATAAGAATTGTCATATCACTGTTGTGACTCGAGAGAACATACACTTTCCATAAACTGGGGGTTTATTACCCCTCCTAATTTTCTTTTTGTCACAGTTGTGAGATCACCCTCCTTCACCTAAAAGCAAACATATTTTTTGAAAGCCTCAATTAATTACCTCTCTTTGTGATTCAACATATTAGTTTTAGTCATCTTTGCTTCCAGGGACTCAACTGATATTGAATATCGTTCTCATAACGTCTGATTTAATCTGTTGAATTTCAGGATTTTTTGCCATTCTAATTATTATCATTCCTTGTTCTGTCTTATCTGATTAATTTTTTTTTTTTTTTGCAATTCTCAAAATTTCAAAGGTGGAGAGGTAAGTTGATTGTTTCTTGGTGATTTTTGTTTTATTAATAATTACCTTCATTTCTTTAATTACTGATTCAATTTCACTACTTGACTTACATAGCTTTCTCATCGTTAATCCCCATGTCTAAAATGACAGTTACTTTTGCTCCATCCTGATCATTTATTTCACTAAAACTAAAATGGGAACACTCGAAACGAAGCACAAATACTAGAAAAAATAGAAAACAAAAATATTACCATCTTTCAATGCGTCATTAATTTCATTATTCCGAAATAGCATAAAATTTGCAATTAATTTAACACTAACAGCCTTCAAATAGACTGTGTTGATAAACTTTAAGAACCTGTGATTTCAAAACAACTATATTTTATACACTTAGTGGTGGACCTCGCAATGCTCCGCTATTGCAATATATTAACTTCACACGTTACTGGTCACGTGATTGTTAATCACGTTTCACGTTTCAAATGTTAGAGGACGATGCGACGGTATCTCGTGGCGTCTTCCCCGCACTCGAGGACACAGTGGCGGCCTAGCGCCCGAAGAGTTCAAATCACATTTCCCTCTGTGGACCACGGAGACGAAGCGAGATGCGTCGCAGAGTGGCCGCGGTGAGTCTAGGCTCGAGCCGGTTTTAGCATATGTAATACGCATATTTGCGTCGATAGTTCTCGTGAGTCACAATTACATCCCAATTTCCCTGCATTAACTGCAAATCTGATGCGAGAGAATGCGTAGTGCGGGTGTATTGCGGGCCTGGTCATTTACGAATATTCCGCGTTGCTACCCGGGAATCAAAATGCTAAAGCATAGGCGATGATATTTTCGGCTTTTGCAATTTCAGAAAAGTAATTGATTTCAACGAAATTGAGTCGTGCGCCATTCTCTTAAACCTCCTTTACGCCACACAAAGTTTAATCACAAAATTGGGAGCCATTTTTGAGAAAATGTTGAAAATGTTGAGGCTTTATGTTAAGAACCCCCCAAAATCCAAGTATCCGTTTCAAACTCGTTCGGCCTCGCGTTCGTTCGGAGAATTCAATTTTAGAGAAATTCATCTGAACCGGGTAAGGGCTAGTGTTGAGCGACAGACGACAGACAGGCAGACGTTTTGTGTTCAATAGATTTTTCGATTTTAAGGACCCTCGAAACAAGGATTCTCACTACACTACGAGTTAGAGGAATTTGTGTACTACGTTTAGGAACAAAATTTATCAACATTTGGTTTCCAGAGCCCGACAATAAGAATTGTTCTGTCGAAAAATCGTCGACTTTCACCGCACGATTATAATATTTTCTCTTTACTACAAACTTAGTAAGACGACAAAGGTAAAATAGCTATTTCGCACACGGAAAACAAGCACGAGAAATCGTATTTCGCGCACGATGTGTTAAAAAATTTATCTGCCTCCTACTGGACACTAGAAATCATAGGAGCGTGGTGGGAGACAGGTGCGAGCGGGGCATTTGCAGGTGACGGGCGGCAACAAGGGCATCGGGCTGGCCGTCGTGCGGGGGCTGTGCAGACGCTTCGACGGAGACGTCTTCCTCACGGCGCGCGGAGATGCGGAGAAACAGCTAAAGCTATTTAGATTTCATCCCATGATAAATCCTTTTATAAGATATTTATCCCACTTCAGATCTGATTCAAACATAAGATATTGTTATCCCACTTCAGATCCTATTCCCACATCCTTGCCCTACGTAAATTGTGTGTTATTCAGGTATATCCTACGTAAATATTGCAGTTATTCATGTGTCGGAATATTCAATAATCCTGAATGGGATGATGCTTGAAATCCTTGGAGATCTCAGTATTAAACAACGTACCTTTACCACTCTGAGATCTTACAAACCACATCGAAGACGCCGCACGCAAGTCATATTGGTGAGTGAGCTGTTGGTATGTTCTTGATACCACCTGAAGGTCTTGGAACGCAATAGTTCTATGTATTTCCGTTTGTTTTGAAGACGAGCAGCGCGCGACGTGAGACGACGACGTGAGGCTCGACGGGAGCTGCACCGAAAAGACAAGGCTCAGATGCAGGATGTGTGACCCGAAGGACCGAAAAGAAGTGATTGTTTATATTATATCATCAGCAAACGGAACTATCCAAATCAATACTCCAATGATCACGAGAAGCCCTTTCGAGAATTTCATCTTTCTAGGTATTCTGGTTGGTCGATTTTGCTGGTGGATGTGAGTGAAGATGGATGTGCAGTGGTAAAGAAAAGTAGGTATGTAATTTAGTCAAACGTGTAGTGTGTTAATTTTAAGAGATCAAAATGGATAGTAGGGAAAAGAGTGAAATAATTAAACGTGGTAAAAAAACATTTTAAAAGTATTCAAGGACTTTAAATGAAAACATCCAGAAACGGAGTAAATCGTATGAATGAATTTTGTAGAGCAACATACATCAGCAAATACTCTTTCTTTAGAATTAAAAAGGAAAATGTGAGAATGAAGAAAAACTGACCCCGAGAAAAATAAAGTTAACTGGACTAAAGTACAGAATCAGTAGGGAAACGAAGTACTCGTACAACGATTTTGCACATACGTCTCAAATTCCAATGTTCCATGCCTTTCTATTTTAAAATGTAGCTACAATTATCGTGTGTGTAATGAAAGATATTAATGATAAACACTTACTAAATTTCAAATATGCTACATTTTAACGCTTATTGATATAAATGGGATTTGAAAAATGAGAAAAAAAGACAGTAATGATAGAAATAAATTATTTAAAATTATGCCGCTATGCATATCTACGAGAAATACGACAGTTTAGAAATGAGAAAAAGAACATAAACTAAGATGAAAGTTGGAAAAATGTTGGTCATAGTATTTTGTTTATTGCGTAAATTAACAAATCGATATTTCACGGCACAATCAACAATTTGTTTTATTTTATTTTAAAAGATAATACATGTAAAATGCGGTATATTAAACATTTACGCTAATAATAATAATAATAATAATAATAATAATGTGTGCAAATAAACATTTGTTTCTGTAGATGCATATATTGAGAAAGGTAGCCGTGATTTTGACGATTCTGGAGCGAGCGGTCAAGCGACCGAGTTGTGTCGGCAACAACGCGCGGATATTCCATAAGGCACATTGTGCCTTCACAAGGTGTAAAGCAGTATAGATTCCTATGCCGAAAGTCCCAGGAGTTTTTGACACTTGCAACGTTGCTTTCGGGCGTTCATTCTGACCCCAATCGGAAGAGTCGTACTCCCTGAAAGGGGAATGCGAATCAAGAGGCACCGTCCACCTCTACGCGCTCAAAACCTCTATGTACTCGTAAAATGGGCGCTGCGTGATGGCGTAGCACCACACAATCTCTCGGTGTGAGATGTTCTTCTAAGAGAATTCCATATTGCAAAGCAAATGAAATCACTCTTCCTGTTTGGAATATCATAAAAACATTCCAAATGTACAGGGGAAACAGTTTTAAACGATTTTAAATCATCAACAAATGAAGAACCAAGTCATCAATTCAAAGCCGGATAAAATCTCCGTGTCCTACATACCGGACATATCACAAAAGAAACAATTTTTCCCCCGACATTCTTTCGGATTTTCTCAAACATAATTATTTTATTCGGTCTTCAAATGGATTAGCAGAGGAAATTGCAGACTCATCCAATAGTATTATGACCCTATACAAATAGGTAGTAATTGACAATTGTCGTTTGGCATTTCGATAGAAATCGCAATAGCGCTCAAATAGGCAAGAACGAGCTTCGTACATTACTTCCCAGCCATTATGCATGGAAACCACTGCTTCCTTATTCTGTTTATTGATTGGAAATTTGTTTGCAGTACGCGTACGGCACGGAATAAACCATCGGGCATCATACCGGTTGAGGTGGCTCAGGGCATCAACTGATCTCCCTTCATTGCCTTTGCTCATTTCCTACTATTGAAGACCATAGCAGGATTTTCGACTAGTTAGATAGCTAGGCCGAATTAAATCGCTGACGGGTGAAGAATTGTGCGGCCAGCTGTTCGGATCGACGGTTTTCCGTGGTCTCTCCACTCAACACCAGGCGAGTACCACAGTGCAGTAGTACCCTAACAAACGGGCCGCACGCGATATTTCCTTCCCCTTTCTTGTCCTAACCTCACCCTTTCATGCACCACCTTGCCGCATATGTTGGGAGCTTAGAGCTTGTCCCGTCTGGGGCGGTGCCATATGTGGGAGACACATGGATGTGGCAAACCCCGCAAGCCAACGTTCGACCCCGGTCAGCTTTCCATCCAGCTAGGGAAGAACACCGCTACCTCGCGCGATAAAACATACACTACACTTACGGGTCAAACTACCATAGTCGTTGATGCGCCCCGAACACGTATTAATCAATCAACCGGGTACCGCAAAGCAAACAAGTCACAGGGGAAACAGAAATCGACATGGCCGCCGACTTACATTCAGTAGGATGTATATATAGTGACTCACAAAACTATTAATTTAACCAAATATTGCTTACATTTTCCTCAGAAAACCACATGACCTGCGCAGAAATTTGAAAGAATAGAATGTTCTTATACACATAAACATTTTAAATACTTTAAAAAATTTGTTTGATTAAAAGAAAAATGAATCACCAATGCAGAGACCTTTCAACAAATTCGGACAGCCGTTGGAGTAACATGGTAATGGATTTTTTGATCTCTGAAAACAACGTTGAAATCTTCAACCCTTGCTGCACATTCAAGGACACCAGTCAGTCGATGAACCTGATTCATGGGAACCTTAACATTTAAACGAAATGTTACGAAGAGGAAAGAACATCATCACCTGGTTATTTACCGTCATGCAAAGGGCAAATCATACCGAAAATTTGCAAAATGCGATTAAAGAAGAAAACACAGAGAGTGACAGAATCACATGGTACATTAATGAAGAGAGGATTGAATTGCAACCCGGAGGAGGACGCCCGAAGACATTTCCTGATCAAGAAGAGAATCTTGTAGTGAGAATAGAAAAGGATGCTCGTATTAGTGCACCAAAAATTACTCTACAGTTAGAAATTGTTATTGGCAAAAAAGTAAATCCTGAAACCGTGAGAAAGGCACTAAAGGTCTAATTTCCATAGCCGCATTGTCAGAAGAAATGTATTAGTAAAGTGAACCAATGGAAAAGGTAGGGGTTTGCTAAATACACGCAGAAAAAGATGAAAATTGGTGGAATAGAGAAATCTTCGTTGACATATCGAAAATGAACATCTGTGGATCCGATGGAAGAATTTGGGTGTGGAGGAGACAAATTTAAGAGCAGAAAGGAGAAAACATGTGAGCTACCATGAAGCAGTGAGGAGAAAATGTAATGGTGTGGGGATGTCAAGCGGTCCATTGATTATGTTTCCATTATTTTGAACTACTAAAGTACTAGTGAGTAACACATGTTTTTGGTGAGGTACGAACAAAATGGTGACTGATAAGATGACAGGACCAGAGTCTGGCATTTTCAAACGTGTATGCTAAAGACACTTTTGTACAGGATGCTCATTACTTTTTAGTACGAATCATGGAATCTTACAAGCAAGTAGGACTTACTTTTGGGGATCATTGTCAATATGGGAAACAGCAGCCATATTGAGTCATGTCTCCCCAGTTTTGTTGACTTTGTGATAGCTTGTCCAGTACTTTATTTAGGTATTAAATGTCCTGCAATGTGTTACTTTGCACTAAGCCATCTGCAAAGTAAAACTTTACAACGAATAAACAATAAATGGAAGAGCTGGTTTCAATGCATGCTTGAGTACTGATAAGTACTACATTTGGTACCAAGGTACCATAGGGTAGTACCTAATAGGACAATCAGGTAATTAGATGTTATTTTCCTAACATTTTTCTGTTTTCATACTTTCCAAAAGTGGGCCCATGGGGAATTAATGTTCTAGAGACAATTTTGTGGAATTCTCACAAATGTACACAATATTTCCATACAATTACAAAGCTGGGAAAATGTGGTAATTTACAGATTTATTTTGAGTGTTTTATGTGGTATACTACAGATTTGAAGTTCTTTTTATCAAATAGAATTCTTTCATTATCCCAGCATCTTCATACAAAATTGTTATCAATGAGGAGGTTACTTTCTGCCATATTTCAAGGTTTTCTTACTATCATTAGCACATTTATGAATGGAATCTAAAACAAACTATGGATTTCAATTCTTCTATCCTTCCGCTACATTCTGAGATCATGTCTAACTAAAAATCAATAGCACCTACTAAGTTATTTGCAATAACTATTGTCACAATGTTACCCTGCTATACAGATTACTTTGTGACAGGGATATTTTCAACTTGAAAATACACATAGAAAGTATATTGACACAAAGTAACCTTATGAGTCATGGCATATGTATTTAGCATATTGATGTACAATGTGGCAATAGTATTCACATATTTGAGTGTCTTTCAATCATTTTCAAACACTTTTATATTGACAGCTAGCTACATTCATTCAATTTTCTGAAATTGTGGATTCCTCATTTGCTCATTAAGAAAGATCTACAATGAAGAGGACTTGATGTTTTAAATACAGAATTTCATCATGCTACATAGACCATCTCCAGTTCTTTTTTCCTTCTCCATGATGCTAACCATGAATCCATTTCATTTAACATCAGAGATTTTTCCCAGCTAGAGATGAGCCTCATAATTAACAGTTACAAATTCAACAACTTTGAAAATATATTCTTCAGAAGCAAAGCTGCAGATGCTTTTGGCTGTGAATGCTAGAAGACTAGTTACATCTGACTGATCACAGTCTTCTTCATTTGACTTGAGACTTTGCTCACAGTCATGGAGGGAAGATGTTTCGCTGCATTAATCTCTTTATCCATCTTTTCTCTGTTAGTACACCTTTTGTGGGAATATTGTTGATTCTTTTGTTTGTTGCTCGTTCTTGCAGATTAGACTGCAAGTGATTGAAAAGAAGCAGCTGTGTCTTGGATCCTTGAGTTTTCAATGTCAGATGTTCTGATGTTCTTGTCTGGTGGGATATTTACCATCTTCCCCCTCTTCTTTCTTCGAGGTTTGATTACCTCTTTCTTTTCTTACGTATCTCTTCAATAAAAACACATGCAGTGTGGGCGCTCATGGAAGAGAGGCTGACTTCCTTGCTTGCTGATATAATTATAAAGTGGCACAGAGGCTGATGAGGGAGCTCTTGCCTGTTGAGAGGCACTATCTCAGTCTTCCTGAAGTCAGTTTAGTGTGTGACTCCAAGGCAACCATTAATTTCTTCAGAAATTCTGGAAATTCATCCTTTGGAATCTTAGAGCACCTGAAAATGTTAAAATGAATTGTCACAAAGTAATCCCGCAAACTTCCAATTTTTTATATATTGTACAAAAAATGAATAAGATCTGTCCAACAAACATTCTTTTTAAACTGTAGTGTAGCTAACATATGTTTCTTCAATTACATTTACCTCAATCTGTTAGTAACTGTATGCTCCTTCAAACAAACTTTGCGTGATATTTGGTGACAATGTAAAATTATGTTTACGCATGCAGGCTAATGGAGGGAAAAATCAAGACGTGGAAGCTTCAGACTGCGGTCTCTATGTAGCTCTGTTCATTCTGCCTGCAGCCTGGCTACGTACTGTAGGGGAATAAGAGAAACTAATTAATATTTTTGTAACGTGATATATATGCTGTATCAGACATGAATTTGGCACTCAGTTTCTGTAAGATAAGAAGATCATTTAAATCTAATAGCAAAATCATAGGTGTGCACACAGGGGGTCCGAGAAGCCATGGCCCCTCTGAAAATTTAGAAAGGTGTTATGGTGTGGTCATATTTTCATGGAGGGGGCTTGCACCTCTTATTGTTTTGTGTGGCACTATCACGGCAAAGGCCTAAGTTGATGTTTTAAACACCTTCTTATTTCTCACTGTTGAAGAGCAATTGAGGTGATGGCGATTGCATCTTTCAACATGATCGAGCACCTGTTCATACTGCACGGTCAGGCGGAATGGTTACATGACAATAACATCCCTGTAATGGACTGGCCAGCACAGAGTCCTGACTTGAATCCTATCAAACACCTTTGGGATGTTTTGGAACACTGATTTCGTGCCACGCCTCACCGACCTACATCGATACCTCTCCTCAGTGCAGCACTTTGTAAAGAATGAGCTGCCATTCCCCAAGAAACCTTCCTGCACCTGATGCCATCCCTTCTCACATGCCTGTGAGAGTGGAAGCTGACATAAAGGCTAAGGGTGGGCTAACATCCTATTGAATTCCAGCATTACCGATGGAGGGTGCCACAAACTGGTAAGTCATTTTCAACCATGTGTGTGGACACATAATGTATTATTACTTTATCTACTTGCCTTATTGTCTAAAAATACAAAATATGAAAAACTTCTGTATTTTCTTGAAAAAGTCACACTGGCTCACTAGTGCTGTGGTCACTAATGACTCACTATTTTTCAATAATTAAAATTAATGTAATATTTATTTACAAATTTTTTTACTTCTACTTTACATAATCATATTAAATAAAAAATATGGAATAAAAAGTGCAAAAAATTCTTAAATTTTCCCCAAACTACAAAAAATAAGAAATTGTAGCATTTGTGACTGTGTAATGAATTCAGGGTAAAAGCTAGAAGCAGCCTTTGAATCTACCCTGAAAGGTGGCCAACTTAAGACTCAAAACCCACAACCTACGAAACTAGCCCAAGAAAATAGGCCAAGTCAGAGTCAATCAAAAATACTCTGACAATTGTGACATGAGTAGCTCATTTGTAGATAAAAAATGTTTAATAATGGATAATGGGCCCTGTTGGTCCCTCCCCTCATTTTAAGCTGTACTCCTATGAGAATTTTGTTTTTTTATAGGGATTATCAACACTTTTATTTCTCTTATCCATTAGCACTATTAATATTCCTTGTATGTATACTTCTTGATGTACATTTTTCTTATCTTCAACAGATAGAGCTGAATGTAAAATTTCATCAACTTGATATATGTAGCCAAGAGAGTTTGGACATTTTCAAGAAACATCTTGAAGAGAGTTATAAAGGATTGGATATATTGGTGAACAATGCTGTGATAGCTTTTAAGGTGACTTGATAAGAAAAAGAAATTTCTTGTAATACAAAATATTATGTTCACAATGAGAACAGATTCCACCAGTGTTTATTTAATTAACTGACAGTTTTGAAATAAGTTTAAAATTAAAAATCCAATAATATAAAGGAACTCATACTCTACCAACAAAAGTAATTTAGTTGATTATATTGAAAATATGTTATTTTCTTAAAAAATAATTCAAACCAAGTTTTTAGCATACATTCTTTTTTTCCATGTTTAATTATTTCTTAGTGTCTTAAGAAATCTGTCATACTAGGCCTTTGCAAATTTTCTGATGCCTAAGACTTGCTCCTGACATTAGCCGCATTTTCTTCTATGCTAAAACTCTAAATATAATTGTATTTTTTTCAAGACCCAGGATTCAACACCTTTTTCTGTTCAAGCAGAACAATCTATGACAATTACTTACAACTAGTGGCTACCTACCACACTTTTTCCAATGCTGCAGCCACATGCCCGTGATGTAAACCTCTCGAGATGTGAATGTCACTGAATGAAAATTCCAGGTGATCAGCTTCAAGCCCAGTGATCCTTCACTTACAGAAGAGGAGCTGATACGACTTATGGAGTCTTTTGTCTAGTAAGGTTACCATTTGGGGAGGCTCTAATACATCTCCTGTAACATAGGTTTGGAGAAATCATTAGTGATCAAGATGAATAGGAAGATCATCAAGAAATTACAGTTGTAGATTTTAGTAGTATTTAAATTTCAATATATACACTAATTCTTCACCAAAATATAAAAATAAAATTATTTGGTTCATTATGAGTAACATTAACAGACTACACAGTAAACCCTATATTTTAATAATTATAATCAGTGACGCACTCAACGAGGGGTGGGGGAGGCTCATGGGGCAACAGCCCCACCTCCCAGAAATCAATGACACATATTCGAAAATATATCTTTTACTGACTTTCTGTCTTGATGAAAATCACTCAATATATCAATTGTTAACATTATGAATATTAACTATAAGTCCACAAATAAAAATACATTTTTTATTCTGCATAAAGAAAAATTCTTAATAAGAAAACATTAAGTACACTGGAAATTACACCTGTAGCCCCTCCAGAGAAAAATCCTAGGTGCACCAGCAATTATAATCAAGAAATGAATCAAACTCAGTGGAGGTCAACTCTCTCAATGGAGATCAAGTTTGTTCAATTTAAATTTTGAGTACAACTACGTTGCAACATCTTTCTTTCTTCACTGCTCAAATGTTTGTTTCTTAATCATTATTTATGTATTAAGTCAAAAAATTTAGTACAAGCTATTTTAGTTAAAGAAACTCTGAGTTGACACACTATTACATGATAAAATTATAATACAACAATAAATCATCGAGACTGATAGTGCTCCTTCCACATACATTGCAGTCTGACATCCTCCACATCATCAGTGAACAAACCAAGAACTACAGCATACTAGCGGTAGGTGGTGAATGTCCAGCCACCATACCTGTTTCCAAATGAGGACATGGCTCAATCAAAATTCTTCCTCTAATTCTTGCTCTATTTGATGAGATTTCAAAAACTGTGCAATTCAAAAACAAACTTATTTCATTTCGGAAGATCCAAAGCAGTGTTAACACAATTTAATATTGCATTTGGTGGAAAAAGTAATTTTTTTTCCTTTGCATTTATTGCCATATACCATTTTGCTCTTCAAGTATTTGAATTATAAAATATTCATAATGTATTGTGTATCTAAAATGTTTGGGGCATCTTTTGAATGTTGCCTACCCACAACCTGTCATCCATAACTACTTTTGAGAAATGTATGGCAAATATGGCTCCTCAGTATGTTTAAAATCATTTTTGATTTTAACATTAAGAATCTAGTAAATTATTCATGCAATGCACAATGCTCATATCAGATTTTTTAACTCAGAAACAATAAGTCAACTCTTAAAACCAGGTTTTTCTGACCCTGCAGGAAAAAGCTATGTGGGACATTATTAAAAAGACTTCAGCACCAACTAACAATAACTGAAAAAATATACAGCTCCACTACAAAAACAAAAACCAAACTGTACAAGACCCACAAAAAATAGCTGATATATTCAATGAACACTTTTCACAAATTAGTAATAAGTTAATCTCTCAACTTTCTCTAAACAATAAAACACACCAACCAAACACTAATATTATACAAATTGTAAATTCCATATTTTTATATGAAACCACCCCCTCTGAAATTTTTAAAATCATTGGACAAACGGAGAATAAATTCTCAGCAGGCATGGACAACATTCCAGATTTTCTTATTAAACACAGTGCTCCATGTATAGTGGAACCACTCTCTCACATCTGCAATTACTCTCTAAAATCAGGCATATTCCCAGATATATTCAAAACAGCAAAAATTAAACCATTGTTTAAAAAGGGCAATAGTTATGATCCAATGAACTTCAGACATATCTCCCTGTTATCAGGATTTTCCAAAATTTTGGAAAGACTTTTCAATGATAGACTCAAACAGTTTCTCAATGCAAATAATGTCCTTATAAATGCACAACATGGCTTCAGAAGAAATATATCCACAGACACAGCCATCTTCTCCTTTTTAAATGACATACTTGTTGCACTAAATCAGAAAGAAATTCCCATTGGCCTTTTCTTAGATTTGTCAAAAGCCTTTGACATCATTGACCATCACATACTTTTAAGAAAACTAGAAATGCTAGGGATTCGAGGCATTGCAGGCCAATGGATCAAATCATATTTATCAAACTGTAGCCAAATTGTTGCCCTCCAGCACACTAAAGAAAACAAAATCTCCTCATACTACTCCTGCCCTCAAATAATAAATTATGGAGTCCTGCAAGGATCCATCCTTGGGCCAATACTATTCCTTATATACATAAATGACTTGCCTTTGGCTTTAAGGAACAACAAAATAATTTTGTTTGCAGATGACACAAACATAATCATCAAAGCATTAGATCATTAGAAAAAGAAACTCACAAAACTTTGCAAGCACTAGTTAAATGGTTTCAAGACAACAAACTCATCATAAACACCAGCAAGACAGTCTCTCTAAGTTTCATGAATCCTCGATCTAATGAAAAACTCTCACAGCATTTGCTCATAAACAATAACCCCTTAACGATATCTCATGAAACTACCTTCCTCGGACTAACAACTCAAGAATACCTAAAATGGAATGCTCACATCTCGAATCTTAACAAGAAGCTCAGCAAATCTTGCTATGCCCTATACACCCTCAGGTCAAGCTCCAACACTGAGACACTTCGAACAATGTATTTTGCAAATGTGCACTTACACCTAAAATATGGAATAATATTCTGGGGAAATGCCCCTGAAAGCACTCGCACATTTATTATCCAAAAAAGAATATTGCGAACAATGACCAGCACTCATAAGCTGGAGTCATGCAAACCCTTGTTTAATAAACTAAGGATTCTTCCTCTACCATGCATGTATATATTTGAAATAATAGTCTTCACAAAGAAAATTCTCATGGAAAACAAAGACACTTTTACTTTAAATTCTGATGTACACAACTACAACACAAAAGGATAACCTACATATTCCCCACTCTGAAACTACACTTTATCAAAAAAGTACCCTAATAGAGGGCATTACACTTTACAACAAACCAGGCAATGATATTACAGACATAAACACAATTCATACATTTAAAAGTAAATAGAAAGATTTCCTGCTTAACAACATGTTCTACAGTGTAAAGGAATATTCAAATTACAACTTTTCCCTTAAAAAATATAAATAAATAAGAATTTCTTATCCCATTAGACATGTTAACTGTTTCGAGCGGAAGCAAAGAAAAAAAGAACTAGCATATCGCAGTTTTAAATATAGAATGTACTAATATTGTTAAATTTTATGTAGTTGCTAACAATTGATATGTATTGCTCTAATATTATTATTATTAATGTAATTATTATTATTATTAATGTAATTATTATTATTATTAATGCAGTTATTATTATTATTAATGTAATTATTATTATTAATGTAATTATTATTATTATTATTATTATTATTATTATTATTATTATTATTATTATTATTATTATAAGTAGTAGCATTAAAATAACATCTTGAAATGTTAAATTATCTGCTACTAAAAATAATTATTTACTGTATAATATCCTAATCTATCTGTAACAAGTATTGTAGTATAATTTCTAGGCCAATGACCCCATCTCGATCAGGTTTTGTTCAGTTTGCTTGGTCCCTTGAGCAAATGCTGAGATGGCCCCTTGTTTGCTCCTGAACAGTAATGTAACTTTGCTCTCTCTCTCCACCCAAGACATTATATTGCCTCGTCATACTCGAGTGTAATTGTATAAGTGACTCAATAAATATTATTATTATTATTATTATTATTATTAATAAATTTTTATGGGCAATTGTATGGGAAATAATGGAAATAAGTTTTGTACAGACATCAGTTTCAGGGGACAGGTGGAGGACAGGGTGGGACAGGTGGGTAAATGATGTGGGACAGATGGGGCCAGAGTTATAAACTTAAGGGGAGCCAAAGTAGCCTATCTTCCCCATCTTAATTTAGCAAATTTAAGGAACATTTTCTCAGAAAGTACTGAACATATTTATCAGACATTTTTACAGTATCTTCTATGACTGTTTCTAAACAAAGTTATAATGTCTTGTTAATAAATAATGATTAGTTTTTGTTGTACAATTTTTTTAATAAGACACTATTTGATTTAATTCAATCCAGATGGCCGAGATTGCTAAGGTAGTAGTGTCATGGAGATCTGAGGTCCAAGGATCACAGATTTGAATTTCGCCTCTGGCATGGATGTATTTATGATCAATCCTTCATCCTTCATCATCATCCTATCACTTAATTAAAGAAAGATTAATAATTCCCTGCATGAGGAGGAGGCCCTTGCCCTTAATGGGATGTGCAGTTGGCTAATTAAAAAAGAAATGTTTTAAGAAAAACAGAAGTTTTTATTCTATAACTTTTGACTCATGCAGTATATTTTTACAGTTTGTCATACAAATGAATAAAATTCAGCTAACAATATTGTCAAAAAGTTTCAGTGATCTACTGTTTATAGCTTCAGACAAAATGTTCCTTAAAAGTGAAATTTTGAAACTTACAGGAAATAACTGTTAAAGTTTCATAACCAAAACTATGCTCATATAACCAGCTGATTGGCACTTTGATAGCTATTAGTTCAAATTAGTAATACAAGAATAGATTAGCATTAAAAATTGCAAAAACATGTAACCAGGGGACTCCAACAATGACTGTGCACATGGATTTGACAACAATGCACAGACACTATGGTTGGATTTTCATATGCCATGTGAAAGAACAGAGCCCATACTGCTCTAATCATGTCTTCAGCAGAGACAGTATTTTGGTTTGTGACATAACCATAACATTTCTGCAACCTATCGATTGTTTCATCAGTGAATCGACCTCTTACCTCATAGATTTCTCATCACTTAGTTTTGTAGTAGCAAGTGTTTGCTTCAGTTTTCTCACTCTCATCCTATTTGCTTTTTAAATGTTGCTTATTCAGTCAAATTTTTGTACAGTAACATCTGTACTTTATGGTTTCAATTCCCCCATACACTTGAACCCTTCAGAGTCACTATCATCAAGATAAAACACATTTAACACCATATTTTAAAAGTCACATTATCGAACCAGATCTGCATTTGGAGCATACATTTATAAAAATAACATTATCTCAATTTCTAGACTGCATAAACGAAAAATGTAAGTTACGTTCTGAATATAAAAAATTATTTTTTACATCAAAACAACGAAAATTGATATTTTTGAGGGGTCCCCTTAAGCAGTAATCTACAAAAGAAGACTTTTTGAATAATTAATATGAATATTTTTGGAGTTGTAGCTCCTCTGGAGACCCGTACTTCGTAGCATTCGTGGTCAGATATGGGCAGTAACTTGACATTCATGTAAAATTACATTGAAGACATAGAGAGACAAATAATATTTCACAATAAAACTAATAAGACTATTTGATTTTCTGTGAAATTTAATCTGAATGCTTAGCAACATTAAAAAATTTGCTTATGCACACTATACCAGGTGTCTAATGCAATGACACCCATAGGGGCTGGCTGGCTGAAGCACATAAGGAAGAGAGTATATGTACTCCTCTGTACAGTAAGGAACAAAATTTAAATAAAATATTCTTTTAAAAATTCAATCACTAGGGAGTCTTCATCACTGTTGTTTTTGCTACTGTCAAGAAATAACAAACAACTGCTATTTTTAGATGCTTAAAATGACATCCAATTCTCAATTTTGTCTTGTTTCTGGTAGATAGCTACAAATTTCAATAGACATAAAGATATCTTTAATAAATAGAAAGATACAGGACAGGTCCAAGTGAAGTAAGTATGTCTAGAAATATAATTTCTGCGTTTAAAATAATAAATTTTAATGAATAATTGAAACCTTCCGTGATATCACTTTTTAGAAATAAATATGTTTTGAAAACTGATGCAGCATTTTCTTGATTATTTTTAATTTTTGCAGTTTTTGAAAATTCAGAGAGTTCAAAGAAAATGAGACCTGTCCCATTTTTATAAGCGTACTATGCTCTCTTCTTGAGAAATAAAAGTACCATTTTCTAGACAATTTACATAATAATTTAATATATGATTATAATATTTCACACGAAATGGCAAGAAAACTACTCATATTATCAAAAAATTGAAAATGAGCTTATTGAAAGATGTACTTGGAAAAAAAAAATTATTAAGGACCTCTCATCTTCAATATTGTAGGAAGACACCAAACACATTTGAACTTTGGCAGTTATTCAAAAATTTAGTGTTTAAAAAACTTAAGAAATTTTTGAGAACATTTTGAAAATGTTAAGGTCCCCCAATGAAACTGTAAAGTATCCCCAAAATCAAAATATCAGTTTTTAACTTGCACAGTATTGAGTTCAGCCTGACCTATGGGGGAATATCAAGTTTGCAGAAAATAGTTTGAATGGTTTCGGTGCTAAGAGTTGACCACAGATAGATGGAAGGACATGCAGACATTTTGCCACAAACACATTTTTCACTATCAAGGATCCCCAAAATGAGGATTAAGAGTACACATGTTAGAAGAAGTAATTTACAATATCCAAGAGTAAGATTAATCAACCTTTCTATATACGGATGGACGTTTTGAAAAAACAACACTTTTGTGGTATCAGGGGACTCCAAAACGTGTATTTCCATTGAAATCTCAAAATCAATTTTCTACAGCCTATACTACGTTGTTTTTTTTCTCTGTATATATGTACATATACAGGAAAGAAAGTATTTTAAATGTTTGATTGAATCACCTATCTTGTACAGAATTGGAAAATAATTAACTATTAAAATAACTTAATTCATTTCTAGCTACAAATTCTAATATTTCACACCACCTAATTGTTTACTAATACAACAGGGAAGGGGAATTGCTGTTTGCTGTAATAACTGTTTTTAATGGTTGCAGAATCCAAATTCTAAAAAAAAATTATTTTCATTAAACTTATTATTTCTGATTAGATTTTAATAACTATTTTTTAGGGTAAAATGTATAAAGTTTACAAAACTGCAATTTCAGTTATCTTGCTTACGTATTGTAATATTGATTTTGTGCTTATTCTATCTCACTTTTTCTAAAACTAATTAATACTAATTAGAAAAAACATTAACATAATTTTTAGAGATTTTCACAAAATCTTCAAATTCTTCCTGCATAATACTGCTTTATTTTGCAGAGATCTTTTTTTATTTTTTAAGGTAAATATTAATTTTAGGGATGTTAAAAGTGGATCGCATATGGAGAAAGAATGACCAAATAGTGCAAATTCAGTTTCTAAAGTTGGAGTGAATGCCCTGACATTCATCCAACATAAAATATTTAACCAGGATACTGAAAGAGATATTGTGGTCAATGCAGTACATCCAGGATTGGTTGGCATTGATATGTCAAGTCACAAAGCACCACGGTCAACTGAGAAAGGTTAGAGCAGATGGACCTTTTTTTAGTATAGTGTGTGTGGTGTGTGTGTGTGTGGGGGGGTGTGTGTGTGGGTGTGTGTGTGTGCGGGGCGGGGGGGTGTGGGGGTGCGCATGTGCGCGTGTCTGTGTGTATATATTTGTTATAACAGTACATCTCAATTCCACTGTAAATTGGAAAGGCATGTGACATTTTAATTTATTAATATTAATGTCCTCACTCAACCTGATACTCTTTGATACGAGGTAACTAGCTACTAGCTTCACTGGATTAGGAACTAGCTGACAAGATGACTAACTACACACTCCAGCCATTTTAAAAATCCAGCACAGTAACAAAAAAGATCACAAAGCAGCACCTTCAAATCTAGTTTTAAAAAAACTCCCACAAAATTGGAAGTTTTCCATAACCTTGGACAATTTTGTGTCTAATAAAACATCACTAAACTCTCATTAGAATACTGCAGTTCCAAGGGGAACAATAATTGGAGAGCAATATTTGTTTCTAAAACATTAATATAGCCTAAAGAGGACATGGAAATTCCAAGTTTAAATAACTTGGGGCTCCCTTCTACATTACAGTTCCAAGACTAAAGCACCCATTGCCTCTTGCAAACCGTTAACCTAACTCCACGTTTCCTTCTGATGCAATAAAGCATACATTTGTTTTATGTTTCTTGTCTGAGATCCATTCACAAAACCAATTAGTATACATTCAAAATGAAAGTATACACTGTTCATGCAAAAATACTACATACCTACTATTTCAAGGTAGAAGCATAAAAATATCGTGATATCTATAATAGCCTCTCATGTCAGTACACCTTACTCCAAGTTGCTAGACAATATATTGAATTGTCTAGTTTCCATATGTCTTCTCCATCCTCCAGTCATTTCTTTAAAGAACAGTTTCCTTCCCATGAGGAACTTAAAGAAATCTCTGAATTTACTTAGCGATTCTTCTCGCACTGGTATTTGATACAGGTTCTCTTTATTATCACATAAAGATGGATGTAAAGAGCAGATAAATGGAAAGCATTTGGAAAGGAACGAATAAAACTGAAAATTGAAGGGAATTTTTGAGGAGAAAGGCAAGAAGTCTTGTTGGTATTGGTGGTAGTGTGTATTTTCTTCTGAAACAGCAATTGTTATTTCCTAAAATAGCTCAAATTAGCAGCAAATAAATATGAAGTGCTAAATCATACTTCTTGAAAGAAAAAGAATAACTGAACTTTAGGATTATAAACGTGTGGCATACATTTGAATGAAATCTTTATAAATGAAGTTAATTTCCAAATTATGTGATTAAAACTGTATATAAAAATATAGAGAAAAATGATCTGTTGCGCTTTACATCCCAAAGATTTATATGGATGATGAGAACAGTTCTCTTTTGTTAAAATAAACCCACAAAAATCCCTGAAAAAATCTGTGAAAATGCATTTCATAATGATTGTGCTATTAATCCATCCAAATATTAAAAAAAGTTGCAGATAAAAGTAAAAATTAATAAAAAGTTTGTTGAGAACGAATTATAAATATGGTATAATCCAAATAAATTATTCTTGGACCTTGTGCACAGACAGCTCTCAATATATTAATTTCTTCACAGGTGCAGATGCTCTTCTGTTCTGTGCTCTCCTACAACCAAATGTAATTGCTTCTCATGGGGCTTATGTCTGTTGGGACAAGCTAAGACCTACCATACCACCCGAGAGCATTTAAATCTCTCTTCTCAACTCTCTTGCCTCTTAATATTTATAGCTCCCACACTACATTCAAATGAAAGTGCAGAGGCCAGCATGTAAATGTACTTAATGGTTTAATAAAATTTTCTGATATTGAAACAATCTTTTTTTTTTTTTTCCCCAGATGCATTTTAAAATATAAAGCAATAAAAGAATGGAGGTTGCATTATTATTGAAAAATATTGTAAACAGCTAATTAGAGCATTCAGAGATGCAAATTGACCCCTCAGTAAATCTTTAAAGTCAACAACTATTCCCAACAGTTGTTTCTACAATGTATGGTTATGAGCTCTTCGCTATTAAACTTTTAAATAGTGATGGAATGCAATATTTTCCCAAAACTAGAGAAGGTTTTGACAAAGCTGACGATTGTGAATTTACCTTAAGGCTAAGGATCCCCAAGATAATAATAACAATGAAATTAGGATACAAAGGCGCTATAAGACTGTCACATACTTTTATTTTCCAACAGAACTAACAGTTATGCACAAAATCTACTTACACAAAAATAATAAACACCCAATACTCTGTCATGTAGACAATTCACAATAGACAACTTCTAGAGGGTTCACTGCACCATGTTTTGGAGATCACACATTAAAGGGTCAAAAAAATATTTCAGAAGTACATCATACTAGAGGCCTCCACAAGCACATGTACATGCTGACTTGCATTTGCATATTTCCATATGTGACTGCTTATATTGAAGTGAAATAAATGCTGCAGGCTCTATAACTTTAAAATGATATTTCCATATGATATAATCCCTGTGGCAACTACCCAGAAGTAAAACATGCAATTGCAGCAAGCAAAACAATATGATTTGACAAGTTTTGCGTCTCCCCCTCCCCTCCCCCAATTTCCTTACATTAAAGAATTATGTTAATTATATTTATTTCTTGAGTTCTAGCTGATTAACATGGTGATCTTCAGTGCAAGGCTTGAAGATAGATAACTTTTGAAACGGCTCTTAATCACAATCGTCAAACAAATGCAATTTCAAAAAGGAAATAATTGCAGAACTTGTGAAGAAATTGAAAAATCTGAATATTAGAAATTTCCATTTTAACATTTTGTTAGGATTACCATTTTGGGCAAATAAAACAAATTTCCTTATTACAATTTCATTCCACAATTGCAGATCTTTTATTTATTCACAGAGGCAGACTGCGCAAGGCACCGTCTTGAAACTAATACGAAGTTAAATATTAAGCTCTGTGCAGACCTCTGGATCAGATATAGAATTTGATCAGTGAATTTTCAGCAGAATTAGTCTGAAGACTTTTTATATAGTATGCACTAATGAAATCTTTCTCCAATAAATTTTAATGGAGATTAAAGGAGATTAATAAGGTGGGTGATTTTTAATAATGAAAATCATTTCTTAGATATATGGATTTCTTTGGTAAACATCTTCATGTTCAGTTTACATCCTCATACTTACAATGTGTAATCATCAGTCTTAAAAATTCAAAAAAATTTCTTAACACATGCAATCAATGTCACCCAATCCCAAATTACTGTTCTGGTAGCTCAGCATGGCTGGCAGTGAACTCAACTTAGTTAAAAGACTAAGTTCACAGAACACACAGTTAAATCAACAAATTGTACAGAATTTCCTTGTACACAAGTTTTGTACATGAACATGGGCAATTCTAGCATATCACTTGCAGAAATACATGTAAATCTCAAGTAGATTAAGAAAAATTGATAGAACTACAGAAAATGCGATATATGACCTTGGAATGAACCAAAAATTACAATAAAATAGAATTTCAATCACATATCTCGAACTGAATGACACAGAGCAATATATTCTTCTACATTTCCCTGTTTCAGAATAGGTGTGTATAAAAAAAGAATAGAAAATAAAATACCCTAAGTGCAAATGTATAATATGTGCTGCAGCTAATACCTCAGAAATTAAATGAAACTTCCTAAATTGCCTTGTATCATCAGTATTAATCAATATGAAGTGAAATTTTCTTTCATGCTGCATCAGACTAATATAATGGTGGAAGAAATGAAATGCTATGCAAATAAGGCTCTGGCAAAATTTCTCCATAAGGAAGAAAAACTTATTTCAATGTCTAGAGAACTTTATTTTCAACAAAAACGAGCTCTCTCCAAACTGTTCACAAACATTTTAGTCTCCATTTAACAATCTGCAAGTACTGAACCATTATGGAGCTTTTTCTATGGTGTTTGAATAAAAAAAAAACATGCCATACCACGACAGCTAGCACACTAAACGCATTCTGGGCCACACAATAGTGCTCCTAGTCATGAACGAACAAACAAATATCATCATCAATTTCTATGAAAAGAAACTTGTTCTTATTAGTGCTGAGGTCACAAATAACTAATCAAGTGATTAGAGGATTTGTTAGGTTACATGTCCATATACTGTATGTATGTAATGTACAATGGGAAAACAGCACAATTCAAAGCTATTTCAATACATTTTAACAAATCCCATCTCCAATTAGGCACATTGCAATGCTTTTGTTGGAGGAACAATGCCTAAACCTTTATTGAGCACCATTTTTTTCTGACATCACACCAACTATAAACCAATCGCTTAAGGAGAAAACTCATTCCTATCACAAGCAGTGAGCTGAGGTGGTATAGCAAGCATCTCCTGCAATTACAGCAATGTTGAAATTCAATGAAGACCATGGAAATTACAGTGAAAACTGTAGTGATAATATTAAAGACTGAATTGATTTTAAGAGTATGTAGCATAATAGACTAATAAAATGCATAAACCAAAACAGCAGGAATTGCATTCAAATTAATGCATGTACATAAATGGAGTGTAATTCTGTGCATAATGACATGGAACAGTATATCACTAAGTCAAAACATCACAGAATCTTTAATTACTACCGAGTTTATCAACTTTGTTACACTTTCTGAAGCTACAATTATTCTCTGGTTTATTTTTGTTACAGACATGAAAAAACAAAACAAAAATAAAAGTAGTAATATTATGATCCACAAATGATATGTAAAGCAAGAACCATGTAGTGTTGAGGCTTATCGGTTCGACAGAAACAGAGGCAGAGATAACGGTGAACAGCAATGGCTTCAAGGATACAGGCAGAAATAGCCTTTGATATTGCTACAGAAATCACAGCATCGCACTGACTGACTATGAAGTAGATGAGCTATGCTCTAAAAGAATTGGGTTCTATTTGTCAGCTTTCTCGCTGAATCATTCATCAAATTAGAAATATTGAATTTTGTGGCTTGATTCTGAAGAGACGTCTGTCTGAACACATCAGAAGAGCCCAACCAAATGCTTCATCAAGAACGAAGAATGGCAATTAGGAGACTTCCTAATATATTTATAAATTCAATCAATTCTTTCACCACACTCCAGTGGGAAAGAAGTCAATTGCTGACACACATGCTCCAGCCTTTCCAGAACCAAGCCAGTTATTCCTCATATCTGTCAATTCACACAATTCTTGTGTGTAATACACCTCAATACTATGGCAACAACCAGACTCGGCAAAGAAAAAAAAATGGCACAGGTGGGAGCAACCGTGCAGTGGCGGCCACCGCCACCGAGATAATACTGCCAACTCCCATTCTCGCGATCAATCGGCGGGCGACAGAGCTGCCAATTCTCCCTGCCAGCGCGGGGCGCGCCGCGAGGCCGACGGAAGAGGCGGCGGCGACGGCGACGAGACAGCGGGTCGGCGGCGGCGGCAGCGGCGGCAGTGGCGGCGGCGGCGGGCGGCTTGTCCGGGTCGACGATGAGGCAACTACCGGAAGGGAGGGGTGGGCGAACTACGAGGCGAGGCGGTGTGTGGGTGTGTGGGCGGCGCCCGAAGGGAGGCGCCGGACGCGCTCAGGGGCATTCGGGCACCACCTGATCCCCGGCCGCGCCCGCGCCGCCCCCGCCCGCGCCGCCGCCCCCGCCGCGACACCCTCCCACGGGAGCATCGCGCTCGTCACCTGCTCCCGCGCCCTGCGCCTGCAGCCACGGGTGCAGCAGCACGTCGGCGGCCAGCAGCCGCTGCTCGGGGTCGCGCCGCAGCAGGCTGCGCACGAGGCAGCGCGCGCGCGCCGACAGCCAGTCGGGCAGCACGAAGTGCCCGCGCGAGATCTTGGCGAACAGGCTGGCGTGCTCGCTGTCGTTGAACGGGTACCTGCAACGAAACAACACGCCGTTAGCCTCCTTCACAGAAAATTAACTATTTAGCCTATCATCCCGCAATTTACTTACTCTTTCCAAATACTGTATTGTTACAGCGACATAATGCAGCCTAAGGAACGAAAAGCCTAATGTCCACTGACCGTTAAGAATAACCGAAAAAAAATGAGTTGTTAGTCCGAAGTGTGAGTTCTCCTATTCTGAGGAAATTTATTTCTTATTTTTGTATTTGTTTTAAAGAAGGAGATATTAGGAAATCGGAGAACCGACAGACGTTCCATATTTCAAACAACTGACTTGCTTGGTTATTAGCCCAATGACAATAATTATAACGCACAAGCGACTTCATCTCCATTGGAAACGCAAACAGTCTGCAGTGGTCATCAACGAACGTCATGACGGTCAACTTTGGGATACAAAATTAAGCAAACATATCTTCCCACTCTTCAAGCGAAAGTTATAGGATCCTAAGTGCGGAAGTTTTTTTTTTCCGTTCCAGCTTACTGAGACTTCTTTGATGGCACCTACCTGCCAACAAGCATGGTGTAGAGGATTACACCGAGGCTCCACATATCCGCCGCGCGGCCCGAGTAGGACGCGTGGCAGCGCAGGATCTCAGGACTGACGTACGCCGGACAGCCGCGCTTGTCCTGCAGCCGGTCATCGTCCGGGTCCTCCAGCAGCACCGCGTCCTCCAGGGTCTCCAGCTTCAACTCCGTCCTGCACACACAACAACGCACGCGATCAGTTCCCGGTTCCGAATCCCACCTCCATTCACGTCCTTGGACTCCAACTCCGAGGAAGCAGACATCGATTTACAGCAGATGCACTAAACAAAGGCGTGGCTTTCTATTAGCAATCAAGTGCCGATTTCAAACAAGCAATAAGTTAAAACGAAAAATGGAAAAAATGGTGAAACCCGAAGCTCAACTACAGTCACACACAAACACACTGGCGTCGAGAGAAAAGAATCGGGGAGCGACATATACACGAGCATTTTGCCCCTTCAACACCAATATACGCCCTTATCAAGGGCGACTTACGGTGCAACATAGGAAAGTCCAGGAACCTATGAATACCTTCTAATTCACTTATGCAAGATGTGGCGTGGGCTTCAAGGAAGGCAGTCGTTGAGAAGTTGGGGAAGGAGAAAGGGTAAGGCCCCCGGGTGGGGAGACGGGTGGCGTTCTCGCCCTCGCAATTGTGTCCAGCGAAGTCACACTCCGCAAGATCTCTCCCCCCGTGAGCTTGCAACACATTCGAAAGACGATCTCTGTTCCTCATTGAAACGCGTGTCTGCTATTGGGAAAGCCTACCGCCTCCGTCCCGTTACGAAACCAGGCTGCAATATCCACATTCTTAGATAATACATGCATTCGAATCTTTCGCACTGTTTGCGAAACCCTGTTAACGCTGAAAACCTGGAATTTTGCATGCTTAGCACACGTTGTCAAGTCCAAATGTAAAGGAAGTGCAAGGTTGGTAAACGCAATGAATATGCAGATGGGATAACTTCCTATAAATGCGGATAAAACTTAAATGTTTAATATTGATGACCTTTGTAACAGATTCGCTTCGTCATTACTTCCGTCAAGATTAAAACGAAATTACCAGTAATCTCATCACGAACATGTAGTTTCTTTTCTGGATTTTAAATAGCACACACAACTCTTCTCACACGTGGACTATTGTACTAACTCTCTGACCAATTATTGTACGCAATTTTTTCCTCATTACGAAAACCGAATCGTACGAACCGAGGCTGGCGTTTCAAGGGAAGCAATGAGCTGCGGCTGCAACAGAGGCCGACGGAAGCAAATCGGTCGGGGGTGGGGGTGGGTGCAGGCGAGAGCACGGGCGCCGGCGCTTTCCTCCGTCACACGGGGGCGGGGGGAGGGGGGGAGAGCGCACGGGGGCAACGGCCGGCGCCGCTTTCTCCCGGGTTCAAGCGCCGCCATCGCCGCTTTCTTCGCGGCGGCCGGACGTCGCCCCCGACTGCCGCCGCCGCCGCCGCCGCCGCCGCCGCCGCCGCCGCCGCCGCCGCCGCCGCCGCCGCCGCCGCCGCCGCCGCCGCCGCCGCCGCCGCCGCCGCCGCCGCGCGACGCTCTTGCCTCACGCGCGCTGCGTCCGAGGGAGCAAATCGCGCCCCCACCGCGCAGCGCCTCTTCCAATACTCCGACTTTGCCTCCCCGCCCGACACCCCAATATCCCAACATGCGTCACATCGCGAATGGTGATACAGAGTACACACTGACAGGTCGGGAAACATGATCATCATGCAGGGCGATGACACCGCAAGAGATAGTAATGAAGCCATTTACAAATGAGCTAACTTAAAAGACAAAACAAGTGTCTGCGCTTAACTTGCAGTTATGCCGGCAGTGGCTAAGCCCTAGCTGTAAAAAGTGGTCCCTTATTACGTTAATACTATTTGCTCTACTATATAACTGCGTTGTGTATCTCGAGTTTAGTTAGGACAGTTCGAATAACTAAATCTATTGGCCTGTTTTTTGTTTGTTTGTTTGTGTGTGAACTACAAATGTGCATGTGCTGATTGTTCATCTGGCTACATTCAACTTTAATACACACTGTGTAGGAAGATTACGGGCAGATGTATCCGTTTTATTTCGTTTGAGACATGGTTATATCCGTGAGTATGCCTTTTACACGCTATGCAAAAATGTTAAATACAGCTAGCTGTGACAATTTGGAAGTGTACAACAGTAATTCACAAAAAAAGAAAAAAGCAGTTTTCAGATAGCCGAACTCTGTTGTATCCCTGATGAAGGCGAAACATATAGCTAAAATGTTGCCCAGTGGATAATCTCGTTATTTGAATAGACATACATTCAAGATGCACATCCCCTTTTCAAGACTGTATTATGGGACAATTCTGCGAAAATTTAAATCTGTGTTTCGGTCCGTGCTTGAAGAATGGCTTTGCTCAATGGTTTTTCGAAATGCGTATGTGCCAGTGTCGGACACTTTACGTTATCCATCAATATCGCAATATCCATCAATTACGCAATTCCATCAATAGTATTTTAGAGATACTATTGATATGATAATGTGTATATTTCTCCATATACATTCAACCTTATCGCAATTCCCTCTGTTATTTCAGATTTCTGGCGTCTTTCAGTTACCCCCACCCGCATTATACAATCTTGGAGCTTAAAATCTATTTCCATGGATTAAAAAGTTCCTATGATCTGTTCGATCGTACGCGTACAATCGAAATCTGTGAAGGGTGAAACAAGTATTGCAATTCTGACAGACTGCATTATATTAAATCCAATGCAGATTATGCATACAAGTGTGTTCTGGAAACTGCAGTTTACGAGATATCGGAGAATATTTCTTTTAATTGAAGACAAATTTGAAAAAATAACATGAGTAACAAATGATAACGGAAGCGATTACAGCAAAGTTCAGACAAATAATAATAATAATAATAATAATAATAATAATAATAATAATAATAATAATAATAATAATAATAATAATAATAATAATAATAATAATAATAATAATAATACGAATGAGGGATGAAACAGTAAGAAGGTAAAGAAGGTTAGTTTTTCATTTCAACTAGTTTCAAGAAAAATTTAACTTCCGCTTTCCTCTAATCAAAATTTCAACTTCACGGTCAGTGACCATTAATTACAGACCTGTGCCGTTCGCGTCAGCCCACTATTCAAAAGTTAATTACTTCACTAGAGCAGCCAACGGAAGTAGTTCTCATCCACAGTCCAGAACACTTCCTTCCAACCCCTTCCCCCCAAATACAACAGCTACCAATGGCATTTTGTTCCGCGGCCGGTGGCGAGCGCGCGGGCCATCCCATCCCCCGCGGGGTAGCGTTTCGGCTCTCGATCGCCGGCCGGGGGCGGGCGGGCAAGCGGGCGCGTGGGCGTGGGCGTGGGCGGACGCTGGCGCAAGGAGGCGCTTTGGAAAGCGCGCGGAGCGAAGCGGAGCGGCGCCGGCTTTGCCGCTGCTTCCGCGGTGGCGCCGACGACGCCGACGCGTTGCCTCACATTCCGCGCCACCACCACCGCCGCCGTGTAACACGTCGCGGCGGCGGCGAAATGCTTCGGCGGCCGGCAGGCAGGCAGGCGCGTTACGTAAGGCCAAGAGGGCAACGACTCCGCCAGCGCCGATCGCCCGCGGCGGCGGCCACCGCCTCCACCTCCACCTCCACCAGGGCGAGGGACGGAACCCCGCGGCTCCGCCTCGTCGGCGTGGGCGACCGCTCCGCTCCGCTCCGCTCCACTCAGACCGAGAGCAACAGATTGAAGAAATGCCCAATCTGTCGTCATCCAGCCACTTGTTTATTTCCTGCTGTTGAGTCACAGTGGCAGATCAGATCGAGCAAAGGGTTCTCAAGAGATCAGCGAAACGAGAGCACGTCACGAGATATGATACACAACCGGCGGATTTCTAAGGCCACTTCCGTACGAATGTGTACAGCAAAGAGCGAGACCTTTTCTCTGCGCCAAGTAAAATTTGTACTACAAAGTCTTTGAACGAGAAACTTGGGCCTCGAGAGGGGCACACGTGCACGGGGGAGAGCGATCATTGTGCTTCAGTCCCACCTCCAGAATCCAGTGATGTATATATGCAAAAATGTAAGTTCTACTAATTTTCTATACCAACGAAAGTAATTCTCATCGTTAACCGTTCTCTCAAACTTCAACCGTTATAAATATTAACTATAAGACAAATAAAAACACATTTTTGTTCAGCATTAATGAAAAATTCTTTACAAACACACAAAGTCGACTGAACCCTACCTGTGTCTCCCCCCGACCGAAAAAATCATTTGTGAGTCTTTGAACACAGACTTCTTTGTGAAACGCAGAGACCGGACACGAGCTTTGAGAGTTCATCCACACGTGTATCATTACAATACAACGATCGTTGTGGTCCACACAGCTTGGATAGTCCCCGGGGAACGATCGAGTGCGCCGCCGGCGTACTTGGCGGCGGCGGTGGTGTAACGGTTAGCGTGTTGGACTGTTATACACAAGTTCCCGTTCAAACCCGATCGATGCCGTGGATTTTTAAGGGCGAAAAATACTTCGTACGCCTTCCTTTGGAGGCCGGCTGTCCCATGTTAGTATATTTACTTGCATGTAAAAGATCTTCAAGCCTTAATGATGCTTCCGAGTTAAGTTCAAATTGCCTGTTTCTTGTCCAAGAAATACCTCCTTCCTTCGCTAGTTTGTGAAAGGAACGCCGCGAAATTTGCGTGGTCAGACGGTAGAGCTGGCCTGACGGCCCGAGTCTTGCCACATAAAATTAGGCATTAATACAATTCAACGATCGAGTACGCCGCCTCGCCCGACGCGCAAGCGAAGAGCCGCCGCTCGAGGCGCATGCATAAGAAGGCGTCTGGGCCGCCGCCCCTCGCCCGGTCGCGTCGCGCCGAATGCCCCACCGCAAGGCTGCGTGGCGTGGACGCGCGCTCGCCCGTGCCGCCGCCGCCGTGACCTTCGCCGGACGCCGCGCCGCGCCGCCCCCGCCGGGATCGCGCAGCCGGTTTCGCGGACGCTGGGGCCGCCGACGCCACCGCCGCGCCGTTGCCAACGCGAAGGCGCTCGCAGCCTCCTCCTGCTACTGCGCACCGGATGCGCGCGCGCACGCCACACAAGAGAGACCACTCGCGGCGACGAAGGACCGCCGGAGCGTGGCAGCAACGCCGGGAGAGCGATGACCGCGGCAAGGGCGAAGAGGTTGCTTCGAGGACGCCGGCGCGCCACCCAGAGAGTAAGGACACAGAAGGATAAAGGAAGACTGGAATATCCAGGTGTGTGTGTGCAGCTTGGCGTGGAACTGCAAAAAGTTGACCGGGCGGGGACGGAGGCGAGAAGCGGCCGGGGACGGGGACGGGGACGGAGGCGGAGGCGAGAAGCGGACGGGGACGGGGACGGAGGCGAGAAACGGACGGGGACGGGGACGGAGGCGAGAAGCGGGCGGGGACGGGGACGGAGGCGAGAAGCGGGCGGGGACGGGGACGGAGGCGAGAAGCGGGCGGGGACGGGGACGGAGGCGAGAAGCGGGCGGGGACGGGGACGGAGGCGAGAAGCGGGCGGGGACGGGGACGGAGGCGAGAAACGGGCGGGGACGGGGACGGAGGCGAGAAGCGGGCGGGGACGGGGACGGAGGCGAGAAGCGGGCGGGGACGGGGACGGAGGCGAGAAGCGGGCGGGGACGGGGACGGAGGCGAGAAGCGGGCGGGGACGGAGGCGAGAAGCGGGCGGGGACGGAGGCGAGAAGCGGACGGGGACGGAGGCGAGAAGCGGACGGGGACGGAGGCGAGAAGCGGGCGGGGACGGGGACGGGGACGGAGGCGGTCGTGGCAGAACGTAGATGAGTGGGCCGCTGGGAGACGACCAGACGAGAGCCGGGGTTCCGCCGATTGGCGCAGGTCGCGCCGCATCGCGAGCAGTCGCGGTCAATGACCCGGGCGCAGCGGCGCGCAGCGGCCGAGCGTGCTCGTCTGCGCAGCGCGCAGCTCGCAAGCAGCAGCAGCCGCCCCTTCAGCGGCAGGCTGCCAGTGGCTGCTGTTGCGGCAGCGTGACGCTTCCTGCAAGTCGGCGTGACATCCAGTTGCACGTTTCACAGAAATTTTCCTAGTCTATTTTGAGTGCAAGTCGCCAAGCAGAGAGCTCCGAGAAACCTTGCTGCAGCACATCCGACTTCTGAGTTATCAGGACAGCAATCCTAATGGTATTTTTTCTCAGCATCTTACTGGGCCTCCGAGAATACGTTTTAACAAGAACTCAGATAACATTTAAATGCCGACTTGTTTACTCTACGAGGAGTATCGAAACAGTATGAACACACATTCAATGACTTTAAGGAAACGCGTGCTCATGCACAATTTACTTTGTAATTAACCGCCGTAAGAATCTAACTAGTTATCACTGCCGTCGAAATCTTATCTGTTTCGTATCACTCCTCATGTCGTCACTTACACAGCCTCCAAATAAACTGTACGCACTATTTTCGTTTGCTTATTTTTAGTCTTTACAGAACTATACCAATTTCCATGTACCAATAATTTTGAGTTAACACTTTGGATAGAACAAGTACTTATTACCGAATAAAACCAAAGCAACCCTGAAATTTTCCCGACAGTTTTCACCCTCTATCACGCTTCCTCTCCACGCTGTGTGTGCCCCCGCCCCCGCCGGTGGTGGGTGGGTGGTGGGTGTGAGGGCGGCGCCCCGCTGGCTCCCTTGCGGAGGCGGGTGGATTGACGGGGGCCTGGCGGAAGAGGCGAGGCGAGGCGGGGCGGGGCGAGGCGAGGCGACGGCTGACGTCAGCCGAGGCCTCACGCGGCCGCCGCGTGCGGGCCGCGCCTGCGCAAACTCCTATTTCGCATTCGCGTGGGACGCGGGCGCGAGCGGGAGCGGGAGGGTTCGCGAAACGCTGCCTCCGTCACTTCCAAAAAAAGCCCTCAAAACGCGCAACACGGGCAACGTGCCGCAGTAGAGGGAGGGCCGTTGGAAAGGCGCGATAGAGAACATGAGCGGTCTATCGGAAACGCATCACACATCAAAAGCTTTGTAATTAAAGTACTACGTTGAAATTTGTTACAAAATCATTTAACAACATTCCGAACGTCTATTTTGTTACAAATTACTGAAATGTTTGTAACCGTAACAATTTCCTTCGATTATCCATCTTCAACGTGTGTGCTCAGAATAATTGATTGTTAGTTATTCCGGGCGCACCTACTACTAGGATCATTAGTCCCGTAAATGTAGTACATTTTTGCTCGGGAGACGGCTGTGGTCTTCTCCCGCTGGATGGCGAGATCCAGCGCCGACCTACCGTCGGCTAGCGAGGTTTTCCCCCAACCCGGCATCTCCCACCAGCTCCCCCAGCCGTGACAAGATCTAAGCTCCCGACCAGTCTCTCAGCAAGTGTGTTTAAATGGCAGAGGATAGGACAAGGAAGAGGTAGGAAAGATTGCGCGCGGTCCGTGTCCCATTTGTTAGGGTACTGCTCGGGCATTCGTCTGGTGTTGATGGGAGAAACCACGGAAACTACAGATCAAAGCAGCCTGCCGTTAGAATTCTTGTCCAGACAGCGACTAATTCGACCTGGCTGATAAGCTAGTGTCGAGAATCCTGCCACCGTCGGGACTCGAACCTAGGAACTACCCGCTACTCTGCAGTGACATCAGTTGATACCCGGAGCCATTTCTCCCGGTGTGTGTTAAGAATAACCCTTTAGTGTTTTTCCCCGTTGAGGTAGAAGGTTGGAATATTCACAACTTCTGGAAAATTACCGACCCATTGTTATGAACATGAGCTATCGTACATCACTTGCGTAACGAAGGAAGAGAACGCGGTCTGGGCAGACCCGCACAACAACGCAGTTCCGCTTTAGTAAACATCCTGCATTACGAAAAACAAATGTTTTAAGAAAGTAATTACTTTCTTAATCGTGTGCAGAACGTTTCGACACTTTGCGGTAGCTGAAGGCAACTCGCAAAGCGCGTGCCCGTATCTTCGCAGAGGCAATCAAGATTAAGAACATAACGAGCGGCTAACGCAGATTGCTTCATACCCTTCACTGAGAAAGACTGGACGTTATTTCCGATAAGGAGTGCACTCGTTTTCCGAATTTGCACTTCTGTTGCACTGAACTGAGACAGTACGTCTCGCGTGAGCGATTTCAAAGAGCGAAAGCCAACAAAGGCATGCATTTTGAGGTACGAGAGAACCGGTTCTGTGCCACGCAATTTTTCCAGGCCCATCAATTCCAGACGCAGGATCTTTCGTAAACTCCCCTTCGAAACATGTTCTTGTAGGTCGCGACATTCAAGAAACGCGCGTTTTGGAAGCGCGGCGAGAATCCACGCGCGCGCGCGGGCGCGTCGGTCCGCGCGGCGAAAAATCGGTCCGAGCCGCGAATCGCCTCCCGCAGGCGCCCTTGGGCCGCGCCCAGCGCCGCCGCGGGTTGCGCCACCGTCGGCAATGCCTGCCGCCTATTCGCGGCGGTGACGCCAGCGCCCCCCCCCCCCCCCCCCCCCGCGCTCTCCCACCGCCTGCCGCGCCGGTTCAGCGAACTGCGCCGCATTGCTCCGCACACGCGCACCGCCTGCGCATCCACGCCACGCCATGCGCCGAGCCGCCATATTAGTCAGATAGTGCGTGTTTTTTTCCCGTTACGAATTATTTTTTTACAACTAATACGCAAAGAAAAACATTGCTTGATTCGCGGAGAAATAAATATTTTTTTTTCAAACATTTTCACGACGTTTAGTCGTTGCAATAAGGCGAATGGCATGACTACTAAAACTGAACAAACAATACATAAATTGCGTAAATGCACTAATGAGCATACAACGATAGCTCATAGAAGGTTTTGCTAACGATCCCGTCCATTATTTATGATAAATGTGTTTACCGTGGGTTTTGCGCAACATTTCTCAACGATGTTTGTGATCGGATTCCAGAGGAATCTTCCAATTCGAATCACCTTTATATTCTAGACAGGCAATCTGCCAAACCACAACTACAGAAATTTCAGGGCCGTGCGTCCTTTGAAGCCTTCGATGACGTTACAACGTGCTCGCTGCATTTAAACTCGTCTATTCAAGCGATGACGTGACGCGCGGATAGTGCGTCACAATGACGTTACCTTCACTTCAGAAGCGAAGGCCTGCAAGGGTTGGTTTACCCTGCATGTATTTTTGTCCACTACGCGGAACAGTGGTTCTTGACGCGAGTACGAGATAGAGTAGCCCCAGGGGAAGGGGTAATTAGGAGTGCCACGTAAATATCGAATTGCATATATGTGTCTGTGTAGGCAACCCGCGGAGCGTACAAGGAGCGAATAAAAAAGTATTAGAGCGGACGGTGTAAATTAATGAAGTGAAACAGAAAGTCACATTAATTAATGAAAATAAAAGAACTGTTCCTAATACAGTCTCACGGCCTTCGGGTCTCAAAAAACAAGTCTATAGGTCCTACACGGATAAGCGAATGTGCCTCAGCGAGAGATGACCGCTGACGGTCAGGGCCGAAGTGACTTACGTTCCCAATGAGCACAGGGCTCCGTTTCATGTACCGCTTACACCCTCTCGTAGAGAGGGGCTCCTGACGATAAATCTCGAGAGGAAAAGGAGGGCGCGTGCCAGTGAGTGGAGGAAAACGGACGGGCGAACGCGGATCGCAGCGCGCTCCTTCGCAAACGAGCCGCGAATCGGCGCCTTTCTCCTCGCAAGTGCGCGCTGGAGCACACGCGCCGACGGAACCAAGTGAGACACGAGACCGAGCCGTTAGCGCGTTCCGTTCATGGGAACTGCCAGTTCCAGGAGAAGATTGTAACCGCATGGACGTCACCAACCCTAAATTTTTGTGATGAATTAATAGATGATTTATAAATTACTACCATATGCCGCATAGAGCAAAAAGCATTTAGAAGGATGTATTCCTCGGCGGTGACGTTTATGTCAAACAGTACATAATTCTTCACGGGGCTTGTTTATCGTTTACCGCGTTTTTTGGGGCGGGGAGGGCTAGGACGTATTCCAACCAACAGCCGGTTACCCTCAAGGTCCCGATAGGACGCAAAATTGACAATACTCTAGACACCAACACACATTGCGAGCCCCTCTGAATTGGAATCGGCAGAACGCAAGGCCCTCCGCGACAACGTACGTACACACACACGCGAGACAAGGGACCAACCTCCAAGCCCAAGGCGAACTCGAACCCTCGACCCTTCGGACCGAACCGCTGAGTCGGTACATGGTCTTCGCCACCTCCGCCATCCAGGACTACAAACGCTTTATTTTACTTGTTCAATGCCTACGAGATGGAGAAGTGGCTTTCCAAGCCATAAACCCTCTAAGCAGATCTGAATCAGACTATTCTTCTCGGGCACGCCCCGCCCCGCTCCGTTCCCTCCACGCGCCGCCAAGCAGCGGCCACGAAAACCACCTTCCAGCGGACGTCGAGATATTGCAGGCGTTACTAAACCAGCACGCGGCAACCTCGAGCTCGCGGCCGACGGCGCGTCGCTCCATTCACGCGAGGCGGCGGCGGCGGCGGCGGCGGCGGCCACTTCCGAAGCTGCGGCTCTCTTCCACCGGACGCGGCAGGTGGGCTCTCCCCCCGCCACACGCCACGCAACGCCACGCCCCCTCGACCCCAAAAATACTCGTCGGCGTCCCACTTCTCCCGAATTCGAAGGAAGCCTCGAGGAGGGCGGGCGGGTGTCAGCCGCCGCGGGGCACAGAGGGGCAGCCGCGTTGCACCACGGCGGCGGCGGCGGCGGACCTTGGGCGTCGAGGCGGCTGTCGACACAATGGCTGTTGCCTCACGCGGCCCACGCGCCCTCTGCTCCGCCCAGGGCCGCCCAGCGCCACGCCGTGCAGCCAGGCAGGTACTGCATCCACGCCCTCTTCCAATCGTTTTCACCACCATTTTAGTCGACCTATTCTCCGATTTATTTGGAGCGAGTTTTGATGTTTCATTAACTGGAACGCGGTTATCCAATAGGCAGCTTCTATGCCATAAATTAAGTCGTACCGAAGCTCCGGATTCGATGCTCGCGTCCCAGCTGATAAACGTCAGAAGTCTAATTAAATCAGAGTCGAAAATGTTTAAAATCAGATACTTGTTTTGATAAAATGTAATAAAGGCAACCTCTGTTCCGTCAACCACCACAACCCGCCACAGCTGACTAATTTGCGGAGGCATCCTCGTCTCCTCCTTAACCTGCTCAGCGAAATACAGATTAGCTCAACGAAATTCTTCAGAAGTCTCCTTTCCAACTACCGCCACTCGGTCTAATCGAACCCAAAAGGTGAGTAATTTCGTCAGATTTAAAACAGATTCGGTCGAAATCTCCGGAAAAGAGTAAGGCCTGATCGCACGCAGATGTAAAACGTCGGCCGCGAGCCGCGTCCATGGCGCTGGTGTGGTGCTGGTGGTGGCGCTGGCGCAAGCGCCGCGGCCTGGCCTTGCTGCCGCCGCCGCCGCCGGTTCCCGCGCCGCAGCCTTGGCCCGCACGGGGGCCTTCGCCGCCCGCCCCGCACGGCTCGCTCCGCTCCGCTCCGCGGCCCTCTGCCTCCGGGGGCCCGTCCTCACGCGGCCCGCCGGTTGATTGGTTGATCCGGGCGCGTCAACCGCTAACGTCATTAGTCCCATAAGCGTAGTGCATGAGGTGGCGGCGATCTTCCACCGCTTAAAGGCGAGATCCGGCGCCGACCTTCGTCGGCTTATGGGGAGTTTCCCAAACCTGGTATCTCCCACCAGGACACGTGGCTCGGACTTGTCTGCTTTGCCGGCTGGTCGGCCCAGTCGTTGACGGGCTACTCGCGAACATCGCGGCGTGCGAAAGCAAACGAGAAGGCGGAGGAGCTAATCGGCTCGGCGCGGTGAATGCTTACCGAAGCGCGCGGCGATGGTGTAACGGTTAGCGTATCGGACTATTGTACCCAAGTTGGCGGGTTCGAAGCCGTGGATTTTTAAGGCGAAAATCCCTTCGTACGTATTTCTTCGGAGGGGAAGTAAAGCCGGCAGTCCCATGTTAGTAGATTTACTTGCATGTGAAAGATCCTCAAGCCTAAATGACGCCTCTGAGCTAAATTGAAATCGCCTGTTTCTCGCCCAAGAAATACCTCCTTTCTCTGCTAGTTGGTGAAAGGAGCGTAGCGAAATTTGCGTGGTCAGACGGAAGAGCAGGCCTCACGGCCTGAGTCTCGCCACGTAAATTAATTTAATTCAATTCAATCGAAGGCGCGCACCCGTTCTGAACCGACCGACGCCTCAAAGCGCCATTAGGAGCGAAAGTAATGACGGCCGTACGCAACGTGCACCGAGTGATAGCAACACCGCGCCGCCCTCCCTTCGTTCGTTCTAGGCTTACAACACGCAGTTCACTTGCCTCATGCGCTCCAGTTACTCGGCAAACGCTGCCCCAACTACTTCAAAAGACAGCATCACCCGCACGGAAACACCACGCTTTAGAAAACAAAAAGGCTGATTCTATTAATATCAGATTTATTATTACCTACACGCGAGCAGAGAGACCCACATGTTGCCACGAAATGTTTGTCGAAGCCGTATAGGGAGAAATAAAAGGTGAGAGGTACCTTGAAGGCATTTTACTTTCCCAAAGAACATTTCGTTTTGTTGGTATGAATTTGATTAACATAGTTATGTACATGTCCTACATCCATCTCGCTTATTAAAAAAAAAAAAAAAAACTGCTCACACTTTCGTTTTCAAACCTTTTTCACTTTGAAACCAAGACAGTTTGTACAGAGGGTGTTTCGTATATCCCTCTAAACCACACTTACGGAACATGAAATGTAACTAGCTCAAACAATAGGTTTTAGCCGCAAACCGTCATGATAGGATGCCTCTCCAAAGCTCTCGCGGGCTGGCGGCGGCTGGGCGGCCTCTGGAACTGTCGCAAACGCGCAGCCTCCTCCGCGCCCCGCTCCGCTCCCTCCCCCGCGCGTCGCCTTCACCTTCTTCCCCGCCTCTCCGCCTCCGCCGAGGCCTAGTGACCCGCTTCGCGCCGCCGCCGCCGCCGCCGCCGCCGCGCACGCGTGCTCGATTCGCGGCCGGCGGTCGGAAGCGCTCACCTCGCCGGCCTTTTTCCACACGAACACTTCCAACGGCAACCAGACCCAAACCCCGCATTCAAATACGCTTTATATTTACCATGTAATTGGTTCATTTCACGTTGTAATATATTTGTATATTGGACACTTGTTTGTAGAGACGGTGTGTCACAAGGGTAGAGGAAGGGGGCAGATGAACTTGCCCCACGTCCCGAAATTTTTAAAATTCAGAAATAAAAAACGTATTTACTTCTATTTATAATATTATTCATTTTATATTTCAAATTGTATTATATGGGAATATATTTACTGACCCGCATTAAACTGCATTTCCTTCGATAATGATGACAGTCTAAAACAGCCAACGTGAGCCATTACTACCCAATATTTACCTTTCGTTCATTCAGGTAATGAAAAATACCAACCTAATTTGTTTCTCTGCGTGAGAAGCGATGCTGAAATTACGACAACCTTTTTTCTCTACACAAAGCGCACAACTATTTAATTTAATTTAGGCTTGCTAAAATACAATTAAAACAAATGCGGAAATGTTAGCTCATTTCTACTTCAATTTCGCTATCATCACATTAAATGAATGTGAACCCGCGTTTTAAAGTTGAAGAATAAATGAACCCTGAAATTAAAGGTCTCAAAAAAGGAAAATTATACCAGATTCATTATCAAACCAATTTCAAACATTTTATTAGATTCTTATGCTTACACTAAATAATTTATGAGGATATTTTCATTGCTGATTAACCACTGACAATATATATATATCAGACAACTTATATCAAATTGCATGAAGGGAACAAAAAAGTGGAGGCTCAGAATGTGAGGCACTAAAATAAAGATCAGTTCTTTTCAGACGAGTGAGTGGGAAGAGGTAAGGAAGAGGAGGAGGAGGAGGAGGAGGAGGAGGAGGAGGAGGAGGAGGAGGAGGAGGAGGAGGAGAATGTAGGAAGGGGGCGGTGGCGGAAAGCACGGGGGGCGCGCCGGGCTGCAGGCGCGAGGCGTTATTTCGGGCGCCGCGTGGCGGCACATCCGGCGAGCGGCTTTTGGAAGAACGCGGCGCCGCGCACCCGAATACGCCGTGAATCACACGCGCCCTGCGTCACGCGCGCCGCCCCCGCCGCCGCCGCCGCCTGCCATTCCTCGGGGGCGCGAGTTAGAAGGGCGAGCGATGCGCCTCGGAAGCGCGAATCTGGCGAGCGGCCGGCACTGGAGACTTCGATGAACGCCTATGAAAGACTTCATATTCACAGCCTTTTTTAAAACACGCTTACTTAAAATGCCAAAGCGCAAATTGGAGCGATTCTGCTAAATTACCTACGTTTCCAGTTGTATACGTATTGTATCTGCCCAGACATTTGACGCCTGAATGTACACTTCCCAATCAAGCATCTAAGGGACAGAATTTGAGGGTCGTCGAGAATGTTCGAGGTCGCCAAGTCGTTTATATAATGTTCTCTGATACAATCCCTGCTGTGTGGTTCTTGCATTGACACGTTGCGAATTAACTTGTCACGCTATAAACAAAAGCACACACGCACAATATCCCATTAAAATGCAAACAAGACTAACTTATTCATATCTTACGTCCCCAGGCACTCTTTACGACACCGATGTCCTCAGTATGTTTTGCGAAATGCTCAGTCGGCGCATTAAACAGCACATGCCAGTCATTTGCCACAGAGTCAAAGCGAGACGAGGAAAAGAGGGTTGAGCGTTGAGGGGGGGAGGTAAATTGCTGGAAAAGTCCAAGGGAGAGGAAGAGATTGGAAAATGAAAGGGAGGGAAGGGAAAAATCGGAAAATGAGTGGGAGAGAGGGGGAAGATGTGCAAATAAGTGACGGGAACCGAGTGAGAGGGAAGAGAATAAAGACGGCTATTGGAAAGAAGAATAAGGGGCAAGTAAGAATGCGGGACAAGAAGAGCGAGGGACGGTTTGGGGGAGGGGGGGAGAGCAAGGTGTACTAAGTTTATGAGGGAAAGGAACAACGGTCAGTATGTGGAGAAAAAGAGCAAGGTATACTACGTTCATGGGGGAAAAGAAAAGGGTCAGTATGTGGAAAAAAGGAGCAAGGTCTACTAAGTTTACGGGGGAAAAGAACAAGGGTCAGTATGAGCAGAAAAAGAAAGGTATATTAAGTTTATGGGGGAAAAGAACAAGGGTCGGTATGTGGAGGAAAAGAGCAATGTATATTAAGTTTACGGGGGAAAAGAAAAGGGTCAGTATGTGGAAAAAAGGAGCAAGGTCTACTAAGTTTACGGGGGAAACGAACAAGGGTCAGTATGTGGGGGGACAGAGAGCAAGGGGTAGCGAGTTTTTGGGGGGTCTGGGGTCCGGGAGCCCGAGAGGCGCAGCCGCGCCGCGCCACTCACCGCTGGGGATCCGCGAAGACGAACTTGCGCAGCTTGAGGTCGCGCAGGACGACGCCCTGCGCGTGGCACGCGGCCACCGCCTCCGCCGCCTGCCGGAAGAGGCGGCGCGCCTCGGCCTCGCGCAGCCCGCGCCGCGGCCGCACGTGCGCCCGCACGTGCGTGTGCAGGTCGCCGTAGGCGCGCGCGAACACCAGGCAGCGCCGCCCGCCGGCGTACGCCAGCGCCTCGCGCAGCGCAGACACGCGCCGCTCCCCGTCCAGCCGCGCGTGCGCCAGCAGCAGCGCGCTCGCCTCCCGCGCCGCCGACACCTGCCGCACACACACACACAAAGGCTATCACACGGGATACGAAAATATACACTAGCATGTCCATTAGAAACACTGAGTAACCCCATTCTTACGATTACGAAAATGTTAGCACTTCAACGTTGTGTTACCGAATAAAACAATTTTTTAACACTTTTACTCCGGTGTAATAAAAAAAAGTGAGAGAATAATCGCCAGTTTAACTCAACGAGGCTGCAATGTAAATACAGGAGGGCTCATGCAACCAAGTTCCACCTTATATTACGTATTTGACAATCCTTCATAGTTGTCCATATCCTGACGTCAATTTCAGAAAATAATACTGATCAAGTTGGTGCACTCTCAACACGCCAAGCCATAATACAATAATAGTTTAATTATTTGTTTAAAAAAATAAAACGAGAACGAGGGCTAAAATATAAACAATATATGAGCCACACAACGATTGTCTACAGCTTTCATCCGATCGCCGGAATTGGGATCGGGGCGCGACACGGGAGCCGGAGCGAGGCACGCGCCTCTCTCGCAAAGCGGCCCGTCGGCGGGGGCGGCGGCGAGGGCGGGGGCGCGAAGGCCGTGGGAGAAGGGGAAGTGCGAGAACAACGGGGCGCGTCACGGCCTCCCGAGCAGCGCGGCGCGCGACCTCGTCACGATTCCCTGGGGCCGCCCCCGCCCCCACACACGCCGCAGCTTCCGGCGCTCTTGACCTGGTCGCGCGACCGCTGCTCGCACACGCGGGACGGGGGGCAGCCCAAGACACCACGCCGCAACAATAACAGAGCCTCTGGAGCGGGTATTGGCGGGGATGTAGGGTTCAAGGCAATCGGAAATGGACTTCTTAGAAAACATTCAGAGATGAATTGAATTGAATTGAATTGAATTGAATTTGCCTTATTTTACGTGGCGAGACTCGGGCCATCAGGCCCGCTCTTCCGTCTGACCACGCAAATTTCGCTACGCTCCTTTCATCAACTAGCAGAGAAAGGAGGTATTTCTTGGGCGAGAAACAGGCGATTTTTGAATTTAGCTCAGAGGTGTCATTTAGGCTTGAGGATCTTTTACATGCAAGTAAATCTACTAACATGGTACAGCCGGCTTTACTTCCCCTCCGAAGGAAGGCGTACGAAGGATTTTGTCGCCCTAAAAATCCACGGCTTCGATCGGGTTTGAACCCGCGAGCTTGGGTATAACAGTACGGTACGCTAACCGTCACACCATCGCCGCCGCCCACGGCATCGCCGAGATGCACCCACGGTTGGGGAGCGAGGTGACCCTACTGAAGCACCCCCCCTAAGCCGGCGACACATTCAGAAACTAGATGTTGCACATATTCTATGACGACTTCACTCAATATCTCGTCTGAATACGCTACAGATAACAAAAAATCAACAAATAAAAAAATTCATTTTGTATTTAGCACAAATGAAAAACGGCCAAGAAAACATCAAGTAGGCTACACCATTACATCGCTATAAAAATCTTAGTTGCACTACAGAAATTATTACTTTGATTTAGGACAGACGGGAAGTTTACTATGGAAGCATCTCAGTGAAAGCTCCAGCGACCTGTGTGTGTGTGTGTGTGTGTGTGTGTGTGTGTGTGTGTGTGTGTGTGTAATCCACGCATGTTCATTCCGATTGTAGATGCAACAGCAAAAGCGCTGTCGATCAGCCGCTCCACTGCAGGAAACCGGTGGATATTGCCTAATATCCATCTTCCCTATATCTGATGTACACGTCAAACAGCTAGGCCTACATACATACCAACATTGATATTTTCGATATCAGATGCTACCCAAAACATTTGAGATATTCATTATACTTTAAGTACATATGAGAAAATCACCGTGTGTTTAGCCGCAAACAAGTGGACATCCTAAAATTTATATAAATTTTATATTTTCTTTAGTATGTCGCTCCTGATTTTATGGACAAGCGAAACATTCCATAACATTTAAGAGTTACAAATTTTTAAAAAACAATATACAAATCTAGTAAGAGATACCGGTCTATTGACAGTCAAATCTGAAAATAATCGAAATTAACTAAGTGATGCGATCTGAATACACGAATTTAATACAACAAAGATACATTGTTATCACCGTGTATTCTCCGTACCAAACTACTTTTGTTATATAACAGTTTGTTCCAAATACAAATTTCGTGGCATATTTTTCTTGAATTCGAAAACAAAACCTTGCAGGACGTGGTGAAATTCTTTAATACCCCAGTGTCGTAAAACATTCCTTTGCCGCGAAGCTTCCGCATTCACATTATCCGCCTTGATGACGTCACTGCACGTTGGACTGCTGAACCTTGAGGCGACTGCCGCGATGGTCGTCTAAAATACGCGGAACGCACCCGGACACGTCATTCTATTTACGAGGGACACCGCTCAGAATTCTACGCCACTACTAGCATCAGACTTCCGCTGGTGAAGGTATTGCTTGTTTTTGTTTTTTTACAGAGATGCTTCTCGGAAATGTGTGAGCACGGAACCATCTTTCGAAAAAAAAAAAAAAACTATGAACGTGCTTTCGCTTCCTGCTCGACTTCAAGTGACCCTGCTGTACAAGTTTTAGGTTCTGATTCAGTCGTATCTGTGCAACCGCCCAATAATAAACAAAATTAACATAATTCTCAAAACCGAGAAGACCATATACTAAACTCATTTTTGTTAATTTTTAATTTAAGAGCGATAGAAGAAGAGTGAAGATGACTTTTTCACAATTAAATCAGCACCACCCTTTGAAGACCCGAAATCAAAACATTTTGCAACGATACACTTCCCGGCTAAGTAAAGCATGGTTAGTTCGTGCAACAGAAATACTAGTGTGCCGACGTTATTTTTACTGACGCGGAAGCACAATTTATACCAATGACCTGTTCTTGCGCCCCCTTTCGCGGCCTGGAAGTGTTGGCGACCTCACGCAAGAAAACTGTGCCAACGGGAAAAATACACCTGCGGACTCCGTCCAATGAGCATGTTTCCACCTCAGCCTCGACCAAAACCGAATGCAGTTTCAGGCATATATTCAGTTTTAAGTACAAAAAACATTACAAGTTCTTTGAGGAAGCACAACGGGATATTGCCATCCTTGGGGCCATGCATAAGTTAATACCGAAAACTTCACAAAACGTATGGAGGAGTTTCACGCCGGCCTTCGTGACGGCCTACCATCGCACCTTGCGGTATACATACTTGCGAAAGCACTGTTGCGAATCGAGTCGCCACGAGGAAGCTCATTCGCCAGGTGCTCCAACCCCCCGCCCCCCCCCCCCGTCACCCAAGTGAAGGGCGCCCACCCGCTGCGTCGCGAAAGGAGACGCACCGTTACTTTCTGCCACGTCCACGAGGAGTTCAATTTACTTCAGTATGCCTCCCATCATTTTGCTATATACACGTAGACTACACGTGAAAGAGCTAAAAGAAAGTAAATGACTGGTTAAGGGTTGCATTTGAATTATCTCAGTCCCTATTTTAAAAATTCCCTGATCACCTTATGGCCTCTCCCGAAAACTAGCTTTAGAATTTAAAGTCGCATGGAGTTGGTACCAAAATCTCAATTATAATTGCAGAACTAAAGATATTCCCATTTAGAATCATAAGCAATCGCCAGTTTTCGGAGGGAAAGGACGACTATCTCCTTTGTTACAGAGTTTGTTTCTCCAGAAAGTGTTGCGGAAAGACTTATTACAAGAGTTCACCGTTTGTAATTAAATAATTTGCTACCAATTCCATTCCTTATTACTGGACCTCCTCTTGGTATGATAAACAAAAGACGTTGTTCTAATGGACTATCAAACCATAGCGTTCTCCGCAAACTGTTCTAACCGACTCATTTGAAGAATCGGAAGAAGGGTAGGCGATGGAGCCATTCTTTGGTGCATCAGCGAATGAATCAACACGAGTTCGTCACGGCAAACCCCCGTGACTCAGGGGGGGGGGGGGCGCGACACGGAGCCTCAACACGCACGCCGTCGTCACCGTGGGTTGGGGGACCAAACAGTGACGTAACGATGGGGAGCGACACACAATAATTACGGGCCAGGCACATGGACAGGAGTACGGCTTAGAATAATACAGTGATTTTTCGATATAAAATATCACAAAACAACATTCCTGTTCGTGCTTCTGAATCACTCCAAAGTTCATTAAAATATTGAAAAATGCACATATTGAACGATCTAGTTTTGTACTAACAATTTCGAAATATCACGTAAATGATATCACGGTCTGTCATTTGTTGAAACGGAAATTTTACTTCCGCCGCCAAATTTCGCAAAATTATCATTATAATTTTGAATATCCATTTATGGAATCTATACTTTTATCTCTTACCCAGAAAAATAAAAATTATTAATAAGACGCTTAACGTCCAATGTTTATTACATGGCTGTATTAATTGGGGAAACTTTTCCTCCCCATTCGGGTATTTCGTAATCCCAAGTGAATTGTCCTTATCGTCCTTTCTACGGCCTGAAGAGACATCTCAAAAATTGTCACTTAGCAGGATAACACTTATATGCAAAGGTAATCCGTTTACTTCGTGCCCAAGAAACTTCGCTATATACAGATCTCTTGGGAACAATTTTTTTCTATTAATACAAAAACGTCATTTTTTAGGAGTATCGGCGATATATCACTATTCATGATATGATGGCCCAGTCTTCCCTTCCTGGTAAAGAAGAACCTGTCAGATTTCTTTCGCCTTTCTTTAAAATCCCGTTTCTTCGGAGGGGAGAACAAAAGCGCGCGGTCAGTCTACCTACACCCAGTGACGGCGAGTCCTCGAAAGAAGGGCGCGGGTCCCTGTAGGGTTGCGGGAAGGGAGGAGCCCAATATTTGTTCTTTGACTTCCCCCATCCCCCTGAGGAGCTCAACGGTTTTAGCTACCTCTTCGCAAAGCGACGGGTAAAATAAGAAAGTGAACGTGTTCGGGAATGAAAGGGAAACTATTTTAAGCAGTGTCAAAGTCCGCTAAGAAATGTTTGCACCATTTTGAAAGACCATGAGACATCCCTTTCAAAAACTACACAAATCTTAAGTAATAGAATTATAGTAAAATTTGTAACTTAACCTTTTTCATTAAGTAGTACAAATATTGGGAGCCGAATACACACCTTAAAGTACAAAGACATGTTATTTCAAGCGGAGTTTATGCTTCAGTGTTTTATTACCTAAATTCAATCTTTGGCGACGCCTTATCAACCAGAAAATCGAGTACAAGAATAATCCAATCAATGCACAAGGCAGTGAACTGTATATTTCAAAGATAAAATTTTTAATTTTCAAAGCCCATAATTGACACCGGTGTCGGTAGCTCTGCACGCTTGTCCGGTCCTTCAGTTCGTTTTGATAGTGCCACCAAAAACCTAGTACGTGACAAATCTCCATCTCCGCTCCCTGGTACCCCACACGTCTGCTGCAGGCGGGGCGCCTGTACCCAGCCGCGGGGCGGAGACAGGGGTCGGCATGCGAGGTGGGGGTGGCGGGTGGTGGGTGGCGGGTGGCGGGTGGCGGGTGGCGGAGGCGTCGCAGCGAGCGCTGGCGGCTTCCGGGCCCCGGCCGCGACTGCGCGCGCAGCTATTCTGGTGAAGGTCGACGCGGGGCGTGCTGACGCAAGCGGCGCGGCGCGGCGCGGCGTCGCGACGGCGCTTGACAATTGCGCGCGAAATGGAACGAGGCCGCCTCCCCCTCCCCCTGTACCGACCCCGTGCCCACCGCCAAGGCGTCGCGAAAAACCTGCTCCCGTTGTTGCTGCTGCTGCACACGGCCGCACGCGTCCGGCCTTCTTCCACCCCAGCCGCCCCCCCCCCCCCCAACCCGGGGCGCGCCGCGCGCACTCACAACAAGGAACAGACGGAATGCAACGTGCGTGCGGGGCGCAGACGCCAACGGAAATTTTCACGTTTTATGTTATTCTCATTTTCCGCCACAAACACAATACTATTTCTTATTTCATTGCTGCGACCTCCAAAAACACGATTTTCTAGAGCTTCTTACAAAATCGTCCACTAACTCGCTAAACAAACCTCGAACATTTGTTAATTGGTGTATCATTCCTAGAGTCAATGTTTTCGAAATGCAGGATATGACACGTCTGGTTTATTCATATAAACTGTTTCATAAATCATTAGACATATCCGACTCCGCTCATTAACATCTCTTACGCCAACACCGACACCATTACACGCCGATCCTACACGTGCGCTTTGTTTCTGTGTCTACTGAAATGCCTTCTGTCGTCACTCGAATATTTCGCGATGCCCCGCCCCGCCCCCTTCCCCGCCACTTCCCTGGCGGCGGATTCTCCGCGGCAGGTGGAGTGCGGGCCCCGGACACCCCTGGACCCCCTCTCCCGGGCGGGCACGCGTTGCTCAAGCCGCCGCCGCCGCCGCCGCCGCCGGCATCGCTTGCGCCATCTGCCGCCGCAGCCGCCGCCGCCACCGCTGCCCAGACGCGCGTACAGACGGCCCGCGCAGCCGCCGACATTGGCTGCTCGTCGCAGCGCTGCGTGGCGCGGCGTGGCGTGGCGCGGCTGCGCGCAAGGCCACTGCCCCCGCCACGCGAAAAAAAAAAAAAAAAAAAAAAAAAAAATCCACTCTCCGCTGCAGCTCACGACAGACGAAGGTAGCTTACGCTTTCAAAAAATACTCTTAATAAACCTAACACCCTCAATGGCTAATGCAATTTCTAAGTTGGCCCAAAAAATGGTCAATTATGCTGGCACCGATTATGCAGCCTCTCCACTAGCGCAATCAGGATTTTTGAAAGAGGTGTGTGTGTGTGTGTGTGTGTGTGTGTGTGTGCTCGCGCGCGCGCATGTGTGTATGTAGGCAGGAGAGGTTGGTGTCCAAGTGTTAATATTTTCTTAAGAAAATTTCGTTTCTGCTGAATTTAATTTTAATTTAAAACTTCTTAAAATGAGCTTCTGAATGACTGGTTACCACAGAAAATTAGTAAAGCATATTTGAGTCATCGGTCTTACTGGTGGGATAGATGCTGAAGTCTCACGAGCACACACACACACCCCTCCTCGATGTCCCACTGAGCTTGTTGTATGCGAAAAAACACCTTCCGTTGCTGAACGTTTGTTGGAAGGAACATAATCAAGTCCCACTTCAAACTATTCTCAAACAACGGTCAATGGACCACTATTATTGGAAATGGTGAAACTATTACAATTACGTGGATTTGTTTCAAATGACTGTGGTATTCATGATCTACACGTGGTATATCTACGCATACAATAAAATTACAACAAATAGGACAGTACAGGACCGAGTACTGAATATATTGTTAATGCAGTTTCTAAAAAAATATATATTTTATAATTATAAATGTTGATGCGGGAATTTACAGTTAAATGAAAGTGTCATTGCGAGTACGTAATCAGCTTTGTTTCCACGAACATTTCTGAGACTACTGAATTGTATGCAGATGGGAAAGAAAGAAAGAAAAAATAGCACCCTGTTTTCGCGTTACACGTACACGTTTCGAGAATTTTAAACGAACAAGCGATTTCGAGAATACATGTGTTTGCTTGTCGAAAGGTGCAATCTTTAAGCATTAAATTCGCAGAAATGGAAACTTATTGAAACTCATGAAGTACCCAAATTCTGAATTAAAACCCTTTCTTTTCCGGGAAAAATTATCCATTTAAAAAAACAAAAACTCTTTACAACCGCATTGATCTATTATAAAATTTCCACTGAATGCCAAAACGCTTCAAGAGCTACGAATTAGTTTACTCCAGGCCTTCTAGATCATAATAGCCAAAGGTGTAACATTACACAAAACACAAGCTTGTACTAAACACGCTAAATTTCGCAAGTAGAGGATTCTCTTTTCACCGAATGTATGTTCTTCCCGTTTTTATCGCTCTAACCGAAGTTAACATGACAAAAAAATATGACACACTGATATGTTCAAAGGGAAAATAACCCGCCATTCGATAGCTCGTTTTATTTATAAACATCATCCACGATATTCGGTTAAAGAGATATAGCCTCAACACCGACTAAAAAGAAGACGGCATGATCTGGACTTGGAATTCCGGCATTATTTCTGAAGCGGGGCGAGGGAGGGGCGGGGCTCCCTCTCCGTGGGCAGCTGCGGGAGGGGGGGGGGGGCGTCAATGGGAGGCGCGTGGGAGTCTGGGAGCGAGGGATGGGGAGAGAGGCCAAGGCCACGGCTGCGGCAGCTGGTGCTCTGTTCCGGCTGCAAGCGGGGGTGGGGAGGGGAGGGAGGGGAGGGGAGGGGGCGGAGATGACCACCACCCTCTCCCTACCGCAAATATTGACGAACCTAACTAGAAGGCTTCTGCTCTTTCAAGATCAGTAAATCTAGAAATTTCTTCATTATCCATTTCTGGAAGTTGTAACTCTCCTCTAACAGCAGTATTATTTCATATTGGGTGGCGATATTCTAATTATATTTTTACCTGAACATCTTCACAATAACTTCGTGAAACTTGTCATTCATACAAAGTGGAGAAAAATGTTTAGTAGCAACTCGCCAGCGTCACATTCCCAAGAGTAATCATCACTGAAAACCTGTCGCATGAACTACCTTTCTCGCCTGGTCTTCAACGAAATCTGTCAGTAGGGCCACACACAGTCTCCCAATCGCGGGCTGTCAGGTGACTTAAGACGAGAGGAAACAAGGTTTGCGCAGACGGGCCGGCGCAGTTGGGAAAGGCGCCGCATATGGAACGTTGCGGCTTCGAACGGCGCCCGCCCGCCCGCCGCTCGCTTCGTTTCGCAGTGGCATTTGGATCTCGTAACTGTGAGGAAACCGCCCCGCGGGCTGCTGCGCAACGCATTAGCGCACGCTATTGCAACGCGCCGAGCGACGTCGCCTCATCCACCGGCCCCGCCCCCGCCCCCTCCCCCGCCGGGCCCCGCCGTAGCCCCGCCCGATGCACCAGCAGGCGGGGCCGGGCCAGGGCAGGGCAGGGCAGGCCGTTGACCCCGCTCAGATGCAGCGCTCCCGTATCGACGCATCCCTCTTACCCAACGGGGCTGCTGGGCTCTGGCGCAATTACACTTATTCAAAGGGGGTCTACTACGAAAATCACGGTAAATTTTTAGTCCATCGATTTTTCCCCTTTTCTTTTCCTTTCATTTCAAAATCTCCATTAATATTCAAATTCAAAACCTTACAATTACCAACGCCTTTTCTCCCAACTACCCGAAGCTTCAACATTAATGTACATTTTTCTGCTGATTTCTGGGAATTAAAAGAAAAATCTATCTTAAACATTACTTTCGGGCTGCTCCGTTAAATAAAATGTGATAAAATAGATCTCGTCTGAGGGTAGTAATCCCTCTTTTTCCACAATTTGACCTAAATCAAAATACAATTCATATAATCTAAGGTAAAACAAAATCTGAATATAAAGTACTCGTGAATGAACGGTACTCAATTCCAGATGTTAGCATTATATTCATCCTAAAAAAAGCTACTTCTAAATTCCTTTGAACATTTTTACTTTGCCATTTATTGCTGAATAAATTTGGCCAATATACTTACGGATTTTAATGTTTATCGATTAATAAGAAACCAGATTAGGAGTTTCACCGGTACAACCTTTTGTTCAATTACTCAATCATAAAAAAGGCATATTGTCAGTGCGAGGACAATTTATTGTTCCGTAACATTAAACTGAATATTTTCCCCTCAGACTCAAGTTCTGGAAAGTTAATGAACACCTAATTTTTTTGAAAGACATTCAATGATATCTATTAATAGTTCATCCACATCAACAATGAGTTCGATTGACACAAACACTTTCATCATACGATGTCATTGCTGCTACACGTATTTCGTTGCGGTATCGTAACCTCTCGACCCAAATACGTCGTCGAACCACCGCACTTGCTCGCCCACCGAATCGTGACAAGGCAAGACAAAGAAATTATGACTCTTGATCAGGTCTACCAACCCACACCGAGGCGGTACTTTTGAAATGTTCAACACGTGCAGATTTTGTAAGATTGCAATGGAAAACATTTAATGGCCGGCATTTAATTTTCTTACAATGTCAGTGAATGTTAATTTTACATTAACTTTGCATTTGGCATTTTGCTGTTCCACAAAAACTTCGAACACTTATCCAAATTTAAAAGTATTAACTGTTCACATGTAAAAATAGTAAGACTGACTATCTTAAAAAAAAGCTTTGTTCACTCTTTCAAGGCTGCATCGTGGCCAACCTCAAGCTACTTTGCTAAATAAGACAGGGACCCCAGGAGACCGTGACAAACTTTCACAACTCTTTTTCTTTGCAATTCTAATCAGTGAAGATTTAATCCTTCGCGACTAGATTACCACCATATGACTATTGTCAGAAAGTGATTTGACAGTTCTGTCATTTACTAGATTACGACATAAGACACAAACAAGTTTTCTTCATTGCCTCTAAAAGGTCAGTTTTACCTTCGCTAAAAAAATAAATCTTAGATTGACGTAATTGTGAAGAAATAAATAAAAGACTACTATTGTTTACAAGTCATTTTCTCAGTAAATGAACTGTCAATCACAGTTGACAACCACACGCCTTCACTGGTCTTACGACAAGGATCCACGTGCCCGCGAATTTTAACAGCAAAATGCCCCATGCCCTGCACCTCGGCTTCGCTTCGCTTCGCATCGCATCGTCACGTACCTTGCAGACGAGTTCCTCGCGAGTATTGACGTCGACGCAGCGGTAGAGCGTGCTGCCCTCGACGGGGTCGAGCACCAGGTACTTGTCGCCCACGAAGGTGCAAGGGCGCGTGCGGTCGGCGGCGAGGGCGGGCGGCACGTCGCCCTCCGCCTCACCCGCGGCCGCGTCGCCCTCGGCGCCCGCGTCGCAGCGCCGCGCCGCCGACGCCGCGCGCGGCAGCGGCCCCAGGCCCAGGCCCAAACCCAGTCCCAGGCCGCCGCCGCCGCCGCCCCCGGGGGACGACGGCGGCGCCGCCGACAGCGGCTTCTTCGCACAGTCGAACTCCGCGGCGGCCGCCGCCTCCAGCGTCTCCTTGTCCTTGAGGCGCTGCAGGCCGAACATGCACGGCACTACTGGTCTTTCCAATTCCATGGCGGATACACACTAGCACTAACGAAGCACAGACACACGCAAAAAACTATTCGGCCTCGTTCGCAGGCACTACGTTAACATCGATCACTCTTGAAAACCGAAAAGGAAAAAATACTGCTTTACAACTTCAGGGCCTCAAATTGTAAAGCGGCTAAATTTCTTGTATTCCACTTGCACACACAGCCACGGACGTCCGATGTATCCAGTTTGAACACGAAAGAGAAGCTCCTTGGAAGATCAGCTGCCAGTTGCAGCCGAACACCTGAAACAGAGGGAGACGACGCGCGTCTTTTATAGCACGCGGGTGGGGACGTTTCCCATCGTTGCACCACTGTTCCCATATTGCTCCCTGTTGCACCATTTACACAATTGATGCATAGTGCTATCAATGACAGGAGCGGGATCCAAAGTGGCCCGCCCCTTCGCCATCGACTGGCACGCTACCTACTTCGCGAGGCAAAATCAATAATGCGCGTCATCTGGTACGCTTGTTATACAACACCTTGCTCCCCAATCGTGCGACGAAACAGCAGTTACTGTTTTTATTTACACTTTACCATTGCAGTGGGTCGTATCTTTTATGGTAGGGGCATAAGTTCTCCTGGGACAAAGGATAATCACAGGGCCTGTAACTCACCTTTGTGGAAATTGTTCCTGAGGGGAGCTCGTACCAAAAGTTGTCTGTCGGTGTAACGAGGGGAGTTCGTCAGGCCCTGGCGACGCTTCGCTGCACGGACAGGCCAATTTTTGGGCCGGTCTCGCGCCTCAGAAACAAGCTTTACAACAAACATCCACGACGCACGCCATTGTGCAACTGAGCCGTTCGCCGACGACCGCAGAGAGAAGTAGCGCTCGGAGAGGGGGAAGCATATCCCTCCGCGGACAGATTTTTCCGCTCTCTACCACTTCACATCAAGTGATGACCTCATGATCCTAGCTAATTATTCACTAATAATGTTCCTGTTCTTAATTATGACATCTGTCACATGTAACTTGAGTAAACTCATACGATACTTGGAACTATATTTCCTAGTGCGGAACCACACATTTCCAAGGTGTAGCGCTGTATTATGAAACATGAATGATTCTTTCGTAGTATTGCATTGAACTAACTATGTCTTTACGACGATAACGCAAGCCACGGCAATGAGTTTCGCTAGAAATATGAAATCACTTCAAAGCATGATATGAAGCGCATGAATTGCACTCACGGCGCAGGCGGACATCGTTAAAATATGTTTTGAATTTTTTGAATAATTTCATTGTCCCATTAATTCCGATTATAGAATGCAAGAAAATAAAATTAAAGAAGTAAAGTTCGTTAGCTTAGTTATTTGACATCCTATAGCTAAGAACTACAATAATTACAACACTTCGTTGCTTCAGGCTGGACAAGAAGTATATTGAAACAATTTGTATAATAAACAAAATATGAGAACTCTAAAATGTCATGACCCATTTAAGGTATAAGAAAAAATTGAGTAATTCCACAACAAGTATAATACATCTGCGTGTTGGGAAAAAGAGTCAATTGCAACTTCCAGAAATCACGTTTGCCGTGCGGAACGTAAAATTCAGGAATTTGTTCGGGGGTGTTGAATTTTGTATTATTTATACAAGTTTTATTAACTCTTCTTTCGAGGCGAGACGTTCAAAACAAACGCCTGCGCGTGGAGGCAATGTTGACGATGCGTGGCGCGTCCACCTGTTTCGCGCGCGCCGCCGCCCCCGCCCCGCGTTGTGGCGCCACGCAGGGCAAGGAGTAGCGCAGCGGACGGAGCATGCAGACGGACAGGCAGCGCTCCGCGCGGTCACAATGCGCCAGTGTTGCGTCACCTCCTCTGCTCCGCTCTGCTCAGCCCTGCGGCCGTGCTGCTGCTGCTGCTGCGGCCGCTTGCCCTCAGCAGACATCAACAAGCAGCGGCCGTTGCGTCATGCACGCGGGACACGTTCTACACGTGCTTGCCGCTCGCCGGATCGTTTCGGCCCGCTTCCGAAGCCTCAGCTGCCGCCAGGGCGGGCAGTACGAGAGCAAGGGCATAGATAATAAATTATTATTATTATTATTATTATTATTATTATTATTATTATTATTATTATTATAGAATAGTTTATTTTCCATCAAATTTTTGTGGGTCCTGGTAAGTCAAGCTGACTTAACATCAGGTGCCCATTATTATAGAATTGTACAGTATTTTCTTCTTTAAATTCATAATGTTGACGTACTATAATTTTGCCTAATATAATTACATAAAAACCTATTCTTATGAAATATTTTTTCATAAATAATTCAATGTAAAGTTAAAAACATAAAAGTCCTATTTGTAACAATTGCCGTATTGGGTTTTACAGTGATATAATCTATAACACGATTAAAACAATGGTTAAAATTTCAAATATTTTTATGAATATTTACAAAATAACAAAATTGAGAAAAAAATACATTATAGTTTTACCTTTTTTATAAATTGTTTTAAATTTTGCTCTAAGTCCATATACTTACAGTTTATATAACAGTATATTTTTAATTCATATATAAAATTACATATGTAGTTTATGTTCTTGTTTCTAATATAGTCACTTAGGTATACGAACAGTACGTATACTAAACTTAACACGAATAATAATAATAATAATAATAATAATAATAATAATAATAATAATAATAATAATAATAATAATAAAACGTGTCTACTTGTAAATGTTGCTGTGCCGTGCGAGCAAAACATCGCAACCAACGAGACAGAAAAACGTCTTAAACACAAGAGTTTGGAAATCGAGATCAGCCGAATGTGGAGTATAAAAGCAGAGGTCGTCCCGATCGTTTTGAAGCTCTGGGACTTGATCCGTAAAATTTGTATAAGAACTTCGCTAACCTCCCAGGACATTCAAAAGACTCGGAAGTAGGTAGAAGGCAATGCTTTATTAAGAATAGCCCACATTTTGCGCAAAGTATTGTGGAGGCACCGCCAGTCCTTAGACCTCCTTAGGAACCTGGTTGCAACCCGGAGTAGATTTTATATTACATGATTTGTTCGTGATTTTTTAAAATGATTTATTATTATTATTGTTGTTGTTATATATTTATTTGAAGTGTACCAAGCGTTTAGTGTTTGAGGATGTTAATTCGGTCCCGCTTGTTTACCGCTTCCATAGGTTGACTTCCACAGTTTTTACGCGTGTTGACGCTTTAAGTGTTTGACTCCTGATTCCACGAGTGCGAAGAATAATTAACATAAATAACAGACCTTCATCGATAAATTAAAAAAATAATACTATGGACATCGTCAATGCAGTGAATCAATTGTTTCTTCTGTGAACACTTTACCTCATTGTTGAGTAGAAACAATAACATAGTTTACGAAATGGCTGATATACGTTATAGTCGAGGCCGCAGTAGTGCACAAATATGCAAAACCTCGGGACGTGGTTTCTCTTTTCTCCAAATAATGACACCTTAGTTTATGCAAAGGAGTTGTGTGTCACCGTTGTAGTCAAGCTTATCTTGAAGAGTCGTTAAAAATGGCGGATGATAACATTTTGTAACCCTGATACGAACTTTTTCCTTCTGGTTTTAAATGAAACATAATAAAGTATTCTTTAAGCAATGTCTTTACACACGTTTTGATATTTCGTTAGTTTCTTTTTTTAATTTAAAGAGCTTTTTTTTTACCATGTGAAGGAAAAAGTTATTCTGGAGATACAAACATCACCATTCAAAGATAATTTAGGAAAAGTGTCCGGCGCATTTTGGATTTTGATAAAATGTAAGCTCCACAAGCTTCAAATAACTTTTGTGAAGTTTTAGGTTTATAGGCAAATAGTTCCTTAAATAAACCGATTTGTTTGACCCGTGACGCAACGTTATTCAGTGCGACTGGTGCATTTTTGCAAATTTTGGAAACAATATTTCCTTCTTCGTTATCGCTAAACAAATGAAACTGAGCTTACTTGTTCCCCTTTGCTTGCTCTATTTAATGGAACTAATATAAAATTTTCATTTATTAATACACATAGGGTACATTGCAGAAATGTCGCCGAAAAAGTTTGTCCAAATGAACTTTAAACGGAATTTGCGAACAAGGCCGTCTTTGGGTTAGATGGGATGTTGAGGCTCTGGAAGATTTGGCGCCCCTAAGTATTACCTGAAAAATCATGTCATTTTTTCACAATTTATTCTATCATCTACCGAGCCCTCTTAAACATTGGGGCCCGAGGCAGGACCCTCGTCAGCCAGCGCCCAAAGGCGGCCCTGTTTGCGAAGAAATGCTAATAACTAGGTTGTTAAAATTATGCGTACAGAAGCAATATTACATTATGAGCTAAGTAAGTTTCATGTTTCTTTCTCAAAAGCTATTCCACGTAAAGTCTGGTTTTAGTACTAATGTTGACACTAAAGGTACACAATGTATAATTTCCATTTTTTTCAGTTTTTGAACAATTTACGAATTTTTCACACATACATTTTATTCCACTTTTTTATGAAATACATTTAGTATGATTGCATAAAGCGAATAAAATGACCCCAAAATGTGCACAGCATAAAAATTCAGTTATTATTTGGGAACTAAAATTAACTCGTTGACACAACTCAAATTATTCTCAAACTGAAACAAAAAATACAAGTATCCAGATACAAAATCAAGTAACATTACTTCAAAAGCAACATTTAAAAAGTCAAAAATATTAACTTCATTCAAAATCTGCAATAAGTTTGCAATTTTTGGCTTACTTGTACTACATTTTGCAAAAAAATTAAAAGTTAAAAATAACGTAAAACGTAATATTAATTATTGAAAAATAGCGAGTCAAGGAGTTAATGACAACAAAAAGTGTTACTTTTACAACGAACTAGAAGGGAGAGGTTTTCTTTTTTTTAATTTCTCCAGACAATAAGTACAATAAATAATACTTACTGGACCCTAGATTCGGTATTAATATCTGGATATGGAGTAATGTGTCCAAACATTTGACTTAATTTCTGTTATTTTAAAATGTATCTACACGTTATAATTAGATGTCATTTATCAGGAATTTAACACATTTCCGAAAATAAAAGTTAATTACGTAAATTTATGGGCCCCCTTTCAAAACTGCCCCCTGCCCCTCTGTGCGCACCCCTCTGATTGTGTTATTCCTCCTGTACTCACACCGCGTGTACCGTCTGAAATCTTATACTCAGTGCGTCATTTCTTATAATACATGATAATATGTCATGTGATAGTAAGGCTTCAAGGCATACGCGCCTTCCTTAAAATAGCGAGTTTTATTTACGTGTTGCATTATAGAACAGAACATTTTTTATATTCTTCGTATGCAAATAACTGTTGCAATGTACTATACTTCGCTGCGTTATTACTGGAGACCGGATTTTAATGTAATTACATATCGTTTGTCTTTCTACTTACCGTTCTCAAAATTGTAATCTTGACGAATCGTCGCTCTTTTAACCCAATATCCAATGTTTTCGTTACACATTTTTAAATATTTAGTTCTATATTTCATATTTTACGTATTTCGTTATTTTCACAAAATATTTTTTAATTCTAATTTTTTTTCGTTTTTATTATATATTTTTTACGAACCGTTTTTTTTAAATCAGCATATCTCCCTACATTATTGGTGAAATCTAGGTGTGATATGTGTAATGTATCATTGACGCCGTTTCGTTACTTTTAACCTTAGTTTCCGAGAAATTTTGGCGATTGCCGACATGTAAAACTTTGATGAGAATGGTGCATTTTGTAGTGATTGTTTGCTGCTCGTAGATATCGCTAGTTTGTACTACGGCATGTATTGCTTATCGTGCATATAACATTGCTTTTATGAAACTGGCTGCTAAACTACGGTCCAGGAATAGATGAAGTTTTCAATACAGTCGGTAAAGTTGTGTGGTGCTAAATGTGCATTAACTTGTGCTCTCCAAATAAATTTTAAAACATTTGTATGATTTTTAAAATTTGTTTAAGAAATTTTTATAAATATAGTTTCGTTTTATGTAAATGTGTTTTATAATTAGAATATTTTACTATTACATATTATTTCTTATTTTAGATATTTATTACATATTCTTACTGTTTTCATTACATATGTATGTACATTTTGTACATTATGTACATTTTGCGGCGGCGATGGTGTGACGGTTAGCGTACCGGACTGTTATACCCAAGCTCGCGGGTTCAAACCCGATCGAAGCCGTGGATTTTTAGGGCGACAAAATCCTTCGTACGCCTTCCTTCGGAGGGGAAGTAAAGCCGGCTGTCCCATGTTAGTAGATTTACTTGCATGTAAAAGATCCTCAAGCCTAAATGACGCCTCTGAGCAAAATTCAAATCGCCTGTTTCTCGCCCAAGAAATACCTCCTTCCTCTGCTAGTTGGTGAAAGGAGCGTAGCGAAATTTGCGTGGTCAGACGGAAGAGCGGGCCTGATGGCCCGAGTCTCGCAACGTAAAATAAGGCAAATTCAATACATATTTTTCCGGTCTCTAGTTATTACAGTATTTGTGAATACTTGTTTCGTTACACTATTTAATGTATTGTGGTGTTATGCGAGAGGTTTTTTTTGTTTATTATAAAGTAGTGTGTATAGTACTTTTTGAAAAACTTTTTCTTTGTTTTTGTTCAGCAGCATTTTTGCTGCTACAGGTCACTAGTAGTGATATCATAAAATCTGTAATATAGTATAATGCAGACATGTCACGCCCCTGACTTCACAAAAGCGAAAATAACGTCAAAGCATTAGTCTTAAGCGACCGGGGAAAACCAGGGAAAACAAAGGAAGTTTGCAATCTCTTCAACATTGTGGAATAACAAAACATTTAAAAGAATTTATAGATATTACAGAGAAGGGAAACACTAAAATCGATAGTACCGGGAAACAAAATTAGTAAAATAGATTAAACGATTCATATTTCATTAATTTTTTTTTAAATATTCGCCTTTAAAAGTAATTGTTTCAAAAAAATTAATTTTCTTATTTTGCCGACCTGTATGACCGAGGTGGCTAAGAGCGTGTACCAACTCAGCGCAGGTTTGAAGGGTTGCGGGTTCGAGTCCCGCCTTGAGCATGGTTGTTTGTCCCTTGTCTCTCATGTGTGCGTTGTCGCGGAGGTCCCTGCGTACTGTTGACACCAGATCAGAGAAGGCTGCAAGTATGTTGGTGTCTAGTGTATAGTCGAACATGCGTCTCAATGGGACGTAAAGAGTAAGCAGCAGTTGGCTGGATAGAAGCCCTGGGGGAAAAAATCTTATTTAAAAAAAATTATTAATATGTATTAAGATTAATGTCTAATTATGTTCTGTTGCATGTCCATGAAGGTAGACGTGAACTTGGTGGTGGTGTCTTCCATCCGGTGTGCGCGTGCGCATGCGCGAGCTGGGGCCAGTTTCTGCGCACTTCGCCGCCCCCCGTTTCACCGCATTGCGAGGAGTGTCCCACCGCTGCGCAATTGTTGCGCGGAAGCCGCGACGGCGCCACCACAATCACATCCGCCCCGTCATCGCCCTGAATCGCGCTGAGAAAACCACACGAAACTAGTGGGGCCACAACGGCACACACATTCTCGCTTTAATTGTAACTTTGTGAATGCAAGTTTCGAAAATTCAGAGTTCAAAGAAAATGGAAACTGTGCCATTTTTACATGCGTACTTTGTTCTATTTGGGGGGGGGGGGGGGGGGGAAGAAAAGATTTGGACCTGCTTTGGAAAATATGTTGTTGTTTTTTTTTACATTTTCCTTTACTTAAAGTAAAATGTACGTCGAAGTTACTCGTATTTTCAAAACAATTGTCCATAATCTTATCTATAGACCTTTTTTAAAACTGACATCGAAACGAAAAATGTATCGAACATCAATACTTCTGCTGTCGTCATATACTTTTGCAATTTTAGAAAATTCAGAGTTCAACGAAAATTAGACCTGCGCCATTTTTTAGCGTCATTTACTCTATCCGAGATAAAATAATTAAAAAAATTTAACCCTTTTTTTCAATTTGAAAATGTCGAGGCTTCATGTAAAGTCCCTTCTCTCCAGTTAATATATCCGTTTCAAAACCTCGAGTTCGGCCAGATTCATTGCGGTGTATCAATTCTGGACAAAATCGTCCGCACAGTTTAGGTTGACCATAAATGGATACACAGACGTTTTGACGTCAACCAATATTTCGATAGGACACACAAAATGTGGAATCTGACCACTGAACGTGTTAGAGGAAGTAATTTACTACATACTTTTTCGATTTCATGGCACCACAAAACGCGTTTTCTCGCAAAAAAAAGCCACTTTTCGCTGGAACATTCGAATACTTCATCTTTGCTATGTAAGTGTATAGTAGGCGATAAAGTAAAAAATAAATGATCAACATCACGGACTGCTGTTTTTTGACAAGGTAAAATATTTCTATGCTGTAATTGTTTTCTGTGCTGAACACTGAAAAAATGTGTACTATATTAAATTGTAAAATATTTTCAATAAAGAAATTGTTGATTTGCAGTACGGGTTGTCGTTAGTGATTGTTTCCCTTATTTAAAAAAAGATATTTATTTTAAAAAAATAACATCAATAATCTTAATGATCACAAGAGTGATTATCACAATATCTTTTAATGCTGACTTCTGAATATTTTAAAAGGTGTTCTGTTGCCTTACGAAAAAATGGGGTAAACCTAAATATGTCAATTCCTGATTTTTGCCTTTTTATCCTGACAATTTGTGGATATGTTTTACATTTGGGGAACAGGCTCCCCAACCCATCAAACAACTCTGTAAATGGTTCAACATGAAATCAATTTAATTGCATTTTTAAATGTATCATTTAACTTATAATTTCATTCTCCTTGTGTTTTATTTACTAGTAATATACGTCTTAAGTCAAAACGTTTAATAAAAAAAAGGGGACCTAGAAATGTCGGTGCCCCACTCTTGTTTTAGGCTGCGCACACCTGTTTACGTATGAACCGTTACATAACATTGTGCCATAATTATCTTCTTTCTATGAGAGACATTAGATCTCATATTTGTAGAACACATTTGCCATCAATGGGGGATCCAATGCTTGAAAAGCGAAAAGAAATTTGCCCTAGGCCTCGTGCTAACGCCCTCTTCCCTCGGGGATGATGCAATTCGAACTCGGCGGCACAGCAGCCAGAGCGCACGTGCGTGCTAGCACGAAGCCCCGTCGCACGTGGAGAGAGTCGGTCCACGGCGCATGCGCGTCCGACGGATAGGGTTCGGGTCAAGAGAGAGAAACAGTCTACGAGGGTAATGGTGAGGGTTGAGAAAAATAAAGAGAAAGGTTGGCAATGCCTATTAGTCAAATACTAGGAGTAACACGCGGTGAAATTAAAATAGCGCATCAATAATTAATAAAAAGCACGCTATTTTATTTGTTAAAAAATGCTAAGCGAGTTGTTCATTTTAAGATTTTCCTCATAATAAATTTCCCCCGTTAAATTGCTCTGAGAAACACTTGCATTAACAAAATTGTTTGTCAGTCCCCAGGGATCTAATAAATAAACAGGAACACTTTATGTTCGTATTTTGTGACCCGTGCTTCCAGATAAAATTAACAGAATAATAATAATGAATCCCAATTTTTTAGACAGTTATATTTATGGATTTAGAAGCTGTTAAAACAAGTTAAATCGAACAGATCATTACAATTTATTACACTTTTGTCAAATTTTTTGTACAACGTTTGGGCATCCGATATTTGTCATCATTTTCAGGTATATAGACAGAAAATGGGTTAAAGGTTTTTATGTATATTACAATATGTTGTCTTTGTCATTAAATACTTATGACGTTGACAGCCTACTGCATCTAAACATAATAAAAAGATATAACACTATTGGTATATAGATAGCATGGTTAAATGTATAAGAGATAACCCAAAACATGAAACATGACCCACGTTTGTAATGAATTAAATCATTCTGTCTCACAAACTGAAAAGTTAATATTGATTTTTTTAACTACCAGCGAAGAAAAGTTAGTGATGGTCAAGAGATAGGTCTACGAAACCACTGAGTTCTATTGACTCCTTAGAATAGGGTAGGTAGGGGACGCTGTCAAGGGGGTGATGACATGTGGAAAGAGGTTGTTAGGGGAGAGAGGAAAATGTAGGATCAGAGGGAAATTTTGAAGTAAAGGGGGAGGGAGTTAAGTGACCCTACATTACCCTACACAACTGCAATTTTTAAACATCGAAAGTAGAGTGTCATAGTTTGTTGTAAACTTGTTAGATTATATAGAACAGAATTAATAACATTTTGAATTTTGGGGTTTAAACTCCCCTTCTTTGTCTCTCATAATAATTATGTTCTATATTAAAAAATTTAGGATTACAAAAGCAATACTATGATCAGAAGTTACTTTGTGACGAGTGAGTGAATTCTGTTTTGGACGTGTTCATTGACCATGCCCATTAAATGTATACATTTTATTCTCGCACGTAATTTCCTCTTACATATTGTTCTGGGATGGAGCAGGATAGTAAATAAATTGTGTTTTGATGATCCAACGCAGGGATCGGGTCGTTTGATGTTTAATACTGATATCCATGATTACTATATAGTTCAATACAATTTCAAAACTTTCCTGTAAGATTTGCTTTAATTTATGCATTGGATGATGTTACTTGTACTTGAATTTTAGGTTGTGTTTCTTCATTTACGGTACCACTAGCACTAAGATTTAATTTATTTTGGTGTCAATTGTTGTACAAGATTATTTTCAAGGGCTGACATACATTTTTCTTACTGGCATTAATAGGATAATAATTTGTATTAACAAATCTGACTTGTTCTAAGATTTTATAATTGAATACTTTATTGATAATTAGTTTACATTATCAAATTAAATACTATCCCTATTTTCATTCTTGTTGGATGAGCCGAGTTATAATTGAGTAGGAGGCCTGAATAGGGGTCTTTTTTGTGTACCAGTTATTAATATACATTTATTTCTGCTTACGAAAGAAACACCCAAGAAATGTATTTACTCACGTATATTCATCGTAAAGTGGTTGGTAATCATTAAAAACTAAAAAGATTAAATAAAGTTCATGGTCTTGTTCCATGATTATAATAGTGTCATCTGTATATCTATTATAAAACGTGACATTAAAGTACCTGAGAACGGCACTTTCAAGGTCCCTCATAACGATTTCTGTAAATACTGAACTACAAGAACTTCCTGTACGAGTTTTTCGGAAATAAGAAATGTCTACTGTTTCTGACCATCAAAATAATTTCAAATTTGCACCGCAGGCGCTTCGTCTGAATTGGTTTGAGGTTTTTCAAGATGGCTGAAGTGTTATTAGGGCAGAAATTGTAATACATATAATATTACGTAACAGTTCCCAATAATGCGAGAAAGTATGTGCTGTGAAGCATATCTAGTCTTTTAATTTGTTCTGCTGTTAACTTTATTAATACCATGCGAATTGTCATTAAGAAATTTAAGATTCCACTACATTTGACAGATTTCTGAAATACCTGATGTATAAAATTTCCTCAATATTAAAAACCATTCTGCAGAAATTTCAGCCATCTCTCCCAAATCCCTAGCCGTCAAAGAACCTACCCTAATTCTACCACTATGTCATATTAATTACGCGTTTTGAAATATACTTGACAAGCAAGATTGAAGTTTTACTGTAAAAATAATTCAAATATATTTTTGAACATTTGCTTGAAATACTAAAAATATTTATGATAATTTATTTAAAATGAAATTGCTCAAAATATTTATTTTCATAGCAAAGATAGCTGAAAATTTCAAAACAATAAAAATGCACCCTGTAATTACTAATACATAGAACAAATCCTGTGAGAATGTTATAGAGTTTAGAATTGCACAAAATTGGCTGTTCCCAATAGCACGATATCTTTCACTTCCTATCGTTTGAATAACCTGGGAGTTTGAACAATGGTATACAAGTATTCGGGAATAATTTGACGCATATAAATTTTGTGGAACAAATCCCAGAGCTGCGATAACTGTCAATTGGGACCTGAGACTTTTGCTACAAATGCGTCAGTCTGTATTCGTCCTACTTGCCTCGGACTTCCGGGCCAGGATATACATATGCTAAATTTAGCGACAGACGGCAGGATTCCCTAACGAGTGGACCCTGCCTAATGATCCTGTCTTCTCGCGCGGTATGGCAAGAGCGAGGTGTTTTGAAGGAGGGGAAATTCCCCGACAGCGTTCGCCACACAGGGGACACATGGATACGTCTTTAAGCCAACAGGAGTGAGAGGAATTACGGTTGACTGATGTAGCCGGCGACGTTAACTGATAGGTTTATTAGTCCCGTTAGTGTAGTGAATGTTTTGTGCACGAAGTGGAGATATTCCTCCCCCCTCTGGAGTCGACCTACATGTCAGCAGGCAGGGAATTTCTCTCTCCAGGTACCTCCCTCAGAAGGACACAGCCCCAGCTGTGACAGGCTCTAAGCTTTGGAGTGGGTTCCCCACAGAGGTGGTATTGCAGTGGATGAAATTCCAAGGCTGTCTAAGGAAGAGGAGGGAAGTGTATCGAGAATGAGGAAGGAAAGATCGCGCGCCGTCTGTGGCTTGTTCGTTTAGATTCGCTTGATCGACGAAATCGCAGAAAACTGCCTATCAGGCCAGGCGAGCGCTAGAATTTTCCAGACAGTGCAGCACTGGATTCGACCTAGCTACAGAGTTAACTCGTGCATAAGAAAACAAATCTTGTTTAAATACACAGTTTGAAATCATTAAACAGATGTCATATTTTTTGTTGTAACCCCCTTAAGAATCTGCCCCACCATATACTACACCGTGGTGGTAACGATCCATTCACCAGTCATTAAAGGAAGAAACCTGATTTGAGGTTTCGACTAGTACTTACAGAATGAGGGCGATGTTAGAACTTTACTAAGGTCCATTTCATTACATGACAGCAGTCTTGTCAAATGTTGGGGCAATGACGTGCAAATTATAAAGGAACATATAAGAATCAGCCAAAGCAAGAAGAAACAGGATCCTCTACAAGCGCTCTTAAATTGGCCATTCAAAAAGTATACTTACAGAGATTCCAGGAGAATGCTCGTTTAATGAATAGAAAGCTACCTAACATGTATGTAGTTCATCTCTAATAAATGATTAGCAATTGATCCAAGAATACTGGAGAAAATATTCGCAAGAAAAATCTACCACGATCGAAAATCTTATTGTAATAATAAGCAAGAGGTTCCTAGTTTCAAGTGCTTCTCTCAGGCGTAGCAAGAGTTAATTTGTTGAACCTCATATCATCCTATTTCGTTTCAAACTGTGTACCACATATCAAGAGCAGTACTGAAGCTTTCTGTTCTCAGATTTGAGAAAATCGAATGCAAAAGTTTAATATCACGAAATCTGTTTTAGCTGCAGCTTAGCTTTGCTGATATAGTCTCATAAGTACACATTTCGTTCTGCAAAGATAAATAAAATACTCTACCAAAAGGATAGTAATGTTATAGAACTCAGTTCCAGTAATTATATTATTTTCAAAACAAAACTTTATCTTTTTTGGGCGCGGAAAGTCTCAGTGAGAATTCTAATTCAGAATTCATTTGAACCTGGTATTGAGTAAGCACGGGCCGGACTGTAAGAAGACCTCCGTAAATCAACACGCAAAGGAAGACCCTCCGCTTCCCAAAAAAGAACCGAGGCAGAAAAACAAATAAGAAGAAAGGCAAAAGCAGTGGAAATGTGGGTCAATGCCGCATGTTACCTCTCCGTATCTCTTATTTTTCTTGGAAGTGCTTCAAGTAATTCAAACAGTAGCTTCTAAATTTAAATACTAGAGCACATTACTTTCAGTACTGCATAACGGAAGACTGCAGAGACATGGGATCAATTTCAGAGCTTTGGGCGTGATAATCAATTTTACCCTTACTTCGAATCACCAGACAACAACAGACATTACTATACAGTGTTCGAAGTTTGTCACGAAATTCTCAGCAGGTATTCTTGTCTTTCCGTCTTCATTCTTCGTGACAATTACATATTAAGTAAACATTCTTGACGCAAACCTTAATGCACTTGTGGTCGTGGACGCTTCAGAACAAATTAACATTTGCACTTATGACGCTCCTTCATAACTTCACATTGTGCTGATTTCTTCGCAGTAATTTCAAAAAGTAAGTCACGATTAATCTGAAGCACAGAAGTGTCAGTGCATAACTTCCAATTCCTTTTAGCATCTGCTCTACGGAATTTGTGCAGATGCTCTACAGAATTGTGTGCAGTGCAAGGAATTTTCAGACAAATATCGTCCGAGATATGGTAGGAATTGCTTACATGCAAGGTAGATAGAATCCTCACAAGAACACAAACCGAAATACTATTTATCTAAATGCAATATTCCTTCCACTTATGATGCAAAACCCCTCCATAAGTGGTATTACGGAATGACTGAAGCTTTGTTTTCACATCATTTGAAACAAAAAATAGTTGGCAACATATATATTTGTGTTGCGGACAAAGCGTTTAGTTCCGATCTCTTGCCATCGTAATGTGACGAAATGCCTGGGAAACAAGGTAGGATATTATCTTGTTACTATATTGTTACGCAACAAATTGATTGCATGACACATTGTTACAATATTTTATAAACTTTTCTCTTGCCTTCCACCTATCGTCAATGAAAATCGACAATATTACCGAGATCCTAGCCGAGACAACGGAGAAATTATCGTTAATTTGAATGGTTTTATGAATGGTGATTATCACCTTTCCGCGTAGCGCCCACCTCATGGAAAATCACACAGCCAGGGCAATCTTATGCAACAAGAGGTAGATGACGTAACACTCGTATCACGCTGAACCCACGCGGCTACCCGGGAAAGCATAAAAAACCGCCATTTTCACGCGAAGAGGCGGAAAAGGATTTCTCCTTGGGTTGATTATTCCTTGGGTTGGGGCTACCGCCGCACTGTGCGACTGATTTCGTTTCGTGGGATGAGGGATCGATGGAAGGCGGGGCGGCCACTGGGCCTTAGGCAAACAGCCATCGACCGCTCCTACGCGGCCGCCCGCGAGACGGGGCGCGGGCGGGGTTCGGGGGGCGGGTGAAGGCGGACGAAGCGTGGGAGGGAGGCGGGCAGGGGCAGGGGGCGTGGTGGCGGAAGCCGAGCGGGGGTGCGGACGGCGCATGGGCAAGGCGAGGGCGACTCGCGAGCGGGGCGCGGGCGGGAGGTGGGCGTAGGGGGATAGATCCCGGATCCTGGGCAGGGTGCGGAGAGCAGACTGCGCCGGGGGGCTGGGCCCGGGGGGTCAGGGCGGGGGCGCGGCAGGGCCGTGGGGGGGTAAGGGCGCGGGGTCAGGGCGCGGGGATTGGGGCGATGCGAGCGGCGCGTGGGCGTGGTGCAGCGAGGTTCGGGGGCGGGTGAAGGCGGACGGAGAGCGGGAGGGAGGTGGGCAGGGGCAGGGGGCGCGGTGCCGGAAGCCGAGCGGGGTGCGGACGGCGCATGGGCAAGGCGAGGGCGACTCGCGGGCGGGGCGCGGGCGGGAGGTGGGCGTAGGGGGATAGATCCCGGATCCTGGGCAGGGTGCGGAGAGCAGACTGCGCAGGGGGCCGGGGCCCGGGGGGTCAGGGCGGGGGCGCGGCAGGGCGGGGGGGATTAGCGCGCGGAGGGGCAGGGGGGGGGGGCGAAAGGCGGACAGAAGGACGCCGGCGCGTGGTCAGAGCGTGGTGACGCGCGGGCGATGCGAGCGGCGCGTGGGCGTGGTGCAGCGAGGTTCGGGGGAGGGGTGAAGCGCGGACGGGGCGAGGGCTGGAGGCGAGCATGGGGATGGGGCAGGCAGAGCAAAGGAGACGTGGGCGTGGGGCGGAGCGCGGGCAGGTCGTGAGGGGCACGGACGGGAGGGGGCGTGGTCAGTTGGGGGTGGCAGGGAGTGGGGGGCTAAGATAGAGATTGGGGGGGGGCAGGCCGCGGGTAGTGCCAGGCGAGGCCGCGGGTAGTGCCAGGCGCCTGGAGGGTAGCGTGGCGTGGAGGGTAGCATGGCGCGAGGGAGGGGGGGAGGCGGGCGGAGGTACGCCGGCGCGTGGGCAGAGCGATGCGAGCGGGACGTGGGCGTGGTGCAGGTTGTTCGGGGAAGCGCGGACGGGGCGAGGGCGATTCGCGGGCGAAGTGCAAGCGTGGGCGAGGTGCGGGAAGGCCGAAGGCGACGTGATGGCGGGCGGGGCGCCGGAGAGGCGCTAGTGAGGAAAGGCAGTGCGAGGCGTGGGAGGACAGAGCAGGGGGCCGGACGGGGTTGTGTGGGGCTGAAGAGGAGCTGTGCAGGTTGGGGTGGGGTAAGGGAGCAGGTTCGGACGGGCCCTACAGACTACGTTTATTTTGTTTTTAAATGTTCGACTTCATGTAGTTTTCCAAGGGCTATAGTTTTGCATTGGTCCATAGGTTAACCACGGATTTGTTTCGGAATGCAGGGAATTTTATTATCTGTCTTGGTTGATTTAATATTTATTGTAATTTAATTTACCGGCTTATTTTTGATTGTTTTAAAGACGTGTTGAATGGTGATTGAGGGAGAGTTGAAAGGATTATCAGGAAGGTCTAAAGCGATATTCGGAGAACTTTGCGGTAATGCGTTGATAACATGCTGAACGTCCAACATTGCAGATGGGAGCACATTGGGCGAAGACAAGGGAACATTGTGTGCCGAATTATTCAGATATGCTCAACTCTTTAATGCAGTTGTGAGTTTTTTATAAACCATGTGAATCAATAGTTTTACACTAACATTTGTGGTGGGTGAGAGTAAGTTTATTTAGAGTACAAACAACATGTTGGGTAAGCGTAACTTTGTTAAGATTGGGCGTACGACTTACTTATAAATTAATAAGAGACTTTCTTCATCCAAGAATGTTTAAGTGTTGATTAAGGGTAGTATGTGTATAATAATTTTAGCGCTTGTTGTGTTAGCTGTTGCATTTATATAGTGTTTCCAAGTTAAACTTTTATCCAAGTTCTTTATAGGTAGGGATAGCAAGGGGAGAATTGAATTTTTTACTTTCACTATGAGGTGGAGATTTGGAACAGCATAGGATGGCCATCATTGCATGGCATTTTATTGGATTAATTTTAATTCTTCAGTTATAGGCCCCTTTTAGATCAAGTTAAAGTCGTTTTGGAGATACTCTTACTCTGAATATCATGATGAATGATAAACAGTGCAGTGTTGTCTGGCACAAGGCAACATTTTAACCGTTAATGAAAATTAAACACAATCGTGAAATAAAACACTACCGTTAATGATAATCGCCAAAACTCTCCTTTGAATATAGAGAAGCGCTTTGTATCAACTTTCACAATATTTTCGTGAGCAAATGTCTCCATCATTCGAATCTTTTCGAAAGAAGTAAGAGTAATATTCATGAATACACAGGAAAACCTACTTCAATTGCTCTCTTGATGATTCGTAGAAGCATGAATTTATCGTATTAACGATAGAGGCGACAAATACTAAATTGAATCGATATCGAGTTTTCTTGAGAAATTGAATTGTCGAGACTTCGAACTTAATGATATTATTTCGTGATTTTTTCTTCAATGTGCTTTTAAAGCGAATTTAGTGAATTTTCACAATAAATCTGAAATTTCCGCGAATAACATTACTAAATAAAATGATATTTCCATGTTTCTACGCCTAGAAATAAAGTTTGTAATTCAGTTTTAAAAATATTAACCTACATAGGGAGTATGTAAATTGGTTTGTCTTCCTTTTGTAAACCAACTGCAGATTTATAACATTATTTGTCGGTATAATAACTGACTATTTTTATTTATTTATATTTCACGTGTCTACCTTCTATTATCCTGTATTCATTAAAGTGAAGAAAATTAAAGGTTAAATACTACTTGACGTTTATCACTGATTTTCAAAACAAAAAAAAAAACACGAATTTTCGAGAAATCTTTGCTTGAGTCAAATGCACAATTTATCAACGCAAAATTAATGTCCTTAGTGGTTCATGAGAATGCGTTCATTCCATACGAGAAAGTGTGGGAAGTGACTCGTTCCAGGCTTCTTCTGGCAAGTGTTGCAAGAGGTCGATCGAGGGAATGAGGAATTGGGGCTGCGCAAATGCGGAATTTTCCGCGTGAACCTAAAACAATTGATTGAATATTGCGTGTTTCCGAGCGCGATAACGACTGCGGTCATTAGCCCCTTCACGGGAGGTGGCTTCGATCTGCCCCCCCCCCCCCCCCCGGAGGGAGAGATCCGGCGCCGATCTGCCTCTCCATCGGCTTGCGGAGTTTTCCCCGACCAGGCGTTTTCCCACCAGCGACGCTCTGCCCCAGCCACGACAAGCTCCAAGCTCCCGACTGCTCTCTAGACATGTGTGGTGGTTTAGTGCATGTAAGTGAGAGGATAAGGAAGAGGATGGAAAGATCGTGCGTGGTCCGAAGCCCGTTTGTTGGAGTATTGTACCGGCATTTGCCTGGTGTTGCCGCAACAACGAAATGCGCATGAAATAATGTCCAAGAAAGAAACAAATTCATAACCAGTAGGGTAGTGAAAAGCTAGGCCTGACAGCTTGAGCTGTGCTGACGATTTCGTTGGTTGAAAGTGTATAATGTCTTCCTTGCTTTTATCGAAGTAAGAAGATAAAAGGCGAAAAACAAGTTTAAAAATATTTTTGAGGCAGATATTGTTGATCGTGGAAATTTTTAATCGCTGAGGATAATGGAGGAATTTGTGGCTATCGGCGCGAAATGGGGATTGGACCCCAAAAAGGCGAAAGAAAATATAGAAATTGCGGAATCTGGCATCACTGCTTCTGTTACGCAATCCGTTGTGATTCGAAGGAAACTTAACAATCTTAATAGAAGAAATAGACTCAGTCTAACTTTTAATGACGCCCAGGAAGCCGCTGTCTTTAATCACGCGATACAACGTGTCTGAAAATAGCATCAATTTGTCACAATTAAGGGGAGGTCCCGAGTGAGGCACATTATTGTACCGCTAGAACAAAGAGCAGCTCATATGGATTCAACAACGACGTGAATGATGTCAGAACAATAGTCTATTATACAACACTCACTCGGCAATCAAATTAATTTGTAGTGAGATTGTAGCTACTCATGCAGGTCATGGCGATGAAGTGTCAGATAAACCCATCTTCATTTTTACATCCATCGAACCAATTTCTTAGACGTGCATTGAAAATATGAAACGGTATAACTCTTTAAGTTTTCTCGTACAAAATAATGAAATTACATTATTTCTAAGCGTTTATAAGAATGGATTCCTTATTTGTCTTTGCACCTTTTGGTGCGTAAAGATCCCCCCCCCCCCAACTGAAACTGTTTACCCCAGATGCAGCATGGATGCAGTGACATTCACATTATCGAGGTGGGTGTGAGTTCATGTCAATCATGGGAACTGGATAATCGTAGCTCGTGAGCCTATCGTACTTATTCCTATTGTCACGAGGCACGCTGGCTAATACGTTACACTATATGAGGTACTTATTCCTACTCCTATATCGTACTTATTCCTAGATGGTGTTGACACTGCGGCCTGTAAGCCCGTTCGTCGTGCACCTCTTTAATAAATTTATTTTATTATTAAATTTTTTAAATGGGGTGCTCACACAACCTACTGGAACGAAGAGGAATTAAGGGGAGGATCATAGGCTCCAGGGCAATGCGTACATGGTGTGAAGCATGGTACAGCACAACACAAGATTTATGCCTTACGCGGGGCTCGCACACACAGCCTTTATAGAAGGTGTACTTTCATATACTGAACTGCATTGACACCAAATCCTGTTTGTTTGTTTTTTTGCTCGCAAATTCAATTAATTTGTACTTATCTTGTTTATTGATAAATAATATATTAATTTATTCAATCGTAGGGCGCAGAATGAAACTACTTTCGGTGAGATTGGTTCGAATTAGTAGATGAAAATATCGCCCTCGGTGGCTCGTTGGTTAGCGTGCTCGCTTTCCACGGTGAAACTCCAGGTTCATTTCCCAGTCGGGGCAAAAAAGAATTGTGCGCTTTCCTTGCAATGTCCCAGTATCTGTTGCTGTGTGACGATGAGAAAGCTCACTTATTAGGTTGAGAATACCAGAATACAGCGTAGGGGTGGCTATGTGTTAACCACATACCCCTTAACCCAAGGCCGGGACGCTGCTGGTAGGCCTTAGTTCGGAAAGAGCTGTTGTGACAAAATACATGTATACATACAGTAGGAGGAATTAAGCGTTGCCATCGGAGACCTTTATGCAAATTACCCATTAAAAAATATTCTGGATTGGCAAATGTTTCCAAAAATGCCAATTTCCGGAAATTTCTAGAATGTAAATCTGGATCACATGATAAAATACTTCTAAACAAAAGAAAAGAGTATCCCATTAACAAAATTTAAGAAGTAATTTTTAATTTTGTTTGCTCCAAAGGGAATTATAAAAATGTATTGAAAATAAAATACCGAATATCATTGATCGTGATGTAGGCTTTCTTAATTTTTGTTATTCACATTAAAAATGTCTGAGTTCAACACTTGTGAAATAACTTCAAATAAGCGCATGCTTGATTTACCGCCAGAATGACATTTGGTTGTACTAATACACAGTAATACGAGCGATTATTTGCTAATACTACCAAATACATGCTAAAAGAGATTATCGCTAAATATCAAATACGTACTGAACAACATCTGAAATTTGAAATAATAAAACTTGGAGTAGTACATGTGAGAATGTTAATGAGAAAATAGTCAAAAAATAACAGTGATTTTGGTCATTTCATTATCTTTAATGTATTGATGACTTATGTTTTCCTTTCTGTGGTAACTCTAAAAATTCTTCATCGAACCAATGACTTATTCAAACAATCAATGATACTCCCTTTTTGATAAAAAAAAAGGGAGTCACTTTGGATAATACACACTGTGAGTTTTCATAACACTCTCGTGTCAATATTGTGCGGACGTTGCAGACGAAGAACTTGTAGATAATGTGGATATTCACGGAAAATCGATTTATTAGAAGATATTAAACTATCTCATTACGAAAGTCTCTTTGAAACCGCGGACCTTCTAATGCGAAAATGACGATAGTGCTATTTTTAATTATTCCAGATGATCACATAAAGGCGACACGCAATCCTTTACTATCGACGTGGCCCTTGGTCACTGACTGGTCTGTGTGTAACACGCTATCTGCGTTAGCTAGCTCTTCGTTTCGCAGCGGACGAGCGCGTGCCAAAACGAGCCCAGGCACGAGTTGCGTGAGGAACTGCTGATCTGCGCAAGTGGCGAAGGAGAGCACCACGTCAAACAGTCGAGGGCGGGAGACGTACGTACATTTGTTCCATTCGCCTGGCAAATAAATTCAAAAATAATTTAAAACTATTTTAAGTAATTCATACTTGTTAGAAATACATTAAAGAGAGAGAGAGGGGGGGAAGGAAAGACGTGAGTGAGAGAGAAAGGAACAGATCATTGGAAGGAGATAGACAGGGATAGGGAGAGAGAAAGGGTGAGCAAGGGATATGTGATGAAGGCACGGAGACAGTGTATAGAAACAGTGAGACGACCAAAGGTTGGTGACTCCCGTGGCGCAGTGGCAGGGGATTGGATCGGACGTGTGCCGGGTAAGGACCGTCTTCTCATGTTGCGTCATTGCACAGTATTTCATAGCTCCATTGAATCTCTATCAGTTGGTATCGCATGGAAAATTATAATGAGCAAATTATGACCCCGTGATTTATGTCGATTGACGTACTTTCGCACTATTGCTTAGTGGGAGCAATATCAAACTAGAGGTGCTACAACAGCACTTACTTCTCCCCTTATAGGGAACGGGTGTGTAATATTAACACTGCATTTTCTGCCCTACTAACACTTCAGCCATCACTTGAAAAAGGCAAAACGAAGCGCCTACTGTGCATATTTGTAATTATTTCGTGGTAGGAAAAGTGATTACTTTTTATTTCTACGAAGGAAACTAATTTGACTAGATCTCAGCTGTTACAGTATTTGCAGTACATTATAAAGACAAGCAAAGGTAATTTCTCAGAAGCTGTTATTGATTGTATAATTGTTTAAAAATTGCTTATGTTTCACGCAAAATTACGCAAATATTACTAGTAATATTTTCGAAAAATTCTACATGGCTTTATTTTAAGATCTGTTTTTGTTGAACAGATTTTATTTAGAAAAAAATTTCTATCTTCAATATTGTAGTTGTAGCAAGTCGCTAAAAATGTTGAACTTCTGCAATTTCCTAAAATTCAGAGTCCAACGGAAAAGCAACCAACGCCATTTCTTTAAGCTCCTTTTGTTTTATCAGGGGAAAAAAAATTAACAAACAAATTTGGAACCGTTTTTGGAAATATTTTGAAAACGTTGAGGTTTTATGTAAAGTACCCCCTCAATCAAAATATCCCTTTCTAATTGAAGGAGCCGAGACATCAGCCATACTAATATGGGAATAACAATTTAGGGAAAATCCTACTTCCGGTTTAGTCGCAACTTGTTTCACAGACAGACGGATGGACAGAGTTTTTTGGCGTACAGTTATCTTTCGATATCAAGGACCCACAAATCGTGGATTTCGACTGCGTAATAAGATTAGAGAAGTAATTGCATATAGGAACAAGAATTATCCAATTTTTGGTATCAAGGTCCCATAAGAAGAGTTTTTTCATGCCGAAAAATCACCGTTTCCCCCTTGAGCTTTACAATACCTAGTCTAAACTTCGTAAGCAATAAGCGAAAAAGTAAAAACAATAAAAGTAGAAAGTATTCCTCCGTATCTATTATTTTTATGCTAACAATGCACAATGGAACATGAAAAATTTGTTCAGTTGTATTGTAGAAATTTTAAGATATGGCATGAGAAAGAACAAGTTTGATCTCTTGGAACTTCTTTATAATTAAGAAAAAATAGCGTTTAGTACATTCCTACAGAGACATTCTCAATCAAGAAACATAGAGAAGACATAGCGCTGACATCCAGAGCAAAAAAAATCTTGAAATATCAAAGATATCTACATACGTATTTTTGTTTCAGATAATTTCACGTCCCCATGATCTGTTTTTTTCTTTTGTCATTAATATTATATTGTCATCTCAATTACAAAAGAAATTTCTCTAATACACTTGCTTTTTAGTCAAAGATTTCACAACGCTGCTCTCAGTACAGCCCAATGTTATGAGGATGCTTCATGATGTTGTGTCTCATGTTCCAAATAGATATTAGAATGTTTGCATCTATGTTTATCAGAGCGAAGAACAAATACGTTTTTGTTTTACTGCGTGTTTTGTAGATAGAATACTGGAGAATGTCTCCGAACATTGTGCAATTCCGTAGACTGTGTCGATCGTAATTAAATGATTGAAACATCGTTACTTGAACAACACTTATCATTACAACCCATTCCAGGGATCCTTGATTAACCAAATGCTGAGTTTTGTTTCCTCACGAAGCTGCTTTGAGTGACTGAGAACGTATTGACACCAAAAGCGGCAACTACTTAGGTCATTAGTCCTGTAAGGGTAGTGCATTCCCCTTCCGCTGGAACGTCATATCCGGTTCCGACTTACACGTCTGTTTGCGGGTTTTATTTCTCCAGGTATCTCCCGCAGTGGGGCACCGTTCCAGACCGAGATAGCTTCAAGCTCCCGACTAGTCTCCCGACATATGTGCTAAATAGCGCGTGACTGTGCGATAGTGTGTGTGAATAAGGAGAGGAGGGGACACGGATGAGGGAGGATAGATCGCCTCTCTCAATGGTCCCTTAGTTAAGATCAGTGATGTGCGTCAACGCGTAAAGTACCATACACGTAAACAACGCGTAGACAACGTATTCTGCGTAGACAAAGGTAATCTATGTGCACAACGTTACTGTATCTTTTTTGCGGAGCAGGGACAAATCTACGGTGTCATGTTCCACCCCCAAAGTCAAAATTTATTTGTAATTACACTCAGTTCATCCAAAGCAAAACTAAAAATTGATTGGATCACATGCAAAGGTGTACTACAATTTTGAATAAAAGTTATTTCTAATTTTTAAAACTTTTTTAATTTCATTTTAACATTGTTTTGCTTCAAAAATATTTATGGGGTGGGTGACAGTCATGAATGGAATTACCTTCCTCCCTAGTGAAATACTTATTGGGTCCGATTCCCTTGCAAGGGGCGAAAGGAGTGGCGACATGATCAGTATATGCACAATATTTCTGCGCATCGGGTTGATGACACTTCAGGAGGGAAAGAGTTGGGTGCAGAGCGGTCTCAAGGGCAAGTCCCTACTGGTTTCTTGAAATAGTTACGGAGGTTCTCATTTCTTCATCAGGAATGCTATATTTTGTTTGACTTACTGAATTGAAAATAAAAATATTAATATTACATTTCAACATACTTCTAAAAACTTTTTTGGGTTGTTTGATGTGAACAAATAAATAGTCTACACAGATTACAGTGTCTAAGTAGTTTACACGCAAAAAGAGGCACGTAAACTACACGAAGATTACGCGTAGCAAACACGCGTAGACGTAAAATTATAGTCTACGACAACAACTCTGGTTAAGATACTGATACGTATTGATAAGAGAAACCATGGTAAAGTACAGTTCAGAGTACAGTACTGGTGGAATTCTCCTCCAGATGATGGTTGAAATCTTCAGCTAGTGTCGAAAAGTCCGCCCCCAAAGGAGCTCGAGTACGGCTTCATGTCAAGGGGTTCCGGTTGCATCGGGTTAACGCAAGTCGCATTGGTGTCGAATGTTTCAAGACGTTTCATCATGGATCCACTAACCTCTTTTCCAGTAAGTCATTTCGTATTTTGATCGTTCTTCTTTCCTAGATGATTTGGACATATCGGGTATTTTGTCTTCTGAATGGGAATCGAAAGCTGACGAAAATAATATTTTAGGGCGAACAGAGCTATTTCAGGACTTGAAAAATAGTTTTATCGGTGACCCTTGAACTTACCCAACTAGTAAATACAGAAGAACCTTGATAAATACAATAACCTCTAAAAATTAGAAATACTCAATAAGTTGACGTTTTTCATTCATCTCCCTTTCCCTATTAAACCGCGTGATGCTCGGAAAGTTCATGATACCAAATAAGACGACCTTTTTACTTTCATGTTCATGTTTGAAAAATTAAAATCCATGGTGGTAATTGATATCGTTTTTGATAAACATTTTGTTTTGTAACAGTGGAAATCGTTCTTCCAAACGTTCGATCACATCCTCAGTGGCGGTGTGGCAACGGGCGAAGCACCCTCCGGGTTGGCTGCCGGCTGGCTGGCGTCGCCTCTCGTTTTGTGGGGCTTTCCCACAACCACACAGCGAACTGGCGAGAGCTTCAAAGTCATCGAAGTATTTAACGCAGATTTTTTGTGGTCGTCGATTTTACGTGGTTTATAATTTATTTTTTATATAAAAAAAAACATTAGAACAAAAACGCGATAATAATTTTCAGATATCTATGAATTGAACATTCTTCAGATGAAAGTGGCCAAGGATGAGAAAATAAGTTAGAAATGTCGATAAGTGGTGTTTATTATTTTTGTAATATCCTATCAGATAATTAAAGAGTTAATTGTTCTGAACATTCTTTGATTTTTTCGTCAGTTAAACGGAAATAATAAATTACAAAGCATGGCTACAATCAGTCCCCCCCCCCCCCCAACCGAACATTAATGTTAGATGTTACTAAACCAGTTTTAAAAACATCGATGTTTCCGGGCGATGTAATAATATCGCTGTTTTCAGTTTGAACATCGATGTTTTGTCACATCTCTAGCCGGGAACCGACCAGGAGGGTGTTTTCCCCATTACTACATGCTAACGGACGGTGTTTACCGGTAGACGAAACGGTTGGAAGAACAATTCCCACTGGTCCACAGCCTATCAGCCCAGAAGACAAAATCCATATTGACGCCGGCAGTGAAAGCTTCCATTGCTCCACCGAGACTCTTCTTGCAAAACGCTTGTGTGAAGCAGCCATTAATTATTACGCGACCTCTACAGGGGAGCCAACGCTTCTTTTAGATAGTACATCTACGTGACGACCTCCGGGCCTAGACGCACCCTCTGCCTCTTCTATTTCGGTTCTCTCCGTCACCTCCGCCCGGAAGGAAGCGGCGGGGAGGCCGCAGCGGTCGTGTTTTCCCGCGCGCTGTGCCGGTCGCTGCGGCGGGGCGGCGCGTCACCCTCCGAGCGCCGCCCCCATCGCCGCTTCCGGCCGCCGCCTTCGGGCTTCGTCGCCGCCGCACAGTGGTGCGTTTGGGGGACGTGCCGGCCAAAAGATCTGGCAGCTGTGCTACGTTTCCAACGGCCAAAATTATCTTGGGTCTTTCTTGCAACGGAAGGGCGTTGGGAACATAGCGTCAGAAAAACGCATTGCATGATTCTCTAATAATAAGAACCATTTTTCCTATGCATTACAGTTCCTCAGATTCGATCGATACACGTTATTTATTTTAAAAGCATGTTTGTGTTATTTATTTATTTAATACATAATATTTACAATAAAAAGCGTGTAAATGTGTCATCTTTTGCCCTCAGGAAGACAAAAGCGTTGTTCTTGGAGCCCAAAAAACCGTAAGAAAAAAACAGTTTTTCTTAAGAAGTTACCTCAGGTATATCTTGCTGAGATAAAAGTGGCTTATCCTAGAAGAGATCAAAAATAATTGTTCTGTATTAAGTGAAATCTAGAAGGTTTACGTGAATATCCTCTTAACCGTCTTATCTTTATGATGTGGTACATGTCATATTGTGAACATGTGTTGCTTCGGAAAGTTGATCAATGGGTAAGGAATATTTTTTAATGTGCATAGGCCTGCCAATCCAAAAGCAAGAGAAAGGGCCAACTTCATTTCATTTGTTTTCGCTAAACGTTTTTACTTAAATCTGACATATTGTACTAATAAATAAAAAATACAAGGAGAGTGAAATTTTATGTTTTGCAATCAATAAATACTACAGTTGACTTTTTGTTGAACGAGCTACTAGGCTGACTGATGGTTTGACGAGACTCTTCCTCAAATTTATAACAATTTATCAAATTGTCACTTAAAAAGACTAAAATCAGGAATTGAACATATTTAAAGTAAAAAATGTTTCACTGCCTGAGGCTACGGGGCTCCTTACAAACTCCAAAGCGCACGGCTCCTCTGGTCCCCTTCCACGCACGTCTAAGGAAACATGCATAAGAACTTTGTATATAGCAGTGGGCATGTAATGCCATAAGATGTGAAAAAGTACACTAAACAACAGAGGCGCACCTGAAGGAGAGGGAGTTCATGGGGCTTCGCTCACCTTCGCCAAAACCCAGAAATACACATAAAAAATATAGATTTTATTGATTTTATGTACTAACGAAATTAATTCAACACGTCAATTATTGACGTAATAAGTATTAACTAGGTCAAATAAAATATACTTTATATTGAGCATAAATAAAAAATCCTTTATCAAAAACATCAAGCCGGCTATAAAAGATACCTATTCTCCCTCCCCCGGAAAATCCTGAGCGCGCCTCATCTAAAGAAAATAGCATTTCTGAGGTTTCGGCCCAAATCTGGGAAAATGTACTAGCGTGCGCCGCTGCGCCGTTCTCCGCCCCGCGCCATCACGTGAACAGCCCCTGCCTGCCGCTCGAACTTCGGTCCTCCCCCGTCGCTTCGCCTCCGACTTGCGCAGTCCTCCAGTATACTTTCCGTTTATCGTGTTATCGTCCCGAGCAGCGTTTCCTAACCGGTCTTAGACATACCGTTGCTCAAGCGTTGGAACACGGAACGGAACGGGACAAAGACAGCGCAAAAACTATTGTTGGAGGAAACAAAAGAAAACGAACGAAATACTACAACGTTCATCTACACTAAATGGCCTTGGCTGCATGCTCCATTCTATTTAGTGTAATATTACACACTTTGTGAGGCTACGTATGCTTTAGTTTAGTTGCAGAATGTATTTACGTAATGTGCATCGACATTTTGGACGATCAATCTTATTTTTCATGTCACACAACACTTGAAATGATCTGCAAAAATCACGGTAATAAAGTACAATAAAGCGAAGAAAAAACGCTGGAAATTGTGTAACGGCATTGCAAATAAGAGGCAAAAAATTATTTTGTGAATTGTTCAGCTCTTTACATAAGACACTGTCGGTCAAAGTACATACAGACCTTCAGATAAATTACTACTATGGTTTTTCGCGAACGAATGTTTTTTATTCAGAATTGAAAATAAATTTTAATAAAATTCCCCCCCCCCTCACTGAGGAATGGGTGTAGCGACTGTTTGACAACAGGCAACACTATTTACGATACGAAATCATTTAAAATTGTTAATTCAGATTCTGAGTTGAGGTCATTTAACCCCCCTTAAGAAGGGTTATCCTTCGCAGCATGATGTAATGGATTTACCAACAATGATAACGTGTTCTCCTAGAACTCGTCAATTATCTTCCCGACTTTCGCAGTCTGCAGTTGAATAACTTCACTATATCGATGTATTAAACAAACGTGCCTCGTCATCATTAAAAGTCTCTTGACGGGAACAATCGTTGGAATTCATCTTCCAATAATCACATATTTCCAGAATTGAAACAAATCTGTCATTTTCAGAAATAAGTTTAGCTGCTCGGCAGAATTGTAATAATAATAATAATAATAATAATAATAATAATAATAATAATAATAATGTGTGACGTTACATACATTTTAATTTGGATGGATGAAAATCCTGCGCAGCTCTTGGATCCCCAGAATACTAAGAATAATTCACGACGAATCTTCGCTCACACCTGATGAACACTTCTCTGACAAAGCACTGGTCAACGTGTGTCTCGAAGCATTCCCGATCCCGCTATTTCATTTCCATGCTTAAATTTCATCAGAGTGTTTTTCCGTCTGACGAAACAGTCACCTTCGCAAATGTTTCTATAGGGACAGCTTTGTTTTAGAATCGTACGAAGCCTTAGTATTAAGATTTTTGTAATCCATTAAGTTTAGAGAAAATTTCGAAATTATGACACTAAATTTGAAAGAAGTAAAGGGTGGTCATTCAATAACGAAAAATATGATCTGAAACTCTGATAATTAAACGTTATTCGAAATTACGCCTTTCTTTCAGAAAATACTAGAAATAATAATTAACAAATTGTGAAAATTCATGTTATAGATATTTAAATCACATCAAATGTTAAATACGATCCTGAAAAGTATCCACAAAATCGGATATCTGAAAAAGAAAGAATGATGTTATGCGTGGTTATGAGTCAGCAAAGAACTGTAAGATCCATGAACTACAGATTACTTCCTGCACGGCGATAATTTTGCGTACTTCACATCAAAATGCGGTGATGCGATGACAGCATAATTCACTCGCAGAATTACGTAAACCCCGGAAGAATTACGAAACGAAGTGACGAGAGTCTGGATTAGATTTTAACAGGAATCCCATATCAACACGCAATATTATATTTCTTTTTCAATAAGTTTTTAGGGCGAGGTGAAACCGCTACTGATGGGTGTTTACATGTTGGGACATCTTCGCAAACGTGGAACGGGTTAAAAAGTTAAAGTCTTTGCTTTAAACAGTTGTGCCATATACTAAAAAACGTAAAAAGGTGTGTATTATAATGAAAAAGACTATTCTGGTTCATTATTTGCACCTGCCATTATCCGTTAGTTACTATGCATTAGCATTTCTTGTGGATAAGGAGAATGATCAAAATTCTATCCCATACTATATCCAATCTATGTCCAATCCATATCCAATCTATATCCAATCTATATCTAATCTATAATCTATGCCCGTGCCCGTGCCCGTGCCCGTGCCTGTGCCTATGTCTATAGACCATTCTCCAGAATTATCAGTAACAAAATTATGGATCGCAGGAACGTCTTCTCAAATAGACAAGCAAAGAGGACCCTCGAATAAGGTGGTATAAGTTCCCTAAAACCAAATGGCATATGAGTAGTTACACTAAGCTGTAAAGTAAAAATAAGATTTTTGAAAGTTTTATTTGCCTCTTTCCCATCACCACCACCCCTCTTCAGCCAAAAAAAATGCTTTATAATATTTTCATCCACTTAACATTATTTCATCTGATTGAAAAAATATTAAATATAAGAAAATTCGCATGTATTTTAATGTTTATTGTACATTTCTATACATTGTTATAGCACCCAATGATTTTTTGACCTTTGAATGTAGTTACAAATTATATTTTTAAAGTTTTTTAATCATTTGTAAAACATACACTAAGGAAATGTGATAGTTTTTGATTGTTTATGAGACACCAATTCAAGGACAGGTAAACGATAAGAAAGGGACATGTGGGGAAAGAAGGGGAACAAGTTAACCCGAACTTACAAGAACTGTTTCCTGTATCTTAGAACACTGACTCAGGCACGAAACAAATCTTAAAACTTTTTCTCAATACACCTTTTGTGAATTTTGTCAGATATTTTCAATACCCATAGTTAAAAAATAAAAATTAAAGCATTTGTGGTTGTTTCAATCTACAGATGTCTTTTTCTTCACCTAAGTATATATTCTTGAATACGTATAAATAAGCATATTGGCACGCGCAAAATATCTGTTCTTTGTAAATAATAATTGTTTGCAAACTGTAATTTGATTTATAGTAGAACCCAACACCGAACAGCTTCCTCTCGAACTGCGTGGAACGCATTATAGGCTCGGTACTCTGCGTGAGAAATCATTCCAATATTACTGAGCGTTGAGATTAAAGTGCACAGAAAATCAAATAGTCCCTTTAATTTTATCGTAAAAGATAATTCCGGTATTTTCCCTTCAATTTAATTTCACATTCAATTAGGCTCTTCACATTTCTGAACACCCTTTCTCTGGAGTGCACCAAAAATACTAAATCTGCAAAGTTGTAAAAGAACGTACAAAAAGGTCTTATTTCGTAGAATACTACCTAAGGAAATTCGGGTCCAATCTATCCGTCTTCGTTTCCCCACTGACCCCCCAACTACCCTTCACCTGCACCCGAATTTTCATTTCCCAATCATCATTTCTCTATGTGTCCCACATGTCCCCTATCCTTCCTCCAAACATGTGAATTGTCAGAACTCACCTGTCGTCAGAAAGTCGTGTCTCAACGGAACACGCTAACCTGGTTTAGAAGGTCTAGGACGAATAGCTTCCGACTTATCATATTATAATGTGTGTCGCAATAATATCTTCTGTACGTCATAATCTGAAAACTACTATTTTTTTCTTAAATCTGTTTGATGTAGGACTGGAGTAATTCTCTATTCACCATTTCGATGTTTTGTTTCGATGGTTTCTTATAAACTGCCAAAACCTACAATCTTTCCTTAGCTTTATAAAAAAAAGGATTACAAATCTGAAAAGATCTGATAATTTTTAACTAAATTCAAATGTCAAAACTTATTCGATGCTATAACAGGTACACCGAAAAAAAGAACCGTTGGTGTATACCAGATCCATGATACTATAACAACGAAACTTGTTACTGTAATAATGGATCTGGTATACTCCAACGGTCCTTTTTTTGGTGTATACAAGAGTATAATAAGTTCTAAAATATATGCACGAACATATTGCAATTACTTTCAAAGTGTATTAAAGTCAAAGTGATTTAAATGTGGGAAAAGAGTAAAAATAGATTTTTATATATCGCCCAGCATTCGGGAGAAAGAGTTAAGCTTTTTATCTAAGATACAGTAAATGCGTTTAAAAAAAAAAAAAATTTTTTTTGCGTTTGAGATTGGCGCTGAGAAAATGTTTAAAAAAAAGTCTGATAGTATAAATTATTTTCTTATTTTTCATACAAGATAATCTTCAGTTGACGGAAAAAATAAAATTAAAAAAACATGTTTTTGGCTGTAAAAGTGTGTTGATAATCAGACTTCAACCATAACACAAACACTAGAACATATTGCTGAAGAACCCCATATCGTAATTAGAAGAATACACAACAATATAGCTCAATAAGTTGTTCAGAATTTTCATTTGAATCTTCGGAAGAGAGGAATCAAACACTGATCTCTCTTAATTTGCCGTTTTATATTTATTGTAACTATTTGCAATTATATTTCTATCTAATTGTACATTTATTTTAGTTCTCTTGTAGTATACGTTTTCCCTTTGTACGTTATCTAAAAAACATATCCAAAAATTGGTACCTACGTGTAGAATTGACTCATAACCCTACAATGAGGTAATTTTAATATTATGCAGTAAATATTTTGTAAAATGTAATTAAAGTGTAAAATATTACAATCTATGAAATGTTTATGATACGTTATACTTATTGGTTATGTATTGCGAATGCATGAGGGCCACTTGTAAATTACAGACACCATTTCTAGACAGATTTATTAATTTTTTTTCCTCCCAGTAGGCCCAAATTACACACTGTGCGGCGGGGGCGGCGGGCGGGCCAGGGGCCGGGCGGGGCCGGGAGGGGACCGGCCCGTTGGGCAATGCGCTTATCGCGGCTTTGCGCAACGCCTGATAAGCCGCAGCCCGCCGCGCCTCCTGCAGCGCTGTCCCCCCTCCCCGCTCCCCCCACCCCCCACTGCCGCGCCGCCCGCGCCGCCACGTCCTCAATAGGCGCAACGCGCGGCGACACTCTCTGGCGCTATGCGCTCGCACAACAGAGGACTTGAAAAAATATACTGTTTTTCGTTGTTTATTAGAAATACTGCTTCAATCAACCAAGTCACTGTTTATTTGATACGCAAATTAAAAAATAGTACACTGACACTACATAGTCTAGTTCCTGTTTACTTGATACGCTGATTTATTCATTTGATAATACCCTATTTTGTTCGATTTAAACAACAGTACACAAAGGGTACCCCCGGATATGGTGTAAAAAGTCCCCCTAAAGCAAATGACATATGAAGAAGTTACACTATACCAATAACAAAAATAGTATTTTTGAAAGGTTTCTTAGCCCCCGACCCACAAACCACGCCCCTCTACAGCCAAAAACGTGTTTTTTAATTGAATTTTTTTACGTCAACACAACACTACTTTATCTGATTGAAAAATATGAAAAATAGGAAAATAATTCATACAAACAGAAAAACATTTTTTTGGTATTTTCTCAGCGAGAAATTCAAACGCAAAAAAATATTTTTGAAAAAATTAACAAAAATATATATATATTTTTTTTTAAATATCTCAAGGAATAGAATCTGGCACAATATTACCCTCTGTGTCATAATGTGGCCCGTTTGACGGTAAACAATCAATCAAAGCTTACGAGCTTTCCAGGTTGTTTTCTGAAGCACTCACATGCGTGGGATTCTGCTGAACTCCCCATTCAATTGTTTGACAATTGCCTGATAGGCACTCCCATTTGGATGTCCTGGTTCGCCATAGAGGTTGTGTCGTTGTGGCAGAATGAGGGAGCAAATATGACAATTTCTGATGGTAGTAACTACCTTTCACTAAAATGTCACATAAAACAATGTATTCTGAAAAGATCTTGTATATTAAAAGTGTTATTGGCAAAATGGGATATTGATCAGTTGTCAAGTCACTGGGGGTGAAAGAGCGTTCTTGTAAGATGTGGGTGATATGCGAAATAAAGGAAGAAACTTAAATTGAAATATCTAATGTACGCTTGCCGATAGTCGAAGTATAATAATGAAATGTTTCACATAGTGAAGAAGTGTACTAAGAAACTCATTTACGCGAGGATGAAGGCAAATATATTCATTGTCACTTGTATTCCCCAAACCCGCCGAAAGACGAATGTCGAACGCAAAGAAAATAAATTAACAAGTAGTGGTGATTTAATAGCACATACTTTCTCGCGTTATTTATAACTTTTGGAATTTTCAAAACTTCAGACAGTTCAACGGCAATTGAATCTGCGCTAGTCTCTCACTCTTTCCGAGAAAGAATATTAAAGAAAAAAAGAAGAAAAAAAGAAGAAAAAAAGGGGTGGAAAGGGAAAAAAGGTGAGGAAAAACTTTTTTAAGAAAATCGTTGGTGAAAATACCGTCTACGGTTTAGTCGCTAGGCAGTCTGAGGGGCAAACGTTTTGTCGTAAACCAATTTTACGGTATCAAGTATCGACAAAACGTGGATTGCGACTACCCGAGTCAGAGGAAGGCTTTTATCATCGAACACTAATGCGCCATTAAAACAGCTTATTTGAGGTGTACTTCCTCTTTCAAAGATAAAGTTGATTAATGGATAATACTGCAAATTGCAGAGGAAAATATCCCACCTTATCGTGTTTTCTAGTTTCATTGCTATTTTCGGGCGTAAGAGCCTCGTTCATAATTCAACGAGAGGAAGACCGCAGTTATCAGTCCGACGGCAGAAATGCCATTTCACTGCGAAATTCAACTTCACTGCAAGCTTGGCATTCAGTCTCTGACATCATTACTACAACAACCGCAATTTATTCCTACGTCTCCATTCAGCCCCAAATGTGACCGCCATTCCGTTAGGAAAAACATCCTCACGCTTTCCAAGAATTAAGAAACCATACCCCCATGATGTCATACTACAATAATAATTCCCTTTCCCTGTAACCCACTCCACCATCCCCAACAAGAAATAACAGTAACATCAAATTAAAAAATAAAAAACTTCAAATATAAAAACTGTAACAAATGTATTTATTGCGAGGTTATCTTAAACCATCACATGTTGGGCAAACATTTTCCATTCAGTACGTCCACAATTTATTTCTTTGAATCAAAATACGTTTTTATCCTATAGCTTACAGGAAGAATCGATATCGGGAAAGAACACTCGATCTTTTTTATTTACAATAATTGCAGTTATTATAGCAACCTGTTTCAGAAGACAAATTAAAATTGTGATTCCATTTCGTGAAATATGTTCGGCACCACAATTCCTAAAAGTTAATGAAGTGCACATGGACATTTCTTTCCAGACTGCAAAACCTGGATTATCTTGGTCGCGACAAGAACGACACTTCACATTAAAAAGGGTGCTGGGTGTATAATAAAGGAGGATTACTCCTATAATAGTAATTAACTCATAATAATAAAGGAGGATTACTCCATGGTGCGCTCGACGCTCTTAGGAGCTACAAGACGCGTTGCGTGCTACGAGACGCAACAAATTTTAAAAAAACCTATTAAAACTGCGGGGCCAAAGGCTGTCGGACTTAATCATCAGAACCAGTTAACGCCCATGGTACATATAGTTTTATTTCTTACCTCATTTTAATAATTCACATTCACATTTTAATAATTCACATCACTAGCTGTTAACTTGACTCGGTGTCTTTGCATATTTCCCTCTCATAATTCCCTCCGTAAGGGAACATGTAGCAACATTCAACTGTTTTCATATTTCCCTCGGCATCACAATCCTGTCGATTCAGGTAAGTTGTCAAGTGAATATTGAGCTCCGTATCGAAGGTAATAACAAGCAATTACGTTTCAGTAAAAAACAAATTATATTTTTTTGTCTCACTTTGCGAACTACTTCGATTTTAGATATTGTTACCGCTGATGCGCCTCCTCCAGTATATCTTCTCCCTCAGTTTGCAGTATACTTAACGGCCGGGAGCATATTATTCTTTCCTTAATGCAATTCGTTGTTCCGTTGTCAGCACGACGAACGCCCGCGCTTCCTAGATCGCGTGGCCCTTCGTTTCCCAAGAGGCGGACGCCGTTCCTCGCGTCCGGCTGCAGCCCAGGCGGCCCAAGGCTCCTCCGGGCTTCGCCAGCCGAGCCACCGGAAGTCGCGTGATGGCCTGCGCTTCCGGCCGGTGGCGTCGCAGGCACAAGGAGACGCGTTGCATCGCGGGACAGTTGCAGGTGGTGAAGCGCTGCTGCCAACCCTGTCACTGCGAGAAGAAAAAACACGTCGGCGTAAGACTCCTTCGAAAACATTGTAAACGGTGAAAGTCGTTTGCTTACACTTTATTATCAGTCTTGGCGTCAAAACGAAGCCGATACGTTGCCTAGAAGTAGTTATTTTTGCAACATTTTCGATTACAGTGCAGTCTTAAATGTTCGACAGTTCTAGTGGTCGAGCGGTGACAAAAAGCCTGAAGATCTTTGGGCCTGAAGGATTTTTGCCTGTCGAATTAACGACCGCGGTACATACACGATTTTATTTGTTACCTAATTTTCGTAATTAAATAGACGTTAACTAGACTCGGTTTCTAATACCTTTATTTTCATCTGTCTTGTCATATTTCCCTTTTAACCACAATATTCCGATCCAGATAAGTTAAACAGCATATATCCAACTCCTTATTGAAGACAATAACAAGCAATAACGTTGCAATAAAATATAAACATGATATAATGTCATATGCCCCATTCTCCCTGTTGCCGCCTGTTGAGAAGGAATCAGCAAAGATAGGCCCGGAGGAACGCATGGCGAATAGCAAGCACTCCTTAGTTGGGAATTCAGTGGGGATTGGGGTTCACTGGGAATGTTTTAAATGTAATGTTTTTAAACAGTGCCTCGCTATTCGAAGCCGTTTCGAGCAGTCCGAGTCACGCCAGGGGTTCCTGCGGTGGCGGAACATTCGCGCCCTCAAGGCCAGCAATGCCGGCGGGCCCAGGTACAAGAGGGCCTATTGTTAGGGGATATTTTTATTATTTAAGGTACGAACACAACACGTTTACTACACACTTTTATATAGGGGACCCGGATAAATGTTTGGCGCACTCATTTCGTTACGTTACTGGGTTCCTGAGAAGCTAAGTTCTCAGAAATTCTTTGCAGCTCGCACTATGGTGAGATGGTACGGGCGAGTTGAGAAACACGCACTCTTAAATAGAACAAATGTTTAAATTAAAAGAAAACCAGAAGTAGTAAAAAATGTTAGTATAAATGCGACGCACAAGTGTGACAGCAAGTGCTCTAATTATTCCTCTTCCACAACTCCGATGGGAGCTTATATAGTATCTAACAATATAAGTACGGTCCGGGCGCATATGCACTAATAATCTATGAACTACGAATGCATTTATCATAAAATCATGAAATATCATGAAAAATAAATATCATGAAAATATGCCCCATAAAATACAGCGATTATAAAACTGTCTCTCGTAATTTTTAAGCTCATTACATTCATCCGGTAGCTTACTCTTACTGTATAGCCCCGTGGCTTTCTCCAAGAGTACAGTAGAATTAGTTTTCACAATGGAATACTTGCCAGTACGTTCATTTAATAATTAGCTTTAAGAGCACGTTTGAACACAATTCCGAAACCCCCTTGACAGCCCCTTTCATTGAGAAGGGAAAGGAAGTTCCTTTTGCATCCTGTTCCGCTCGCATGTGTAGGGGGAGTTCCCCCTGTGACTTGTGGGAATTCAATTCACTTGTTTAGAAGAAACACATTACAGAGTAAAAAATTAAATACATTACATTTTTCAAAAACAAAATATCGTAAATAAATTAGTAACGACAAACGTTTTCAAGGAAATAAGAAGATAGATGAATAATTTGCAGAAATATTATGCTTATTAAGATAACAGGCTAAAAAAGGCTAGATAAAAATAATAAAATCATGTTAAAGCAACTGAAAATTCGGTGTATCAGGTACACATGGACTGAGCATACTTCCTAACTACAGGGAAAACATGAATTTGCATTACAATCCGTCCATAATTATAGGCTTCGTGTTAGGAGTGGAAATTACCCCATACATCCAGTCGAGAAGAGTGGGGGGTTGGCTGATTATTTAGAGTTCCCAGGTCCGTCAACAACTATGGTCCTGTAAGTGTGGTGCAACTAATACTCCAGGAAGTGAGGGCGTTTCTCCTTGGCTGGAATGTAAGATCTGGCGCCAGCCTACGCCTTCTTCCCAACCTCATAGGGCGCCGCTCCAGCCGGGAGAAGCTCCTGACCCGGAGAGAAGGGGACAATGAAGAAGGAAACAGATCGCGCGGTCCTTGCTCCGTTGCATTGGGGACTGTTACGGCATTCGCCTGGAACTGATCGGGGAAGACGACCTATCAGAGCAAACAGCCTGGTGCGAGCCCTCCTCGGGAAGGGGTACAAACTTGGTGGCGTTCGTGGAAGGCGGCGGGAGCCCCGGACAGGAGCCGCCCCGCCCCCCGCCCCTCGCCTCGAGATTTCGCAGGCTGCCCGCATTCCTGTGACGGGCTCGAAGACATGTTTTTTCTTTTGTTTTTATGAAGCCACTGGAAAGGGGAGCGAAGGGGAGTCGACGGTATGGCGATCTCTGATCTAGAAGGACAAGGTGTGTGACCAAGACCTTACGCCATCTGTTTGTAGTTGATTACATATTATCTTTATTTTAACTATTCTTTAAACATGTAATCTATAGTTGGCTTATTCCTTATCGTATCCCACATGGAGGAATTGGCTCCCTTACACTGAGAAAATCGAATCTCAAAAATGACTGCTAATATTTTTATTTTTAATGCTTTTTATTTCAGTTGACCAAATTAATATCAGCTGACGATTTGCTTCTCATGTCTACGTTGGCATCGACGCTTCGGCCTTCGCGATTATCATAAATCACCATTGATCAGTGGAACGCTTTATTTCCATTGCTTTTCATGACAAAATATTTTTTCTTCGATCCCGTGGAGCTCGGAGTGAAGTCATGGGGTGGAGAACATGAGTATAAGAGCCCTACTTTCTAGTTTGCGGAACTTCATTATGTTTCATTTCATTTTGTTCTTTTTCAATAATAATGGCGAAAATAAAACAATGAAATTTTCAATCAGTTCTCTGAAATACATCCCATTATAGGTTTAACGTAAAATTACAGTTCTGGCGTACATCGTCAAATTGAAGGAATAGAAAACAACAAAATTGAAATTAGGACGTAATTCGACGTACATTTCGTTTCCTTTTCCCTCTGGTGGTGTTTCAATCTCGGTCACTCTCTAAGATGGCAAGCTTTCTCAGGACATTTGTTTTCACCAGCATTACACTATTCCAACGTATCTCCACTTTCATTTGCTTTCATTCTTTATAGAATTACATGCTTCAGCAAAGAGATGATTTCTCAGGAACTTTCTGGTTGTTGTGGGGTTGTCTGCTTGGCTCTGTAATAATCGTACACAGCCAATTTTGGTTTGTTTATGCACCGTATGTATCTTGAAAAACCCTTTCTGAGATTGTTTATTTTAATTTCTTCTCTTGATCTTACAATTATTAACGGGCAACGTATCATACAACATACATTTTCCAACCTCTGTTCTCCAATTTTATATGAACTGCTTTTAGTGAATTCAAATATATTAAAAGTAATTAAAGTAACTGGCTCATAGGTCAGGAATTCTGCAACGAGCACACAGGCACTTACTAAAAGTGACCAAAAACTTTTTTTAAATTTTGCAATAATCGTATTTCCTTCTCTATCTTATTTATTTTTCTAACCAGGCGGTGACAGATACTGCACAAACGTTTACAAAAGCAATATTAAAAGTTGTGCAAATGCCAGGAAAAGTTCAAGCAAAGTTGTCATTACAGAGGTGTTTTGCTGATATTTTAATGAAATTCAGAATTTTCTTTATGTATTGGAATCGTATCCACGGTTAAGTACACTTTATCCTAGTTTGATCGTAAAGCATTTTAAAATGTTACATACGTTATATTTCCTTATGTTAAGGAAACTACCTCGTACCAGCTTCCCTCGCCCTGGAAAGCGTCTGCGCAGTCCATTTGTGCTCTATTCAAGTCTGCTCATTGGCCGAGAACTTCTCGAGTCCCTCTTTCGACGTCTATTTCCACAAGCATTTGAAAGTGGTTTTTAATTAATTAATTATTTGTAACTACAGTATGTGAGATGAGCTTTTTAAAAATATTCACAGGAGCAAAGAATGTTGTATAAGTCGGAAAATACTGTTCTATCCTGCCTGCAACACCATAACCTCTTGATAAGCTCTGAAAATCTACGTCCCAAAAATTTATTTTCTTTTCTTTATAATACACCACGGTCACAAAGTTTCAACTTTCGTCTCGCGACCTTCATCGGAGCGAAGCCGTGAAGGTCGCAAAACAACAGCCGAAACATTGGCACCGGATCCCAGGCCGCCATGCGATCTGTGGAAAACGAGACATTCGTCTTGCGCGGACATCACGTACGGCGAGGAAATCCCGGCCACCGATGTGTCTTCCTGTAGGGGGTTTTCTCGAGAGCTTCCCGGAACAGACGTGTGTTTTCCGACGGTCAATGGCGGCGGTGGAGGCGACGGCGGCGCAGATGGTGTCTCCCAAGGGCGCACGCGCCGTGTGACGTCACTCAGGTGGCGGCAGCGGCGGCGGCGGCGGCTGTGGCCTCTGACGTGGACGGTCGGCACGGAACAGCGAGTACGATACTGGTTCTTAGAAGGTCGAGACAGAAGCCTGGATTTCAATGAGAAGAATCGGATTTGTCTCGGAATTACACCACTCGATTTTAAGAATAAGAGAAAGAACTGTTATTCTTAACTAGACGAGACAAGATAAGGCAAATTCATAAGCAAAGTATTTCTTCAAATTCAGTTAAAAGAACTTTTTCAGTCCATGAAACTGATTTTAAAATTATATGGTAGGTTAATGCAATGGAACATAAAAAATAGTGGGCGACGCACGGAATTAATAATTTAACGTAGTAATAACTAGAATATAATTATCCGGCTTACAGTGGAGATACACTGGAGACGGAACAGGCGAAAGCCTAACCCGTAAAGTGTAGTAGAAGAAGAATAAAATTATGAAATATTATTTAAATGTAACATTCAGTTCGAATTGAATTGAAATGTTCTTTGTTTTTTTGCAATCATGGAGAATTATATCAATGTGTTAGTAATTTCTCAGCGGATTTTCTAAAGATGAAATTCAACGTCTCACATCGGAGTGCTGTTTACATCTTAACTTTTCATAACTCTCAAAGGAAGAACTCAATGGAGAATAAAGTGGATTACTCTTATTGTTAATATACATCAAATACGAGACTTTCGAAAGATCTGGATCTGTGGAGAATTAATGTATCAAAATGTTGATTACGAAAAACTCTCTATGATACTGCAAAACATTTTAAAATCACGGATTTCCTGTAACACACCTCAGTGAGAACTGTGCAGAAGTCTGTGTGAAGGAAAAAAAATCCCTCAAACCCAATTTCAGTCAAGAGCTGTTTCTTGTAGAAATTGAGCCAACCTGTTTGAGTTTATTAATTAAAATGAAATATACGCGTTACTAAATTATGCTGTAACAAGAGGCTTCTTCATCAAAATCTATCCTCCTAAGCAATATGTTGAATCAACATTGTTTACATTAAAATCATACAGTGCCTCAATTATTTCTCAGGAACTCCTTGAAATCTTACATAAGTTTCAATTATTGTTATGTAAGTTTCAATTACGTGAAATGAATGACAAAGGCAGTTTTGCTCCAAGAAACACTGATGAAAGACTAAATAAATGCGAAGGATTTGGAAGAAAGAAAGTTGAATATTTCTTCACATTGTGCAAGATGGTGTTATTTCTCATTTCAGAAAATTCTTTGATATTCCTTTCCCCAGCAAAACAGTACACTCATTCACACTTTACTTTTGCAATGAAATGTTGATAAAGTGTAAAATGCACATAAGGAGGGTGGAAGAGACATTTTAAAATAAATCCAATTGCTGGTTCAACTAGAACTGGGGTTACAACTGATGTCACATGATGACGAGGCTAGAAAGTGATCATACGATTCTTGAGAATCTGAGACAATATGGAATAATTTCTAAATCATTAGAGTTTAAAAGAAAATCTTCACAAGATAATTAAGGTCTAAATACTAAAAGTACATCAGTCGAGTACATCTGTCCTCAACTATGGTATTAATATCTTGAATTTCGGACGAAATGTCAAGAGATTTCAAAATTCTCGTATAAGAAAATCGTTCGTTGTTTAAACCAGGACGTCTTACTTTTTCTTGATTTACCAACAAGATCAGCCAATTATCCCAAACACAATAATTGATTAAAAAAAGTGGGATCGCAGGTAAGAATCATTTACAATATTCTTCCACAAAAATATAATTCAAAATACAAAAGTGGCCACAGGTGTTTTCTTGACAGACCAATTCACAAAAGTATTAAAAACAAACATTTCTTTAGAATATGACAACTGTAAGTTTGAATTCTTTACCTAGTGTTTTGCAACGTTTCGAGGAATATTTCCCCATCACGTTTTTTTCTCCTGTGGCAAGAGTATTCTACGAAGTGATTAAAATGTGACAGACACTAATATGTTTTATGCGTATATAGATATTACTACAAGAAAGGGCCGCTTTGACTGCTAATGCTTGGCCTCTGTTGGCAACATATGCAGGTTATGTCCACGCACTCATTTTGTCAGTGCGTTCGTTTACAGTTTGCTATTTTGAAAATGGGTTCATCACTATCCCTAGAAATTTCATCGCTCTCTGTGTTCTTCACTTGTTTCCAGACCTGTTCAAATAGTCTTTTCTCAGAGTACGCCATTTACACAATAGTCCAATAGCATGAGCATAAGCATAAGCATATATTCATGCTCCCAAACCGTGAATAAGCGACCACTGTACATGAAACAATTATTAAACTCCACCGCTACACCGTGTTTGGAATTGCGCCCTCGTGTGTCACCGAAATGACGTCTGACATCCGGTGGCGATGACGTAGCGCGTGTAGGTTTCCGCGAGCATTTTTGCATTCGCGCGCCGTCCCCGCCAGACCGCTCTCCTATCTGCGCCAGCCGCCAGCGCTGACGTGGGCTGCGGCTCCGTCGCTGCCGCGGTCGGACCTTCGCTCCATTTCGCGCGACGTCGCGAACGTTCGCGAAACAGATGAAGGCGGAAAGGGGGAGGGGGGAGGGTCGACGATCAAGTCGTTTGCGCGCGCAGTGGTCCCAGTTACGAAATTCCAGGACAAAAAGTCATTACGCTCGTTGGGAACGAAATAAACCTTTTTATATAATAAGTGAATGTTGCGTTATAAAATACAACAAAGGACTTAAAGGTAAAGATACATTTATTTAAACTGCAATTAGTTATAACCCGATGGCAGTTTATTCCATAAATAAGGTAATATAATAAAATGCAAATAACAACAACTATAATAATAATAATAATAATAATAATAATAATAATAATAATAATAATAATAATAAAACAATCATAACATTGTAAAGTCAAAAAATCGCAAAGTCGCCAAGAGTAAAAAATCGCTAAGAAGTCGCCAATTTGGCGATAAATTGCTAATACTGGCAACACTGCTTTTTCAGTGGGCCATTTCAGCGCAGTTTGTCGGCGTTATGGGGGCGGGCGAAATGAAGACGGACAGGATGAGGGCAGACGTTGTGAGAACGGCAAGACGAGATCGGGAGGTGGGTGGGGGTGGGGGGGTTGAACGAGGTTGGCGAAGGAGGACGAGGTGAGGACCAACGGGCGTTGAGGACAGCGATTATAACTTTCCTGCGCAGGATGTAATTTATTGTGGTCGAATGAACTTGGCGTGCTGCATTGAACCTTAGATCAACATATTCATTCTTCAATGCATATATTCATAATTCTCTTGTTCCTAACCCGATTAAGTGTAGTAAAAAAGGAAGTGGTATTCTACAGCTCAAGAAAACTGCGCAGTTTGTACTGCCCCCTCGTAGCATTACACAGTTTTTTAAACCTATTTTTGTACGTCAAATAAATAAACAGTGTATCAAATAAAGGCTTGTAGTATTTGTCTGCAATGTTAAGGCGTATTCGAACACAACACAAATAAGTTAATCATTATACTCGAAGACGAAGAGGCTCGCCTGAGCAGATATGCATGCATGCAGATAAAACATGCCTGCAGAACAGATAGTGCATCCGGCTTTGAACTTCACTGGAATATAAAACGTTATAGGAAAGACTAATCTCTTTACTTTAAGGAAGATAAGTCGTTTAGCGAGTACAGGCATCCGCTCATGGCACTCTATCTGTAGACTAGACTAGCCAACTTGCACTTTGTAGTATATGCAGCCACTTACGTCGTTGTCCTCTATATGAAAATCTTCAATTCTACGAAACACTTCTCGGCACAAAGTCATCGCGTCACTTCCTGCAAGCATCGGGTGCCAATGAGTCAAAAAGAGCAATACATTTACTTCTGACCATCACAGTACGATAATGTATCTGTGCACTGAAGTTTCTATTACATTCCATCCTTTACTATGAAATTCTCTCCACGAATAATAACCTTTATATTCAAATCGTTCAACACAAAAAAAGTACTCAATGTTTCTGCTACAATTTCTCTACTCATATATAGTTTGTTTATGCATTTTATACAAATGTGATATTGTGTTTCTACACTGTCGAACTTTCCATGAAGTAGAATTTGCTTTCTCAAATGAGCTTGTTCCCAAGATGAACAAAAATATTAGGGCTTCAGGACACTGATTTTTTCCCTTGAGCTTTCAGTTGATTTTAGATTATATTAGGCCTATTATTTTTGGATTCGGTATCCTCTGAATATTACAACTAAATTTTATTATGTAATAATAACATATGTATATTTCGTGTAGAGAACTTTGGAAGGATTTCCACTATGTGATACGTCAAAGTCCTGTATACGAAACAAACAACAACACCGCACATTCCTTGAATTCTCAACCTGATAACTAAAATGACTTTTGTCTCACGTACTAATTTTGATCAGCTGCAGGGCAGTGGAGGGCAACAAAAAAAAAAAAAAAAAAAAAAAAAAAAAGCATTCGACAAATCGAGTGTGCTGCAGTTGCCCATGTCGTCAGCCCGTTCGAACTGCGCGGTCTCCTTCGCGAGTGGCGAGATGTAGCGCCACGTGGTTCGGGCAGCCAATGGCAGCTCGCCGCGCATTCTACCGGATGCAGCACGCACGCGCGGGCGCGCGGGGCCTCGGCGACGATTGCGCCACATGTGCGCGACCGCGAGCGAAGCAAGCGAAGAGTACACCGACAGAAATGTATGCACTGCTGTCATGATCATTTACAGGATAGAGAACGTGCCTTAAAATTAATGTACACTAATACAATGAGATCCAAGCTTGAAGGTCATATCTGGAATGAATGAATGCATGATCTTGATGGATTGGTGTTTACGAATGTATGAGTTGATATGAATGATGAGAGGCAGGGGAAACATATCAACTCGTACATGCGTAAACACCAGTCCATCAAGTAATGTACTCTATTCACTAGAAAGTATCTATTCAATAGCATCCTCATCAGATACTTCAACAAGAACGAGAGAACGTCTACATTAAATCTACAGTGTTTTTCAATTAAGCATTAAATTTAATATACAATCACATTATACTATTTTTAATGATTCTGACTCTACATTGAGATCTAAGTATAAAGAAAGAAAGAATCTGAACAAAACCACTTACAAGTACCTGCGCTGAATTTGTCCCAAGTATCACCATTCTTCCCGAGTAAATTAAATCCTTCTCCGTACTCACGAATCAACGCCCACAAGAGCCACAATGAGTTCTGGGCACACGACGATGAGTATTACTAGTATTAGGGATGCAACATCGATCTGGATGTTTTCAAAATATCGATATATTAAAAAGGTTTTTTATCATCGATGTTTTTAAGTTTTAGATGTTTGTTTGTAAATGAAAAATCCCATAATGAAAAAAATGTAAAAGTTAAATGAAATTATTAACTAATGTCACTGTAAGTTTGTGTTTGAACCAATCGAACGCCCTTTATTCTTTTTTCATCGAGCGATCTTTATTCTTAATTATTATTTAACTTTTATTTCAGTTAAATCTTAATTTTAAATTTTAAAAAAACTCGCCCACAGTGAAAGGAAATTTTGTTGCGCCCAAAGGAAGTTAGAAGTTAATGTTAGAAGTTACCAAACCACCTTCAAAATATCGTTGTTTAAAAACATCGATGGTTTTTGGTCGATGTATTATTAATATCGATGGTTACATTTTTTTGTTATCGATATCGCATCTCTTGCTGGTATAGTTCAGTTATCGCTCTCACCTCTCACATTCTCAGGAGAGCAAGTGGAGTGGCATGTGAGTGTATAGATTAGAAGTTGCAATTGAAAACCAATCGCGATTCGAGGTTCGAATCTTGAAACCATAAATGAAAGGAAGAGCGTTTATCTCAACAAACTTTTCAAAAGGGTTTGTGTCTTTTGTCATTGTCTTTTATTTTTGTCCTAGAATATTGAGAAAACTGTTGAAGGTTCTTCTATGTTTTCACCTTCAGTTTCATCTGTTCATTCGCTCCAAATAACTGATTATTGAAATAAGAGGTACAGTATCTAAATATTTAGTTACTTAAGGCAATGTCTTCTATTTTAGTATATTTTCACCAAAACAAAACGCCAACCAGCAGTATATTTAATTTACCTCTTTTCCAAAGTAGGTTTTTTCAGTTATAAAAACTGTTATTACCGGAACAAAAATGAACCGAAGAAAACATGATGGACCAAAACAAACTGGTTTATTGCTACCCCCATCCGTTGTCGTAAAGTGGTCGTGAATCGGAGCGGGTCGGCGTAAGGGAGTCATTGTTCGCCTGAAAATTTTGAAAAGGGCCCCATAGCCGTTTGTAATTAAATATGTTATTTCTGTAAATAAGTTCAATCCCTAATATCCCCCATTTTAAGGTGACAATTTGGGAAATTGTTATAAGTGAGAGAAGAGTTTCCCCAGGGCAACAGGCTACCCTATAAACTATATAAATTATAACTTAATTTATCTTGCACTCTACTTTATTTATTCACTAGTAAAATACCATGTCAATAAATTTTATGGAAAAGGGGGCTCTGAAATATAGTTGCCCAATCTTATTTTTGGCTGCGTACGCCTATACCTCCATTCTCTCCTCGCTTCGCTCCGCGTTCCCTACACTGTCAGAAATGTCATTAAATTTAATTTAATAATAAATTTAACTCATTCAACTATCATGGCTATTCCAATGAGTGATGATCTAATGAGTGTATGCTTATTAATGGTGACAAAGTAATGGCGATAATGGTGATAAAGGGCGGATTTTAATGAAATGTCACTTTTTTCTTTTCACTTTAAGACAATGCCTTTTGGTGTAGACATTCATTTTATTTTATGACGAAAGGAAATTACCCATTTTTATAATTTGTTTTGAATTTTTCGTCAATTTCGAGTAATAAGTCATTTTTATATTTATCCGTAGTTTTTAAAGCATTTTTCGTTGATTTAATCGATTTTAATACCATTTTAATGGTACTTACTTCAAATTATTTTTACGTGATGCAATAAATGTTCTCTACAGAATTCGTGAATAGCCTATTCGATTTCTTCGCTCAGAACTTGTAATGTCAGCTGTTGTGAGTATGTAAACTAAGGTTCCTGTGACGCCTATCAGGGCCATTGTATGTTCGGCTGTTTTCGCGATAACTAAAGACAGAAATCATGGTAGCCCAAACCAAAATTTTTCAAGCCGAGTTCATTATAACGAAAGGAAGAAGCCTAGATTACATCAGTAATATATCCAAGAGCTTGAGTTATTCATCTGAAGTGATTTTCAAAAATTTTTACGTCAGTTTTCTTTGCTTTTAAGACATTTTTCAAACATTTTAAGCGCATTCTATTTATCAGTTTAGGCGATATTTTAGGTCATCAAACTACTCCCCCTATTGAAAAGGTGAATGATGATGGAGCAATGATGGAATGAAAAGGAGAGTAGTTGGGAGAACCTCCACAAAAACTGTCGAGAGCTGGCTTTATCTACACAAATTCCATATAAATTCCAACAAATTCCACATAAATTCCAATAAATTCCATACAAATCCCACACAATTCATACAAATTCCACGTGGATTGTTCGTAGTGGTTTTGTCCAATTTTCACAATCGGCGGTTTGGGAGCCCGTATACTTCAGTTTGTGATCTCTCAATAGGATTAGGATAAGGAGTGTTGTTTATTATAAATATATTTAAGTAAGTGAATGTTGGAAGGGCACTTTACTTCAATTTTTTCTAAGATTTAAAAAATGAAATTTTTATAGTTTTTTCTCTGCAATTTTAATTGTACATTAAGAGAGAGCAAGCAATGAAAGTTGTCTTGATGACAATCGACAAGGTTCCGCACGAGTATAGATTAAAGAATGATTTAAGGTTTTTGACGCTAGCGTTATCATAGAACCTCAGAAGAGATGCAATCTCCGTCAGGGTTTTTACACAATTCATGAACACGTTCGAGCAAGTTTATAATAAATAGATCATGATGAACTTCGTATAATATGATAACGAAGCACTCATCACAGAAACGCAAATTGCCAGACAAATTCTTCCATGACTAAATAGATTCTATAATAATCTTCCACCAATTATCTCGCTACGATACCATCACGTCCTCGACAAACCGGAGAAAGCCAAAAGCCATTCCTTGCAGATGAGGGGTCGCAAGTAAATCGAAGCGGTCCGTGAGAAAATTTTTGAGGTTCGTAAAAAATATGATAATTATATTCCTTGTTTTAATTTTTTTATGAATATTAAAGCAAAAAATCAAGAAATTTATTTAAAGCAAGGTAGAAAATTCCACAAAGAAAATATCTCTTAATTCTACTTAAGTTTCAATATTTTGTAAAAATTAAACTCAATTTAATAATTTTACCACAAACTTTAAAAATTTTGCTATGATCAAATAAGGATTTCCAACGTTTTAATAGTTAAATTCACATCTATAATTTCGTTTTATTGAATACGTATTACATTTTATTTTAATGAAAAAAGTTTCTCTCAATCATATTTTACAAACGTAATTATAATGTCCAACAATTCAAGTAATTGGATAGCGAAGTTTAACGATTTGACATTAGCTGTTAGTAAGCTCTGAAATGCTGACCTCTCCTGCTCTAGATGTAGTTCAACGTCAAATTTAAATCAATCTCCTGTCTCTGCGACTAGTCATCCTAACCTCAAGCCCCCTCCCCCCCTCCGGCAGCGGTACGCCAATTGTCCTCTGTATTATCCAATGCAAATGCGCCAGAGTTTGCAAAAGAACTTTGCAGACTACGATAAGTAAGAGATGTCTGTTTCGTTTGATAAACAGGAACTCGGAAAAAATCTAAAATCAATAAAATAGTTTACATTTTGACTGAACATTTCAAATATTAGTTTGTTTTTCCAGAGTTTAAAAGGGGTGAGGTGAGGGATCTCAAGTAGGGTATGATAGAGTTGGTGGAGAGGTATGTTATTTGGTTCTATAGAGTTTTACTCAAATTCTTTTCGAAGATGGGCATTTGTGATGAACCAGAGGGACGTTGGTGATTGTTCATAGGAAGTTATTTTGGATAGCTTAAAGGTTGTTGAAGTTTGTCTTTGGAGCATTGATCCAGATTGGGTTTGCATGTAATAGTAAGGGCCGTTTTACACATTGAATGAGTAGCCACATCAATTCGAGGAATTCAATGCAAGTGCGTTTTCAAGTTCCCAAGGCTCAACTGTACCATTACAAGAAAACCACCATTTAACGAAAACACAATCAAAGATGAATTGGGAGTTGCATTATTGAGAGACATATGTAGTATCGTCATTGATAATGAATGAAGATAACAGAAGATAAACTGATCGTTCATGACTTACGGTAGTTTACATGATCACGAATGTAAACTTAACACTAGCACAAACTTCTACTTAGTTACTACTGCTAGTAATAATAATGATATTTGTATAGTTATGTAGTGATGATCTTACTGATTTAATATTTAATTATAAGTTTTTCCAATTTATGTTAGTTTTATTTGCCTCTCCTCATTGAAATATTCAATTCTACTGATTATTCTGAAGATATGCATTGTACGGACTTCTACAGTACATTTCAGTCGTCTTCAGCAAATAGTTTGCCACGAGAACGCATTGATTATCGAATAGCCCAATTATCCGCTTAAGTGAAGGAATTTAATTGATGACGATCGGTCCGACCACTGCACACGTGAAGATGAATTCATTAAAATTATTTATTGTTTGTATTTAAAGAAAGGTTCACTGCTAATTTCATTTTGTTTGAATCAGATATCTCCCACCAGTGTGCCACCGCCCCAGCTGTGACAAGCTCTGTTCTCGACGATGAGGTAGTATACTGCATGTAAGTATACTGCATACTGTTTGTAAGTAAAGAGTGAAGATAGGACAAGGAAGAGGAAGAAAGGATCGCGCGCGATCCGTGCCCTGTTAGGGTGTTAGGGCACTGCTTCGGCATTCGCCTGGTGTCGCTGTGAGAAACCATGGAAAACTATCGAGACACCTCCGGCCAGCGGTTGAATTCGATTTAGCTATGTTGCTTGAGAGGAAAATACTATCACCATTGGGTTCGAACCCTGGGCCCTACCGATCAGAGGCACTGCAATGACGTCAATTCATCCCCACCACCCATTGCGAGCCACCTATACCGGACCACAGATTTGAGAAACGACGTAGCTTTTCCAATGACGCAACGTGTTCAAATCTATCATTACGTGTGCAACGTAACAGGTTTCGCCTCTCAGACGTGTACAGAAATCCACGCAGTTCAGCGAGTCTACTTCGAATCTTGATCGCGTGCATGGTGACTCACACTTCGGAAGCTCCAGTGACGCCTTGACGCAGCCTGCTTGTCTTCATCGCGTATCGTCAGCGGGTCTGTTTTTATTTCCCACGCGAACTGGACCTGATCTCATGCAGCTATGACGCGCTGCTAGAAGCGGCCATGGCGGGCGTGAGGGACAGAAAAACGCGAGCTTTGCAGAGCTGACACATTGTAGGCCTCTGGTCAACGAGCCTCCCAGAGGCGTGGCTACGTTCTCGGGAGCCCCGCTGGCTCAGGTGGCTCAGGGCATCAATTGCCACTGAAGTGCCTCTAAACAGGAGGTCCTAGGGTTCGAGTCGCGACGGTAGCAGGATTTTCACCTCACCCCTTACTTATGCACACACACACACACACACACACTCACACTCACAGACTTGCACTTCACTACCACGCATGTCGGGATACCATGAGGGAGCTTAGAGTTTGTGCCGGCTGCGGCGGTGCCCCGTGGGTGCGAGATACCTGGTTGGGAAAGCCCCTAGCCGACGTGTAGGTCGGCGTCCGATCTCGCCATGCAGCGCAGGAAGATCACCTCCACCTCCCGCGATGCAAAAACACGCACCACGTCATCAGAACTCTTGTCCTTAGCAGTTGAAGCGCCCGGTAGCACTAATCAATCAATCAATTGGAAGCCCTGAAGCACAAAATCCATATGGGGCACTTCATTGCCATTGTGATCATTATTGGGTGCTCTCAGGCGGGCCTCTGAGTCTCATTGTTTCACTTCTCGCCACAACATACTCACTCTTCATCCAACATTTCAATTAAAACCCCGTCCCCACTTCTTTACATACACCCTCCACCCAACACAAACTTTCTGTACCATCCCGTCTATACAAATAAGGACAAAAGGTACAAAAAACTACCACCAAGCAAATTGGCATGAAGAATATCACAAAAGAGATCATAGCGCGGAGAACAACACGACCACGCTAGGCGTTTGTGCATATCAAGGAATTCTGTGAAGCTCCTTTATAAAAAAAAAGGTGAACAGATGAGAAATAGAAAGATTCCGTAAAACCGCTCTAGACATTCAACTGACGTGCTCCGTACAATGCATTTTAATTTTTTCTATTATTCTCTTTACATCTTACTGTTTTTGCTACGTATTCCGCCAGTAGAACATGAGATTGCGCAATATGGAATCACCGGAGAAGTTTATCCAAAAACATATATTTCCTCGTTCTTGTCAGCCCTTCTGTTTTTTTCTCCCTCTCTCTCTTCCTTGTCCTCGGCTAGTCGCCACGTGCTCCGCGAGAAGAGGTAAACAATTTCAGCACTCAAAAATTAATATTTTCGGTGTTACGGTTAAGTTTTGGCTCTTTTAACTCTCAAAAGCGAAAAAAAAATTGTGATATTTGAACCCCACAAAAATTGCAACAAATCGCAGCTGTAGAGACTGTTTTTAGCTGAAGCGGCTTTGCGAGTTGCGAGCGGATGTGGAATATTCCGTGGGGACCGCAGCTTGCCCCCTCCCCTTGCGTTCGCCTCGCGCGTCGCGCTCTGCTGCCCCACCGACTGACTGCCTGTCTGTACTTGGCGCGACAGACCGTGAAGGGGCCAAGAACTACCAGTCTGTCTGTCTGCCTGTCTGTACTTGGCGCGACAGACCGCGAACGGGCTAGGGACTACCAACAGGCTAGCAGCCCGGCCTCGCGGCCATGGGAGCAGCCCCACCGACTAGAGTCCGAAAATTGTTTGATTTATTATTTCGCGTCAACAGCTATGGTCATTTGTCTCGTAATTGTAGTGCATGTTTTATTACAGAAGGTGGCGGTGTTATTCCCCCGCTGGATGACGGGAAGGGATGCGCCGACCTTTCCTACAGCTTGTGGGTTTTTTTCCTTTACAGTTATCTCCCACCAGCGGTTCGCCGCCTCAGCCGGCACAGGCTCTAAGCTCCCGACGTGCGTGGAGTGGAGTGAATGTAAATGTAGGTGTGTGTAAAAAGAGGTTGAGGACAGGACAAGGAACAGGAAGTAAAGATCGCACCCGTTTGACAGGGTACTGCTCTGTCTACGACCTAGTCACCTACACGTAAATCCTGCCACCGCTAGATTCGAATCCTGGGCCCTCCCGGACAGAGATACTGCAGTGACAACAGTTGATGTCCTGCGCAATGTCAATCAGTCCAGACGGCAATGAGGATTTCAGGAGAAATGTAAACAACTGAAGGTTTAGCGTTAGTTTTAGGGTATTAGTAGTGATTTTGAGAAGTTTGGAGATCCCAACACAGATGATACTACACAATTCGATCTTCTCTGACAGTTGGATATAAAATGGCTTCATGGCAGGGCTCTCGAGGGCGAATCCGTAAAATATTTTGGGGCGGGGGTGAGCACACATTAAGTTCAGACCACTAATAAATACTTTTAAATTTTTTTAAAAATATCTGGAAATAAAAAATAAATTACGTGTTTTTGAGAATGATGCTTTGATTGTGATGAGATCTAAGGTAATTATTTTGAATAAATTGAGTAAAATTACAAAACAAAATTGACTAAGGGGGGAGGCATGAATTTACTTGTGCCCACTGGATCAGCCACTGACTACCGCCGCCGCTGCCATCTGCCAGTTCGAGGCACGCGACGCGGGTGAAGCGAACTTGGGACTCGCCCCCTCCTCCGTGGTACGGTAGCACCGCCTGTTCTTCAGGCGCTACTGCAGGGGGTGGCGATGTATGGTGCAATCCACGCACAAGAAGCTACCAGGGGTAATGGAAACGAAAGAGAGAAATTGTTATGTCTATATTCCGTGTCCATAAGCATCCTTTTTTCTCCTTCTAACCTGTAGATAACTGTAAATTTAGACCTTTGGACACTATTTCATCATAATAAGTCCTGCTTAAGGAATTTCAAAATACCCAACTTGACTGTTTTACCTAATTTTATTTAATTTCACAAGCAAATCAATGAAAGTTTTAATTATGTAATGTTTATATTTCTGTTCGTATTTTAATCATTTATTTATTCTTGGCCAATGTATTTAGAATAGATTATTATCATTGGAAATAAATATATAATAGTATGTTCTAAATACATGGACCAAGAATAATAAAATCAAAGGAAGTTTTCTTTTTAATATATTTCGTCGAGTCAAATGAAACGGAAGGCCAGAAAATCGTTAATTGTGAGAGATTCCCAACATTTTTTACTACACTTTCATCCAACGTTGCTTCTCCTAAATTTTGTATCTAGTTCGTTCTCTTTATTAACAAGACGGACATGGAATGACACCTCTTGATCGAATCTATTTTTTTCACAAACATCAACCCACACATTATAAATCATTAATTTTTAGATAATGTAAATGCCAAGTTAATGTTTATGTAAAAGTATAAAAACAACCTCGATAGGTCACTAAACCACAGGTTTTGGGGATGGTAAAATGCTCCGTGCTTTGATGAAGTCTTCAGCTGAACCTCGCGCTTTCCGCCTGTAAATGTATCTAGAAAAGAATCGCCGGACACGCAGTAACGGGTTGAGGAAAGCAGGGCGAGGAAGTGGGTTGTTTCGCGGCGCGGCCGCCGCAGCGCTGGGGGTAGTGGGCGAGCAGAAGCGGAGCAGGAAGAGCCGCGCGGCGGGTGGTCCGGCGACAGCCGCGGCGGAGGCGGCGGCGGCGGGGGTGGGCGCGTAGGCGGGGGTGGGGGCAAGGACAAGGACACGCGCGTCCGGGGCGGCGGCCGCGCCCGCGCCCGCGCCGCCTCTTCCGCTTCCGGCCCCGCCCCCGCCCCCGCCCCGCCCCTCTGTTGTTGGAACCCGGACGCGCGTCGCCCGGGAAGCCCGCACCGCCGCACCGAGCCGGCCACGCCTCGGCGGAAGTAGCGCCTCTGCTGCCCTCGGGGGCGACCTCCCGGGGCATTATACTGCCATTAGGTCCCCTGGCACTCCAACAGCTTTATCACTTGTAATTACTTTTCAGTCTCATGTCAAGTTCTTACAAGTCAAATTTTCATTGTATGTTTGTATATCCTACGGGTTACACCTCAATATTAAAAATCATCACTGCCTTTTCTAAATTTTCTGGTCGCATAAAGAGTTGTTATACAAAACACCAGTTTTTCAGAAGCGTCAAAAGCGGGTTTGTTATATAGTAGATTAGACTGGTGTAGGTACTAGCGCCCGGGTATCGGTCTTCCTACTGCCGCTAGGCCGCTTTCGGCCATGTTCACTTTGAGTTATACAATAAACACATATACTGTGACGCTGTCACCCAATCAGGACCTTGAACGTCTCTATGGTGACGTTTGGATGATAGAGTCAATGCTGACCAAGTATCAACGGAGTTCGTCGTGTTTTAATCGTGTTTTAATCGAAGTTATATGGGGATTGCGATGTTAGGGTATGACGGAACACCAGCATATCTTACGGCCATTTGTGGGACCCCGCTCCCACTAAAAAAAAAAAAAAAAAAAGATCCCTTACGTAATAAAACATTTTATTTCCGTAAATCTTTTCAATTCTTTCTTCAATCTCCCTTTTTGTTATTTAACAATTTGGCTAAACGACATTTGGGGAAGGGGATCTTCGGACCATCTGGTGGAGTAATTTGTTCTACAGAGATTCAATTACATCATTGACGTAATACACATAAATAATGCATGTGAATTTCCCCAAATTTCTTTCTCGTATACGTACTATACGGACCTTGTATACGTAGTTTAGAGAAAGTTATGTAATGCTGCGGAAAATCGATTTCCAGATGTCGACGGAAATACACGTCGTCAATAAGGATATGATATCGAAAAGGTGTTTTTTTAAAATACGTCTGTCTGTGAACACTACTGGCGTTTAAACCATACATAGGATATTTTTCAAAATGAAGAAACCTTTGTCCCTCTGTCTCGAGTCGAAGCTATGAGATTTTGAAACACATTCGTTAAATTCTGGGAGTATTAAGCCCTCGGGACATTTTTCTTTAAATATCTCGTAAGATGAGAGTAAAATACACCTATAAAGGTGGCATAGGTCCAATTTTCACGGTTTACTCTGAATTTTTGAAAATTTCAAAAATTTGAATTTTTTTCGGTGTATTCCTACAACTTCATAATTGAAGATAGAGATTTTTACTTCAAATGAAATTTGTTCTCCATATTTAGTTCTTCCAATCAGGTGATCAACATTTTTTTTTAAATAACAAAAACGGTTCCAAAAATTTTCTTTAAACCTTTTGTAGGGATAGTGATAAATGAACTCTATGAGATGACATTAACTTCTTATTGCTCTATTCTTTACTTTCTTCAAAAATCACAAAAATGTAAGTTTTTTGACGAAATTAACGGAAAATTATTGACATTAATGCATTCAGGACTACACGTACTTTAAATAATGTTAGATAAAGTTTCTCGAAAATTCAACCGTTTTCTGTGAAAATGAGCTAAAATTTCAGTATTTTCAGATACGCTTAAACGCCTGTGCTAAAACGACAGTGCTAATTGCACTGTTTAATATAACATAAAGTTAATTTTGCTATATTCTTTTGTTGTTTTTTTTTAAATTACTCAAATGTAATTTTTTTTAAATATCTCTCACGCCTTTCATATGCACATTTCCATCTATTTGTAATGTCTATTCAATTTTTAATTGGAAGTGCTTGAAATGATTTCATACGAAGTTTTTCGAAAACTCAATAGTTTTCCGTGAACAAAAAAGGTTCAAATTTCGCATTCAGAGTAATGATTAAACATATGTTCCTTAAAAACGGCTCCAATTTTTTCAATGAAAATTGCCATTGAGGACGAGAATTTACTCTTATTTAATACTATTAAAGTAATAATTAGGTTCTACTATTAGAAAACCGATAAATTGGGAAAATTTAAAAAAAAGTGTACTTTGGGCGGTTATAGATGGCCGCTGGCATGAGGATAGGGCAAGTCAGAATAGCTAACCAAGACCAAAGAAAATAGAAAACTAATAAGAGATAGTCTGTGCCATTCTGTAGCACTATAGTTTTTGATTTCTTTTAGAAACATGTCGACTATCGTAGAAAATGACGCGGCGTTGGCTAATTGGCAAACACCAACGATCTGTACTCATTATTTGGTGGTTAAGGCTGGCTATATGATGCGCACACAAGACGACGAGAATCCAAATAACGGGAGTCCTGAGATGCACCTGGTGTTAAATACCAAGGTTGCTTCCCGCACGTGGCTGCGAATACACTTGGTCCCGAGCAGAGCGGAAATGCTCCACACAGTCGATGTCGCTTCGTTGCGCGCTGCTGCGCAGTATCTTGTTGCACCACTTGGGAGAGCTCGCTTTGGGGACCTCGGGGGAGATCGGATTAATATTCTGTAATTTAAGTTAGGCTTGCAGTGTATTGAAAATGGAAGCGCCTATTCTAAAGTTTCTAATCAACCACTGTCTGGGGAAGAATTCCAGCAGCCCAAAGCTCAGGTCGGCAGTTTTTCGTGGTTTCTCCAAGCAATACCAAGTGAATGCCGGAGCAGTACCCTAACAAGAGGGTCGCGGACTGCGCGCGACCATCCCTTCCACATCCGTGTCCCCTCCTCTCTTCCTTGGTGCATTCCTGGGTGATATGCCCCACTAAGAACCTGGAGGGTGAAATACCGCCTTGTAGGTTTGCGTCGGAACTTACTTTCTAGCAGGGAAGGAACAGTGCCTCCAACCGGGACATGCACTTATGAGTGTAATGATTTCAGCAGTTAACGCGGTTAACAGAACCTAAACTTAATCGAAAACTTAATGGATCGCTGTAATAAAATTATCTGATAAGTGACGGTAAAAAATCACTTCTTATAAAACGTCTAATAAATATCTGTTTTTATACCAAAATACAAATGTACAATAATCATTTCGATTTATAATTCCCCGCCATTACTTTGCATAGTTGTAAATCAAATATTCTCATGGCTATTATTTTACAAAAAGTTAAGACAAAGTGAATATTTAGATAACTCAGCAGTGCTACATAGCAAAATGAAATGCGATGAAACTGTTGGAAGGTCGAAGGCAAATCTAAAGGTCTGAAAATAAATAAATTTAAAGAACGCACATAAAAATATCGCAGATTCTTGGTGGATTAGTTTTTACATAAGAAAGATGGAATATAATTTAACAATTTGAAAGAATGTTCACCGTTGTGCAGGACATCGTTAAGTGCAGACCATTTTTCAACAAAAAAGATTTCACAAACTCGATTTGAACATTGCGAGAGGATCATCACATTTGAACAATGATGCGTTGAGGGCGTAACAATTGTGAAGATGTCTGTAAGGAATTATCTTTATTTCTTTCGTTTCTTCACAATATGTGTCATGTTATCGTGCCACAAGCCACTCAAAAATTTTATTATCTTGCCCGGCTTACCCCAACGCTCAAATTTTCAATCTCAGTCAAAACGTACAACATCCTTCGCGCATTAAATCCAATTTCCCCAAGGATCTCTTTCATCCATCATAACTCGTGAAATAATGGATCTTTTCCTGCAAACACCATCTTTCACTACTAAACCATAAATGCATACTTTCAAATGGTCAATTATTATGAAATTTCAAAAGTAGTGAAATCCTGAGACCCGCATTTGTCTGAGGGTGAATCCAAATACATTTATTTAACATAACTCGTACCTCTCAAAACTATTATTCCTTCAAAAACCTCTCTTGAAAACTGACGTACAATTAATATCGAACGCGAATCTTTTTTAAAAATATGCTGTGTATCGGTGCAATTACAGCTGCGTTATCGGACCCGGATACGCCCTGCACGTTATCTTTTGCAGCAGAAAATGTGAATAAGCAGGTAATCTCTTAGTTTCATGTACTCATTAGCTCCGAACTCCACCACAGTAGCCCTCATTTAGCAGAACGTCACGCACCAGTGTGTTGTTACGGAGTCGCAACGCGAGATAATCAGAATACAACGAGCGGAAGAAGAAGTAATTACAGTTAAACAATACCGTTACACATAAGGGCAGTGAACTGCATCATTTCTTGCTGTCGCCCCCGATATTTCAAAATGTCTCGTACTATAGCTCCTGCTGTAGCAAGAGTACGAAACAAGACTGAACACATTTACGAGCGATATCGTTTTGAGTGACTGTAACTATTATCAAGCACGCAACCGTGATTCAATTGCAGGAATTCCCAGAAAGACGTTCCAACATTGGACGGAGCCTTTCTGGGTGTCACTCAGAGGAAATTTCTTATTTGCTGAATCATCACCCATTCTCCATTTTCCCGCACTGTCATTGGATTTAAAGAATATTTTTGAAACCAAACATTTAAAAAAAATATTAGCATGAATGGAATGTTTTAAAAATGAATTTATAATAGGAATTCTTTTTCAGATGTAATGTTATCAATACGTGATAATTGTTGTGAATAAATTTAGTGAAATGTAAAAATAACTGGGGGCGTAGTTCTCGAGCCACTCTGCCGGATCGATTGACTGAAACTAGTTTGGGTATAAAGAAATGCTTGATTTTAGTAAAAGAAAAAGCATTCCCATTTGTTCTACTACTCTCTTAATATTGAATTGAACCTGATGGATGACTTGTAGGTTTTAATGTTACGGGCAAAAATTTTGTTTTTTATACAGAACAAATCCACATGAAATCCATTGAAATCATTCATTATCAGGGCTCGGATTCTGATGACAAAAAAAATCTTTAAAAATTACCTACAAAATGACTTAAAAAGAAGAGGAAAATTAGTTAAAACTACAGGGAAAATGTCCTAATTAAACAAATATTTAAATATTTGCGGGAATATTTATTCAATGAATTTAACAAGTTTAAATAAAATGTATTTATATAAAATTATATTTAATACAAAGTCTTCATTTTTGGAGGAAATGTAATCCTTCGCTCCGATCGTCAACCTTCAGTTTTGAAAGGCTGACGGAGTTACCGAATATCTGTGTAATTTTGAGAATTCGAATAATTGTCGTTCTCGAGTCCACTGCAGTGGGAAATTTTGTCATGAACTGATGATACAATAAAAACTTGATTTTAGTGTGTCATTGTAAATTCATGAAACATTCACTTACAAAAGATAAGAAAAGGAAAGGAAATGCGTAAAATGACAAATATGACCCAAAGATTCAGAAAAAATATCCAAAAATTGAATAATGACAAAAAATGACAAAATACCTATACATTTCAATATATATCGAGATAAACATACTTCTGACCTATGAATATATACATACCTCTATATATCGAGATAAACATTCATTTACAAGTTTGCTTTATCTAGAATACACCAATGAAAAGATGGCATGTCATCAGATTCCGAGCCCTGTTCATTATCATCATTTTAAAAATTCACTTCAACCTAAGGCGACCACGAGACTTAAGTAAGTGGTTAAAGCATATTTCACTATTTTAAGGGGGGAAATTGCATAATATTGCCTGAAGTTAGAACGACCCTCTAGGGCATAGGGCAACTCATTATAGAGAAATCTTAGATTATCGAAACATTTAATGACAGTCCCATTACGATAAACAACGAAGTTCTCAAATACATCCTATTTACGGTTCGACATTTGAGGTGTCCGGCAAAATGATATGAAGAATATCTCTGCTCTTTTCACGAGTTAAACATTTCTTGTCTGTGAAGAAATTGTAAATAATGGTTGTAAAAGAATATTTCTTGTCTTACAATGCTCGGGTTTCATGTCGCATTTGGTTTCAAGATTCAAGAAGGCTGTTGCAATTGATCTTAACTCTTACAGGATAAGTTGAGCGGATGCAAGTAGTAGAATCTAATACAGATTTTGTCATCTACCAGTTGCCATTTGTCCAATAACGTCACCTCACTTCCGGCTGAAAGAACTTGCAAGCACGCCGTCCATTGTCGGATGTGCCATCGCCATCGGATGTGCCCAATCCGATTTCACAGAGTCACGTACGCTGACCTTTGAAGTAGGGCGGCGGGGGTGGGGGTGGGGGCGGGGGCGGGGGCGTGGGGCGCCAGATCGGGAGCGGCACGCGTTGCGCCACCTGGCGACACGCCGCCATCTCCGCACACGCGTGCCCGGGCGGGCGACATTCACCGGCCAGTCACGCACTCGCTCACTCACTCAATGGAGAAGCGCGGGCGATTGCGAAATCGTCTCGCGCCGGGCACTGAAATACTATTTCCCCCAATTTTAGCCTAAAATAAAACTAGAGGTGCGACCAAAGCATATACTTTCTCTCATCGTTTCTAAATTTGCTGTTTTCGAAAATTCAGAGAGTTCAACCATAATTTGGTTTGTGCTATTGTTTTAAGCTTTACGTATACTATCTGTGGCTATAAAATGTTTAAAAAAATTAGAGTTCTTTTTTTATAATTTGCATTAATTTCAAGCACGTATTACGCGAAAACTATTTATTTAACTACATGACCTTTTTTGACCGCTCAGTTTTTAGTACAGCTTTTATTAAAGCAATCAATTTTGTTGTTTTGAATTGTTATTTTTTTTTTTGCGATTTACGAAAATACATTGAGTTTGTCGGAAATGGGACTAGCACCAACATTTTTAACCGTATTTCGATCGATACGCGAAGAAAGTTTAAAGAAACAATTTGGAGCGGTTTTTGTAAGAAAAATAAAAATAAAAATAAAAAAATTTAGCATAGCCTACATTTCACGCAAAATTAAGCAAAAACTCCTCATATTTTCGAAAAATTGAACATGACAGATTTCATAATAGAAAAATCTCTATCTTCAATATTGTAGCTGTCTGGAAGATGCCGAAAAAATGAAGTTTTGAAATTTGTGAAAAATCACCCATTCCAAAGAAAATGAGACGTGCACCATTCTCTTAAGTTTACTTTGCGTCAACCGAGGATAAAGTTTAATCAAACAATTGGGTGGCATTTTTGAGAAAATTTTTTGAGGTTTCTTATTATGTATGTGTGTAGGTATGTACTTTGACACATCAGCTCTTTACGAGCTAAGGCCTACCAGCAGCGTCCTGGCCATGCGGCCAAAGGTTAAGGGGTACATGTGGTTAGCACATAACTATCCCTACGCTGTATTTCTGGTATTCTCAACCTGGGAAGTGAGCTTTTTCATCGTCACACAGCAACAGATACTGGTACATTGTAAGGATAGTTCATAATTAATTTTTACCACGACCGGGAATCGAACCCAAGGTCCTAAGCAGAGTTCTATGCCAGGTCTTATCCAGGATCGAGCCGGCGGAAAGCGAGCACGCTAACCAACGAGCCACCGAGGGCTATGCTTCATATCAAGTACCCCCAATATGAAAATATCGGTTTCAAAGTCAAAGGGATTCGAGCGAATCGGTTGAACGATTTAAGTGCTAGCGATAACCATAGACGGATGGATGGATGGTTGGTTAGGCACGTTTTACCGTCAATCAATTTTTAGGCTTCAAGGACCCACAAAACATGGATTATGACAATACATGATACATTTCACTACATACAGAACAAGATTTATTCACTGTTCCCAGGACTTTTAAGAGGACCCGGCAATAAAAGTTTCTCTGTCGAAAATTCACCATTTTCCGGTGCGCGATTCAATACTTTCTCTTCTTACAAAGTAAGTGCGAGAAAGTAAAATGATGTAGGGATAGGTTTTGAACATTAGACCTTTTTCGACCTTTTAACTTTTTAATCGAGGTTTTTTATTTTAAATAATAAGAAAGATGTTGGAGTTAATCTTTATATATTTATATACTACACAAATGTTTTGAGTGAGTGGGGAGTACTTCCTTATGATTTTTATAGGGAAATATTTATGATACGAGTGGGAAAAGTGGCATTAAGCGGCGGCGATGGTGTAACGGTTAGCGTTTCGGACTGTTGTACCCAAGTTGGCGGGTTCAAACCCGATCGAAGCCGTGGATTTTTCAGGGCGAAAAAATCCTTCGTACGCCTTCCTTCGGAGGGGAAGTAAAGCCGGCTGTCCCATGTTAGTAGATTTACTTGCACGTAAAAGATCCTCAAGCCTAAATGACGCCTCTGAGCTAAATTCAAATCACCTGTTTCTCGCCCAAGAAATACCTCCTTTCTCTGCTAGTTGGTGAAAGGAGCGTAGCGAAATTTACGTGGTTAGAAGGAAGAGCGGGCCTGATGGCCTGAGTCTCGCCACGTAAAATAAGGCATTAATTCAATTCATTTTACTTTGCGAGTGTGAAACGTCGCGACATGAGGCCAAGAGGTCGAGTGGCGCAATCCTATGAGCAAAGTAAAATCACTTTACCACATGTGTCACACACTATTTTTTAGACAGCTTTCCTCACTGACTTTATCATTTTTTCTTTTAATGCAAGTATACAAATCACTTGGTTACTGTAGTAGCTGGTACGGTCAAATAAAGTATTTTCTTTTCTTTGTTGCATTCACTTTGTTGCTTTGTTGCATTGAATTGTTTATTGCATTTATAGAAAACTTGTACAATACCCGAGTGGTACTTCATCCTAGATCGTATATTGTAGCATTGTTTATTAGCGGTCAGAATTTGCTGAGTCGCCCTAGCTCTTCATTTTTGGTGAACGTAAGGAGATACGAATGAAAAAGATAATTTTAAAACAACGTTATGAACATGAAAGCATTTTATTTCTTGAATTCATGCACAACTACACATTAACTGTATTTTCGTTTGGAAATGTTTTCGGCCACTCATTCACGTCATGAGAATTAAGTGGCCTCTATTAATTACGAAAATGCCGAAGTTCAAGTAGGAGAGACATCATCAAGCGTCGTCATCTTGATGTTTGTGACTGTGCATTCATTTTCAAGAGTCATGACGACATCAAATCTGGTGTCAACGTATTACAATGTTTAGAATTCTATGTTCTTACCCGTTGATCCGAGTAAGACGCTTGTAATATTTCATGAAATATTTGAATACATTAATTCACGATATATATACCATACCTACAACGTACAACATCCATCCTTACATTTTACAATACACATTCACCACAAATTAACACTATTTTCCCTATTTCATTATAAATTGAATTAGTAGTTTTAAAATTATATATATATATATATATATATATATATATATATATATATATATATATATATACGCGATATATTTCATTATAATCCTTTTCCATGTTAAATAACTGAACTATTTTATAACAATATATTACTTTATGAAATCGTAAAGCTCGGTTCTTGTACGTTTAAACAATTTTGTTTTCAAGGGCCCAAACGCTAGGTAAGTTTAGTGATACGTAAAATTAATATTAAGAGTTAAATTAATTATAAAGACAATTTTATGAGGAAGATTTGACCCCTAAATCAATGGAAATTCCTGTAACTGTGTACACTGTAGGGGAGTATGTAAAATCTCTTGGGATAATAATAAAGTGTACTGTAATTGGTTTACCTGTTATTTGGTCGTTCTGAAATACATGGCTAGTACCTAAATGTAATAATTGTTGTTTAAGATTAAATGTCGGTGTAATCATTTTTTTCTTGAGTCCAACGCGTTGCTTTTATTTGTAACCTACTCTTCTGATTATTTAGCCATGCGTTTAGAAAACTCAAAGGATGGATTTTGAGGAGCTGTGGGATTCGTATAGAATAAAATGCCCCTAAATATGGTGTGAAAACTTATAAAATATAGAGAGAAATACGGGCCAAAAATTGAATAAGAAAAGTAACGTAAGTTAGATCCTTAATTCTTCTCTGGTAATTTACCGTTTGGGACAATCTTAAGCGTTGCAATATCTTGTGAAGTTAAATCTAGTTCTTGTGTTAAATCCGAAAAGTAAAAAATAATCCTCCATGAATAATTTTGAACGAATATAGATCATACTGCCAACAAACTGTTGAAATATGAAAGGATGAACGAATTTTCTTTAAATATAAGAAAACTAGCGAAACTCAGCAGACGTTGTTCTGCCCATCATCTCTTCATTCTCCTTCCCTCGCTTTTTCTCTCTCCGTCTCTCCCTCTCTCTGACTCTCTTCGTCTCTGCCTCTCTCCGTCTCTGTCCCTGTCTCAGTCTGTCTCTGTCTGTCTGTCTGTCTGTCTGTTTGTCTGTGTGTGTCTCTCTCTGTCTGTCTGTGTATCTCTATGTCTCTCTCTTTGTCTGTCTCTGTCTATGCCTCTCTTTGTCCCTCTCATTCACATTTATTTGCAGATTCTACAGGTCTTTGATCAAGTGCGGTAATTGAAAAACGCCGGTCCAGCAAAAATGTAATAGAATGTAATATTATATATATATATATATATATATTAATTTGGACTATACATTTAAACAACGAATCGTATGGATGCATAATTAAATGTATTTCAAGGTGCTTCAAAAAGTCTCATTTATAAACACATGACAGAAGTTTGATTTTAACTAATGAAGAAATAAATATATACATAATTGCAAACCAATCATAGCCTAATAAGGAGCAATGATATTCTACTAATTCTCTCATTTCCCCACCGAGTGTCTGTAATGAGCCCCAGCGGCCAGCAAAATTCGCAACATTGCACCAGAGGGCTCCTTCAAGTTGGTACGAGTAGTCAGCTGTTTTACCGCCACCGTTGCTCGAGCGACCGGGTTGTTGACGGGATGCGGATGTAGCGGTTCTTTTCCGGAGGGAAGAGAAAGCACGGGTATCCATTTGGGCAACGGAATACTGGTGACCCGCGAGACCATTTTGGTAGCCGGCAGAATAATCGGAACATGATTAAATTTTTTGGATTTTAATATTAATGATGTCGCAAAATGATTTCAGTCTGGCAGAAGCAAATTCCGCAGAAAATGTGTATGATTTAATTATGCTTCAATTCCACTGTGATTATTAAAAACAATAATTTTGTTACCTCTAAACAATACTATTTAAATATTTTGTGGTGATTGAATAGGAATTCCCAATATTTTATAAATTTAAATTTGCACTCTTAATCTTTTAATTAATAAATAATAATTTGCACTCTCACTCGCGAAATTAAAACCAATAGTGTTTAACTACACTTACAAAATGCCCCAATCCGGGCTGTGTATCACAAAAAAGGTATTGCTGTTTCTATCCGATTTTTCTCGCGGCTCCTCCCTCCTGGCCAAATAATAAGCCACGTCTCATCTATCTCAGCAGGCGGTATGTATCAATCGCTGCGTTGACATGCAATAAACCTAGTTTGTACTGAAACATAACCTCTTTGATACAGTTATTTTAAATATCTGGCACATTTTGGAACTCTGTTGGGCGTATTTTCGTTCGTGCAATCGTCCGATTAACTACCACTCGTGCTTCGGAAATTCTTAGGTAACTCTTTGCGAATAAATCTCCTCCTCGGTTAGCAAGTGGGGAGTTCATCGTCAATTTCCAAAGCACTCGTGGTATTACCTATGGTAATTTTTTAGTCAATTTTTACTTTCATAAAAAAGAAAAATCCTGAACATTATTATACAATGTATATGTTTAAAAAGAATAGCAAGTAACATCTTTCAAATTTATTCATCACAACTGATCAGCATTTGTTAAGTTAAATTCCTATGTAGATCTAAATAATGTGAAGGCTGGTTCATGGGCCTTGGTAAATGAAACGTACATATTAATTAAACACAAAACACAATTTTTCATACAAATTAATCCCTACCGCAAACAATTTAGAAATATACTGAGCGAAAATAAATATACAAGTAGTCGTAAGCGCTAAGACCGCTAATCAATCCCCATTGACCAAGCCGAAACGTAAACCTACCGAAATACTCTCCATAATGCGGAAGAGGGGTAAAAACGTCACGTCGGGGGGAGGGAGCCAGAAAACAGTACAATGACAGGGAGAACAATGGCGGTGGAAATGGAGCGAAGTGACTTGCGGGGGAAAGACCTTGAGCCCGGCCCCGGCCCCGGCCCCACCCCCACAGGGAACTTCACGAGCCGTTGCGCCGCGGCGAGGACGTGGCCAATTTACACTTTCCGCCATCCTTCCTTTCTTCCTTCCTTCCCTCCCTACTCGGCCTCCGTCGCTCATCGGAAACCCTGACCTCCCACGCTTCACATTCACACACACACAATTATATGAGGACATCAATTCCCACCCAAAACTATTCATGTAATCTTCTATCTGTTTTTCAAACGAAGCCTTTCAAGTAATGGATTTGGCATTCTGTACTGATAATATTCATGAATGCCCTTTTACAATCGGACGAGAAAAATAATTACGTTTTTATGTAACAAGTGCGCAGTAGTATAGGGCAGTTACTCGCGCTCGTGTGTGTGTGTGGCTGTGTGAGAGTGAGTGAGTGAGTGAGTGAGTAAGTGAGTGAGTGAGTGAGTGAGTGAGTGAGTGAGTGAGTGAGTGAGTGAGTGAGTGAGTGAGTGAGTGAGTGAGTGAGCGAGCGAGCGAGCGAGCGAGAGAGAGTGAGAGAGAGTGAGAGAGAGTGAGTTAGTGTTGGATAGTTGAGGTGGAGAGGGCTGGGCAGGCAAAGCCAATGGGTGGGGCGAGTGGGGAAGGAAGAGCAGGCGGGGCGAGCAAAACCATAACACTGCCATCGGTCCTCGACGGAGAAGCGACCTCTTGCTTCCCCGTTCGCCGCGAGGGGCAGGGAAGTAGTTCAAGGAGGGAGTCCCCGCTGGGCGAGAGGGCACGAGGCTCGCACGCTTTGCATCCGGGCGCCCGTACACCTTCGCGCGGCGCCGCCCGCGACCTCGGGACTGGCTGGCGCAGCGCATGCGCCAGCCGGTGCGTGCGCATCCGCCGCCGCCACCGCCGAGCCGCTCACGGTCGCCGCCGCCACTTGCGCCACACCGTGCCGCGCCGTGGCGTGGCGCGGCGCGGCGGGCAATGGGCTGACGCAACGCCCGCCCGACCTTGGCGCGACCCGCCGCCGCCGCCGCCGCCGCACTGCGCTCCGCTGCGCCACCTCGCGGCCGCACGCGCGCGCTCACGTGCGCAGCCTCGACTTGCGCCGATTCGCGCCGCCTCCCACCGAGCAGCGCGGACAGCGCGGCACCTCTAGGGCGCTCTCTCAGAGCCGAGTATTTCCTTTTGTGGAGAGTCTCGTAGTTCAATCAGCACCTGTCAGACGACTCGAGGAATTCGTAAAAGGGCTTGTGCCTGGAGATCAGCTCTAGACGCGTGACGGCTAGTCCTGCAAGCTGTATATGTGTATATATGTATGTATGTATACACATATATATATATATATATATATATATATATATATATATATATATATATATATGTGTGTGTGTGTGTGTGTGTGTGTGTGTGTGTGTGTGTGTGTGTACATATACACTCTTACTGATTTCTTTACAGACAAATGTTAATATATATTTCAAAATTAATTTATAGAAATAATAAAAATATTTAGTTTTTAAATGTAGCTTACAGAAATAATTTATAACAAATCACTTAAATTTACAAGGTTTATAATGTGAAGAACGCGGAAGCGTTTCATAGTCAGTCATAACGAGTGAGTGAGTGTTGTTACTTCATGTAGTATGTGGTAAGAGCGTGTTTAGAAAATGAAGTTTATTCTGCGATATTTTAATTAATGTTTCTTCTTGAAACCTTCCGATGAAAGTGGCCTACATATTCCTATAATTTGAATATCCCGTACCACAGTATGAGGATCACCGGATTGTGGTTTCATTTTACTAAAGAAGCTGCCATGTTGTCAGACAAGCATTGGGCGCTTCCTGTTCCTAATCAATATTTTGTTCTTAAAATCTTCCCCAGAAATTCCTTTGCAATCTTAATGGCCCATTCAGGACATTTGTCCTATATGGAACGTGAAGGGAGGGATTTCCTGTTTACTATAATCCAGAGGGATCCAGGGGGTCTACTTTTACAAAACTATCATTACTCGTGAAGAATGGATGCTCTACGTCTCTTATCCAAGAAATATTTTCTTAGGACGACCATCACTTTTCTTAAAAGGAACATAATCCTATAGTCTCTTATGTTTTCGGGATTGAATCACAAGGTAAAAAGGTTCGGAGCAAGCACAGTTCTTGCCATTGCACAAACAGGCGTCGATATTTGATTTGGCCATTTCTGGAGGATATGTACCATGAAATGCTTATTGTTTCCATTGTTCAAACTCCTCAGCTTGTGTTGATTGTTCGTGTAATACATTTTGCTGTTTATAGCTCAGGGGTGTATATTATTATTATTATTATTATTATTATTATTATTATTATTATTACTATTATTATTATTACTATTATTATTACTATTATTATTGCTGTTATTATTAATATTATTTAGTATAAGCTCTTTATATCGAAACACAAGAGGCCGAGTACTTTCTTTCATCAAAGAGAGTGTACTACGTTTCTTCGTTACCTCGAGAGAGTGAAGGAAAGTATGAGTTATATAAGGTAAACCAACCAAACTTAAGTAATACCTTACCTACTTTTCAGGGAATTTTTCATTACAGAGTGTTTGCATTTAAATTATACGGGTCATTATTGTAGAATAATTTCAGTATACTGAAATCCCGGACTCAAGTGAAATAATCGTGCGACTTTAAGAATTTGCGATCTTTGTGAAGGAATTGACCAACCTCCGTTAGAATTTCCACTTTGTGTTTTTTGGGTCTCACGATAATTATTTGATGATTTGTCTTTTGCTAATCAAGCAAGCCAAATTTATTTGCCTACAAATAAAATTTATTTATCCCATTTATTTATTTATTTAGATCTACACTCACACTCCTGGTATGAAATAAGTGGAATGTGTTTGGTACTTTCGAGAAGAGCAGATAATGTAGAAGATAACGCAGAAAAGATTTACTTTTTCTGTGAAAAGAGATCTTGACCTTTTGCCTCCAACTTACTATATTCGACTTCGGAACTTAATGAAGACAACAAATATCAATAGTCGATAACTAGTTTTGTTAATCTGAAAACGACACATCCGAGATGCAAACAAAAGCAACAGAATCTCTCCCTTTGAAATGTACAGTTTTCAATGGATAGTTTTGATTAAAGGTTTTGGTAATGGTCGGGAATTGATCGTGAATTCACCACCGAGATGCACGTAGCAGGAAAATTGTTTGCGGCCTTTGTCCTTCCTTATTGCTTTCGCTACGGCTGACAGCGTTCGGGTAGGGAGGTGCGGCTATCGCATACTATGTATCTGCTCCCAAAAAGCGGACTTCCGCCCATCGGGGCTTTTAGAGACTTTCGAAGCGGTAGCGATAAGAACACTGAGAAAAAGCGAAGCGCGGAAAATGCCACAAGAGGCTCCGCACCTGTCAATGACTCAGCCTTGAGATCTTATCCAGAGGATTTGAAATGACGTGCCACTTGAGAGCGTTGTGGCTCAAGCAATATTGCGACATTTTCCCCGTCAGAGTATATTCTCTTACTACAGCCTATTGTTTGATACTCAGAAGAAATCCATCTCAATAACTAATTTCAACACTTTGGAAAGGACCTTGGTTGTGACTTACCCTTAATGGTTGCCAGTGAAAAATTCACTGCAGGATCAATACAAATATTTGTGTAGATCATGGAAGAGATGCCAGACATGTGCCGATATATTTATTTCAGTTGACAGGAATCATGTTATGACATTCACGCACAAACAATTACACCCTAGATCAGAAACACTGAAGTATAATTCACTCAAATACTGATCCACAGAAATCATCACAATCTAAAACGCTACGAAACTGTCTGCGTTTTCCTCATAATAAGTGGGCTTGCTATTTTTGTATTAACTCATATTTGAAATTAAAAATTTAATAGGACTGCCATTGTTACCTTAATCGCTATGTAGATTGTAATTACTATTCCTCTTAGTCCAACAGCGTTACAGAATTCATCATCACACATCAACTAGTCTGTACTGTTATTCGAACATTATTAGTTTGAGATTACGATTTTTGTCGTTCGCCTTTTCCTTTCTTCACAGTTATGGGAATTTAGCTGCAGAGAATTTCATTGTTTCGTTCTGTATTATTTTGTGCGCTGTTTTTTTTGTATACTATGTAGTAAGAGTGAAGTTGGGGAAAGGTTCATTGTATATGAACCACTCACAAATGATTCAAGTTGAGTTAGAACAGCAAGAAGTAAGGAAAAAACTGGAAATACCCATGGTTCCTCTCTGAACTCACGTACAAGGGACAAATTTTACAATTGAGTTGTTCCCAGAAGACATGATTTTCAGTGGGTTTAAGCTTGTGTGGGTGTCTCTAGCGAGCAAGAGACGTCCGAGTTACGTTTCAGTCATCACTCGAAAAACGAAGACAATAAAATTCACAATTAGTCGAAAATATTTGCAAAAAAGGGTAGAGTAAATGATTTAAGTATCTAATATTGCAAAACGTATTGGATTAAGAAATAAATATCTAATTTCAATATTAAAGGTGAAGGGTAAATGTAAAAAAAACATATGTATTTTTTCAACATATAATTAATAATTGCGATAAAACTACTAATATTTAAAAAATTAATAAACAAAAAGATTTAAAGATATATATTTAGGAACAGATTGCATTACGAAAAAATATTTTAGCATCAATATCGAAAGTGCAGGGCTGATTCTAAAAAAGGTATGCTTTGCAATTTTCGAAAATACACAAGTTTTAAAATAAATATGATTTTAGCATACTAACGATTAGTAACTAATCAAACATTTATCTATTTGAGATTAAAACGGAAGTCGTATTAGAAACAAATCTTTATATCTCTTTTAATTGCCACGATTTCACCTCAAAATACACAAAACCTACTCGGATTATTATAAAAAACTAGAGCATGACATTATTCTACAACAAAAGGTTTCATTAAGAACTGTATTTGGCGGAATGGTGTCAAGAAAATTAAAAATATTGCAATTCCGGTACATTCAGAGATTATGTTAAAAATAGGACCTACGTCATTCCTTAAAGAACGCATATTTTGCTCTATTTGAAAAAATAATAAAAAGAAAAAAACCTTGAAGCCGTTTTTGAGAGATTTTCAAAAATGACGCAGGAGTTTCTCGTTAAGTCATCAAAAAATTAAAATGTCCATTTAAAAATGAAGAGTCCGCGAGGTCGCCTGATCTGTTGGGAAATGTTAATTTTCCTAAAAAGCCAGTGTAAGGTGTAGGCGCTAGTGTTGTTCACTGTCAGACAAAAAGGTTGATTGAATGATTGATTAGTTATTCCGGGCGCGTCAACTGATAGGTTTTTATTCCCGTAAGTGCAGTGTATGTTGTAATCGCGTGCGGTAGCTGTGATCTTCTCCAGCTGGATGGCGAGACCCAGCGACGACTTATGTCGACATGCGAGATTTTCCCTAACCAGATATCTCTCCCTGTGAGGCACCGCCCCAGCCAGAACAAACTCTAAGCTCCCGACTGCTCTCCCTAATGTATTCCATGTGAGTGTAAGTGTATATAAGTAACAACGGTTTAGGAGCTAGCGTTGACCACAAACGGAAAGACAAGCGTTTTGTTATCAATCGATTTTTCGGTATCTACGACCCATAAACTGTGGAGTCTGACTACAAAACGTAATACAGGAACTACTTTACTACGCGTAGGAAAAATATTTATTCACTTTTGCGATACCAGGACTCACTATACGAGTTTTCCTGCCGAAAATCGCAGACTTGTAACGCAGCTTTACCATAGCTTCTCTTCATTTGCAAGTATTTGCAAGTAAGGCGAGAAAGTGAAAATAACAATTACATATGTCACTTTTCTCGTGCACAGACGACATACACTTCTACAGACGTTCGTGACGAACATCAAGAATTCCGAGGCCGCCCGAGTGCACTTGGCCGGAAGACGAAGGCGATGCGCAACGGATGACGAGCAGCGCTTTCTCGCGCCGCCCGGAGAAAGTGCGCGCGCAGGGTGAATGCTCTTCGCCCGGCCACGGCTTTCTTCTGCCCCCCTCCCCCTCCGCGCTTTCCCACACCAGACCGCGTGGGAGGCGGTCTGCGGAAGGGTGGGAGAGAGTGACAGTGCGTGGGGTGGGGAAGGTCAAGTGCATCGGAACGTGCCTCAACGAAACGACCCCGGAGCGTTACAAGGGTTAGAGATGCAGCTTGGTATGGTGTTTAGGCGAGCATTGAAACAATATGATTTTGTCCAGACACCCTGGGAGTGCTTTAACTTAAATGAAACGAACCCACTATTGAGGCACCGCGCATGCGCGAACCTTATTTACTCATCTCTTGGTTAAAACAGTTAAAAACCGTGTGTGACGTGAGGGGAGAAGGGCAATATGTGAACGTTTTCATGAGCACTGGATTCCGTGCAGATTCAAACTCTTTCACTATAATATTAAGATGAATTTTGAATGCAGGTAGCAACAAGCGTTTTTGGTAAGAATTGATAACAAGAAAGATTCGCTCCCATTTAATAAAAACTATTTACAAACTCAAAAGAGCTTCATCTATTGGTTCTTTTCCCTTATCGCGCTTCTCGTGAAGAAATAGATTTTCTGCCGCGAGAATATGGAGAACGGTTATTTGAATAACTATTCCTCATAACACCCCCCAGTACTCCCGAAAACGCAGATAGTAAAGCAACTATTATGTTCAGAAGCAAAACAATGGGTCATTTCCGCATTTGCTGCCATATTTAGTAATTTAGAATTATACTGTATAAATGGTAACTAATAAATTAAATATCACTATTATAGTAAATTTTACTTGCTGTACCCGTGCCAAAATGCATATTGAAACCCAATTTTGAGCAGCCAAAATCTGAAGTTATGTTAGAGCAAAAGTGACTGGCCCGACATGACAGACCTATGCATCAATTTAATTTTACATAGATTTTGCGTTTCTCCTACTTCTGACAGCACAAACATGCCACGGAGTGGGAGTACCTAGAAGAGATAAATCTTCAAAAATGTAACAGAAAGTTCAAAAGGAACTCACTTTGGGGCCATAATTCCATAAGTTACGTAACGCAAATTTTGAGTGTTTTGAATACCCCCTCTGCCCACTGAAACGCATCCGTAATGCGCGATTGAACTCCCCTTAAATAATTACGTAACGCTTGCCACCTATAAATGCAACAGGTGAAATTAAATTATAGCCCAGTAAAAATTGTGTTTGTGCTCTGTAAGTTAAGTTAAAATGAAGGATTGTGTGTTGTATAGGTTTGTTGAAGCTTTATTAATATATTAATAGTCGAATAAGTTGCCGAAGCTGACTGCACCTAACAATAAGATTGGAGGCAAATTTTGAGTGAAGGATGGATGTATAGGCAAGAAACTTTCTCATCTCAAGCCGTGCACATGGCGCTGTTTTGAATGGCGCATGGGCGAGAATCTACTGCGCCAATTTAATTGATCTACAAAATACTACAGATCAGTTTTGATTACTTTCTTTGTAATCTTACGGTTTGACCACAAAATTGAGGAAAAAATATTTCCATTTATTGTAACAACTACTAATAACTTTATATTATTTATGTTTTAAATCAACATAATTAGATAATATTTTAATATTTTAGCATAAAAATTAACAAAGGACGTATTTCAAGAAATGTTAAAAATGTAAAAAAATATAAATGTTACGTAACACGTATTGAGTACCCCCCTGCTCCTACGAAACAGAGTAATGCTGCGTAAAACCCCTTCCCCCCTCTTATGCACTGCGTAATTTATGGTCGACGCCATTGTAAAATAATGCTTAAAAAAGGACTCAGGCTTCACCTGCCCTCTGAATGTTACCATGCATGTTCCCCATGATTCCAACACGTGTTCCCTTACATTTCCCCATCTGTTCCGCCTCATGCCAGGTATGTTCACTACATTTCCTTTACATGTTAACCCGGAACTAACATAGAATTTCAACAACAACAAAAACAAATTAAGACTTTTTTAAACGCTGTCGGTTAGTGCAGTGGCTCGCCCTGGATGAAACAGGATGTTCTTAAATAAATGAACTGAGTGGCTAGAAGAGCATCAAACATGGTAATAGAAGGGTCCAAAAACGTATACGCAAAACATTGCCTTCCCCCTAAAATACCACTTGATTACTCATTGTTTTAAAAGTGAAAGTACCTTTACTCAGTAACTTAATTTACAATGTTTCTGGCAACTTGTGTTACGATGTGAGGTAACCTTTCAAAAATGTGATAGAATTTCCAAAGGGTAATAGAACATCTTATTTTGTAGATACCAATATAAAAAACATACCTCGTGTCCCTTCTAATATAAATTTCATCCCTCACAACGCACACCACCATCCAGCCATTCGAAACTCTTGTGCTGTCTCCAGCTTTCCACCTACAGCAGGTCACGGAACTTCCAAGTATATACATTTTTGTGAAGAACATTGCATGCACTTCCTCAATTCAAGAATATGAGGAAAAGAGCATAACAAAAAATTATTCAGTAATTACTATTCAGCAGATTAAAACCAGGAAAGGTAACTGCGTCAAGTTACATTTTTTATCACAACGACACGCTGCGGCTAGTAGTGTATGTGTGACAATATTGGAATTGTGGTGAGTTTTCGTTGGCATTTCCAATGAAATAATTATATGAGTCGTCATTGCCAACAATATTATTCATTAAAATAGCAGCTTTCGATGGCTTAGCCATCATCAGTTTTCTGCTGTATGGAAGCCACAAAAACGACTACATTTTCGTTTTCGTACGTAGTCGTTTTTGTGGCTTCCATACAGCAGAAACTGATGATGACGGATAAGCCATCGAAAACTGCTATTTAAATAAATAATATTGTTGGCAATGACAACTCATATAATTATTTATGTGTGCCAAGCCGACGAATCGCAACATGGGGCTCAGCGAGATGTTCGGGGCTTAGAAATTACGCTGCTGCGGCATCGGTAGACCGGCGCGGCGGTACTATCGTGGACGCAAATTATTTGGATCTTCCGCCTCAGTGCTAACTACTCAGTGTCCACGACCCCCTATTCTCCTTCCAATATGCAGACGTAATTGTTCGCCGAATGCTAGTAGTTTGCAGAATGGGACTACACAAGAGTAAGAAGTGGGGGATCTCAGAAATGACTTTCAGTAGCTTAAATTTATTCTAAACGTACGTCAGAGCTGCTCAAGAGTTCTGCTCACTTGAGTGCCCTGAGCCAGCGCTTAAATACAGGCAACAGGTTACGGCATCCTCTTGACGATCCAGTTCATCTGGAGGGTAGGAGAAACGATCGGGCGCGTTGGCTGTAGTTTAGTGAAAGGCAAGTGTTGAATGGCACGCGGATAACTGCAGCACGCCAACCCAAACAGGCTAACCCCAATTTTTGTATTCTAGAAGCCCTAGTGCATGTGGATCGTTTTGTTTACAATATTGTATCACTCTGGAATCACTTAATTATTATAAAATTAATTGGATCGCTGGTGAGGAAGATACCTTTTTATTATGATAAATAAATAAAGATATTGTCTGGTATCAATACTTGTATTGATACCACAGTACTGATACCAGACAATATCTTTATTTATTTATCATATTATAAAATTTTATTTTGTCAGAAGCCGAATAGCATGGCAACCTTCAGGCCGCCATGTTCTCGCCTTTGCATTCGAATTTCGGTGATTCCGTATAGAATTTATGGAGAACAAACCTAGTTCTCCATCGGAATTATCTCAACCATATATTCATCGTTACCAGAGGAATGGTTGGATGCTTGAAATTCAGCATAATAAACGTTAATGATAATAAAGATAAATTACCCTATTCTAACACGGTTTAACTGTTCGGTTTAACTAGTTCCCGAGTTACCCTTAGGTTAAAACTGAAGAATTTAACTACTTCTGGTACTTTTAATTTAAAATGTATTTATTTAATTATCAATTCCGTGAAACTTTTATGATTTACGGGATGTGGGTGTTATCCAGTTGTCCCATATCCCCACTTGAGGCTAAAGTAGCAAGTTTTGCGGTTTTCAATGGCTTTTTGCTACAAAATTGCGTGTATCTTCTCGCCATCAGTACCATCTTAATAATCTTTGGAACGACACTATCATACTTTATAACTAAGTTAGATCCTGGTTTGTGTACCAAGTTAGAGTTCTAAAGCTTATCTGCGTGACATCCACATAAACACCCTTTCTCTCATTCATATGTATAGTCAAAATGGTTAAAAATGCATTTGAGTAAGTAATCCTCAATTCCTGAACCATGAATTTTGTCATCGAATTATCGATCTTGAAATTTTGAACTGATTCCAACACTTTTCTTCTCTTGCTGAGGAAAAATAAAAATGATTAGACAAAACCCTCATTTCAAAAGCTGTTGTTTAATATGTGTGTTAAGAGTCACGATTCAAATTTAGAGTTACATTTCCTTTACCATTAGGACTGAAAAATGTAGAACCAATTAGTATAAGTTTCGAAAAAAAGTGTGAATGTTGAAGTATTTTTCATTTGTTGGTAATGATATCCCAAGGTTTAGCCGTCACCCTTTAGAAAGTCAAATAGTTACTTAACAATAAATACTATTATATTTTTTATTAAAAGTAATAATAATTATTATAACATAATATTAACTGAACCCTTGCTATTACATCGCACACAGTCAGAACAGACTGTAGAAAGGTTACTACAAAAAGAGGTAGCTATATATGCTTTGTACGGAAAATTGAAAACCCTCAAAATATTGTCTTATGTTGTTCACTTCTTGTCCTTCAGGACTAATGAAATGGGCGAGGTTTACAAATTCTGAAACGACATCATTATTCGCACATAGTTAGACAGGTTTCTGAAATTTATAAAATAAATATTTTACATTTACCAAGATTTGTACTGTAACACCCCCCGGTCGTCTCGCGAGAGAACGCCCGGTAAGCGGCCCGGAAATAGCTCAGTCGGTGATGGAAGGAATCGTTAAACAGATACTGGTAACATGAAACAAACACTTGGGTCACTGGTAAAAATTACTTTTATTCCTGGGCAATCAAATCTAATGCCCCAGGGAAGTTACATTAGCAAATTGAATAAAGAAATGTGAAAATTAGGTGGAAAGAAAAGAAGATGAAAAGTTAGTATTCAGAGTAAAGCTTAAAAATTAGGAAGAAATATGATTAACGTTACAATGGTAAAATACAAAAGTTACAAATCGATGCGCCATAGCGCGGCGCCGCATTACAAAATTTACACAGGGGCGAATGCCCTTGAATAATACTGCCTGGAAGAAGGGTCTCTGCGCGCCCGGGGAGGGCGCGGCGCGTTCGAGGAAACGGCTGTCGTCCTTCAAAAAAAATCAGCGGAGGTCGATGACTTCCCGGGCTAACAGCTGGCGGTCGGGTCGTGACGTCACCAAAGGGGCGGCGGCGCGTGGCTGCGTTGACGGCGTCTGGTAGCGTTGTCTGGTTGAACTGGTAGTAACTGGTAGTAACTGGTAGACTTGGAGCGGCCGGGCGATCTCAATCTCAGGAACGTAGTAATTAACTATGCGTACCTCTGATTCTCATTATAATAATTGTCGAACACAACTTCGGACAGTTTAGCAATCCTTCGGAGAAACGTTCGCCTATCTTCACGGCGAATTCCCACCCCAGAGAATTTTCTCTGTCTCCTGCAGTCGGCTCAATGCTCAAAACTCGCAGTAAAATAATATAAGTCCCACATAGGCACATTCGCCCGAATAATTCCCACCCCAGATAAGTTTCTCTTCCAACTGCCCTCAGCCTAATATTCAGGCTCCGTCTGACAAAAATTACAAGTCTTTCAGAGACACACTGGTCTCTCCCCGACGAATAGTTACCCCCCGGAGAAGATTCTCTCCCGACTGCTCCCCGTCTAATGCTCTGGCCCTTCTGACTGCTCTCTCCCTTCTGATATTCTCTCAGTCGAAATTGTATTAGGTCAACTTTTACCCCCACCCAATTTTCTCGTGTGTTCAAGCTCCTATGATAGTCGCGTCGCTATTGGCCAAAGGAAATGGCGCATTACGCCATTTCAACCAATCGTGACGGGAGTAGTGAAGGAAGTTTCAACTCTTTGCGTCACTGTGAGCGTACAGAATTTTCTTATTCCTTCTAGAACACCGGCCATGCTTGCACAAGGCAGGCGTTGTCCGTGAAAGAATTTTTCGCTCTGGGATTCCCTGGATGTAAGCGGGCGTTCTAGAAATCCTGCAGCTGGTCATGCGAACACGTGCCTCTCAGTGAATCTTTCGACAACTGACCCTTTTAACGACCTTCTTAATGGGCCGGGGGCGCAAATAGCTGTCCGATAAGCGAGGTTGCACGTGCAACGCCGTATGTTTACTCTCCCAACTGCCCTCAGCCTTATGGAATTTTGTATGAGGAAATCGGTATCGCTACAGTACTTGTATGCTAGACAAAGACAGAAATGCTGTCCACGTTAGCTTAGAAAAATAATGCACCACTTATAACTATAATCACTGAAAAGTTTTGTGTAGGGACATATATGTCAGCCGACATATATGGACATATTTTTTGCATTAAAAACAGGCCATCTCATTCGAACTTAAAAGTTTCACTTCCTTCGCTTCGTAACTTCAACCTCACACTTACACCCTTGTTTCAGCAAGAAGGCAAAACATCGACTACTTTCAATAGATCGATTGCAATTCGTACTACAAAATCTAAAAACAACGTTCCCGTTTCCCACGTATTCGACTTAACCTACGTACGTTTTCTTTGACAAGAAAATATCAGAAAGAATATATCATCAAGAAGAATAAAAGAGAAGGAAGAGGAAGAAAGTAGAAAAGAGTGGTCTGAGAACTTCAAGCTAAGCGATTCACTTGAGAGCAGAGAATTCTCCCTTTATTTGTTCTCCTTTCTTGAAAATAACAAACAACTCTACGACGCCAGAAACGAGACACGATGTACAGTCAGGGGAGACCAAAACGTGGAGGGCAACTTGCCCTAGGCCTCGACTTAATTGGGGTTCCGAATTTCTCTTCACTTAAAATAAATAAAATATCTATAATACAAATGTAATTCTATAAATTATTTCTGATGCATGGAGAAATGAATTCTGGTTATGAATTGGGCAGGAGGGAGTTTTTGTTTTTTAAAATAAGGGGCCCCTATGGATCAATTGCCACGGCTCCTGATTTAATCTGGGTGCTTCTGCGCACAGTAGTCAATTTTCCCACTGCCACTCATAATGCCGTTTGTGGGTGGGATATATATTCTTAACTGTCCGCGGTTTCTTTGTTTTCACTTGCTGTTTTGTTACGCCTTGGGCTGCATCGCTGGCAGTTTGCTGAGCACTGACCTTAGTAGCGCCGGTTGTCGTTAGTTCCTGAATTTCTGGAATTGAAATTTCCTGCACTCCCGCGTGCGGCGAATGTTGATTGAGAATAGCATATTGAAGACCAATGTTGCCTTCTTGTGTATCACCGCTTTGATGTTCACCATGGGTTGGCGGTGTCGTGATGAATGAGGTGTCCATGAATTATGCAGAGCGGCCATGGCCCGGCTGTGCTTTGCCCTCGGCCAGGGCTGCTGGGTACTAACACTCTTTCAATGGTTTATGAATATAGTGCTGTAATTGGTGACATCAATAATTGAAACTTCAGTTGCTAAAAGTACGTTATACACTTTCAGTAACTAAAACAAGCCTTAACGGCAGACACTTCACTTTTCGGAACAGAACTGAGCGCGATGTGGACTCCGCGACGGCTCCAAGCGAACTGATGATCACCTTATTAAAAGATATTTTACAATTCTCTGTGAGTTGGCCTAGAAGTTGATGCTTAAGCTTTTCGTATTTATGCCTAAAGCATTGCACATTTAAATGAGACCTAGTGAAACTGGTATTTGGCAAATATGATCGGCCCATTCTCTGAAACCGCGCATGAGGTGTGACATAGAGGGCGCAGATTGCAAACAGAGCACACGAGAAAGAATTCGAAAGTAAAACAAATGAAACAAATTTTGTGACGATGACGGAAAATGGCTATTTTTAATCAAAAGGCGATTGAGAAGGAATAATTGGCGTATTGTTGCACCCAGGCTGTTGTGGCGTGTACGAATTATGCGTCATCCTTCCGCGTAATAAAACAGTATCTTTCGGTTACGACTACAGGTTCGCAGTCATCTCAGCAAATGAGTTTTTGATGGTCCTTTACAAACTATGTTATCCATTTTAATAACTTCTAAAAAACCTATATACTACTATCGCTAGACAGATTCCGATGCGCTATTTTTAACTCACTGTGCAAATATCTTAAAATGTTAGAACACCGTGTATACCATATTCACATGGTTTTACGACACATAATGGTCTTTATTAGACATTATTATTTTTGTTTAGATATGAAACTAAAATTTTTCATTGTGTGACATTCTGCGTGACTCAGGGTAAACCTGAAATTGTGCAATATATCCGCAGTGTCCTCAGAGTTCCCAGTCCGTTCTAAATAAAAATCAAAACGTTTTGAAATCGCTCAAAGTAATGTAGTCACATTTACACAACGCAATACGAACGCTCACGCCACATAAAATATTACGCAATAATATTAACAGTCTTTGAAAAACAGGATTTAAAAAAAATTAAGTTGTAGTGCCCCGTATCTTTCCACGAGGAATTTAAAACGAATAAAAAGGAAGGGTTTGAGGGGAAAATCAAAGTGAAGTATTAAATGTTCTGAAAGACGAAAGTTAATGATTCATTTTGCCTGCTAATTTGATTGTAATACATGTTTTTAAACTAAGATAAATGTTTGGATCAAAATCGAAAAAAATACTTTCTTGAGAATTTTAGAGCGCTGATTTCAAATCCGTACCTTGTTTCCCACTATCAGGTGAGGATTTTTTTCATTTCTCATGTTGACAGTATTGAGGTGTCACGACTGCTGATCGCATTAATACCGTGTTTGTTTCATTCGCATTTGAGGCGTATTTTTATGGTTCTAAAATGAAGGTTAATGAAAATGGCAAGAAAGTCGTGTAAAATCAGTGCAGATTATATTTTTATGTTTGTAGCGAGTATATTGTTGGCAAAAAAGGCAAAGTCATAACAGATAGAAGAATGCGCATCTGCACTACTTCGGATTCGGTGGCAGTGGCACAGAAAAGCCAGGGGTACCGAAATTATTCTGCAATGGGTGTCGAATCACGTTGAACAAATGGTCGAGGGGCGAGCGAATCTATTTTCCATTTTCATCTCCGTTGCTACGGAGAGAACCTCAGAACCACACGGATAATAGTTATTTTGCTTGAACGTGGTCAGTATAATTCCAAAAATGTTAAGACTTTGAAATATCCCGAAATTTGATCACTGTCGAAGCCACTATACCCACCAGGACAGCAAAGTGTCTGTGCTACACCTCTAGATGATCCAACTCGTGTGTTATTTCCACCATTACACAATAAACTTGGTCATATAAAACATTTCGTAAAGTCCTTTGTCCGAGGTGGAATGACTTTCCAGTATCTGATAAAGCTCTTTCCCAAAATTTCTTACACCAAAATCAAAGGTGTTTTCGTCGGAGCGTATATTAGAAGACTGAAGATGGACGTCTTCACCAAATCGGCCACGGGAGCAGCAGCATGGGTGTCATTCAAGGGTGTTGTTCAAAACTTTCTTGGTAATAGAATTACGACTACAAGCTGATTGTTGCAAATCTTTTGAAAAATTACCACAAAATGGGAGTTCGAATGTTGTCGAAGATCCATATTCTTCATTTCCAACTGGATTTTCCCCTAACAACTTAGGCGAAACTCACGATGAGCAAGGAGTGCGACTACGCAAAAATTTACGAAGAATCGAGAAAAATTATATGGGTTTTTGGGTCGAAGGACTGCTGAGCGATTACTGTTGGTCTCTTGTACGTGAGATGGACCTAAAAAATTACAAACGACACAGTTCCACTTCACTTCATTTCCGATTATTTATGTTTTTCTAAATAAAGAAACGATGTTTGGTTAAAAATTGCATAAAATCGTTCATTCATTAATCTAACAAACCTGACGTTATAGCCGAAAACGGACTCTGAATACGTAATCATCGCCAAAAGTAAACTTAAAATCTGTTTTCAGCTTCGCGGGCCCAAAACTGAAATTCAAATATTATTATTTTTTTAAAGTGTTAAAACTAAATGTAATTTTGCTTTTTTGTTTTCTTTTGGCCCATCAGTATAAGTACTAAACCAGTTTACTACAAGACACCTTGGCGTTTTTTATGTTACTGCCAATTAAGAATCGATGCATTTGCTGGATAGATTGGACCCCATAGTACCAAATAGGTGAATTTGGCGTAAGAAGGGTCGAGTTCCAGTTATTACGAACCGTAACAGTATCGTTTACGTTATTTCAATGCGTTTGTGAAGTTCCTACATCCATCTGTGATTCGTAAACCTTGGGCTACTCTCGGATTGAAACGTACGGCGAATTGACAGCCGTCATCGCATGTATTCAATCGGATGCTTCGTTGCAAATCAATTTTTGAAATGGAAGCTCCCGATTGGATAACCACGTCCCGGCTTACGGCAGGTTTCACCAAGTCCCCTTAAGATTGTTGAGCGATGCTTTATTAGCAGAAATAAGCGAGCTTAGGTCAAAATAGCATTTCACCATGGTTCGTAAGCGTCACTTAGCATTAAGCTACGATTTGTACATAAGCGCTCACTGGATGATCGTTTAAGAAACGTAAGCCGGCTTAAGGAGTCCAAAGAAACATGGCGCAAAGGTTATGTGCAATTGAATTCGGTTACGACGAGCACGTTTTTGAATATAGAATTTCTCCACCTGAGCAAACTAGATGGATCCAAGAAAGGGGAAACTTCTACGAAGACTCCCATGAAATTGATTTTCGCACTCGCTTTCGCCTTTCGAAGAGATCGACATTATTGGTGTTGGAGCAGATAGCAGAAAAAGTAGAATTTACATCTGACAGATATGTAGTGTAGCCTAGTTGTAACTACATAGCGGAGAACTGAATGATTACTCCTTTAATAAACAGCATTTCTCCCGGTATACCTTGCAATAGTAAATATAATACAAAAGATAACATTTGTACTCAGGTTAAGGTTATGATAGGCTTGTATCAGTATAGTATTTCAATTTTAAATACAGTACGAATTTGAACACAACGAAATTCTTGTCATAATCCTGTTACCTTGTTAATTTCATGTTCAGTAATTACTTACATCCAAAATTGTATATATATATATATATATATATATATATATATATATATATAAACATCATACTTCATTACAAAATAGCTAATTGTACAATTAGTCTTGAAAGTTAGATAATGAATTGAAACATTGGCAAATGAATTAAAATACTCTCACAAAGTTTTGTGCAAAGTCTTGCTTTTTGTATATATATATATATATATATATATATATATATATATATATATATATATATATATATATATATATAATGAGCCAAATGATGGTGGTCCACGACTTAAAAGGATGGAAACAATTGTGTCAAAGAACGTGCAGAACGTTGGTGTTTACTTTCTAGCGTTGCCAACATTTGCGGAAAACACACGAAACCCACTTACCTAAGCCGCGGCGCTAGATCGCCTCGAGACTGGTGAAACGCGTGTGCCGTAAGCTCGCTTAAATTTAGAACTTAAATTTTGAGCCAGCTTAACGAACTGTTGGCGAAACCGTCCGTAAAGGCCAAATCGCTATGGTTTGATCGGAGAGTAAGCTTTCCTTGGGGAATGCGTCACTTTCTTCATTTCCGCCACACGTTGGGGGTGGTCGCGAGTGGGGAGGGGAAATGTCAGCGCTCGCGTTGAGTCAGGCAGGCGCCTTCCGGGAAGTGCCGTCCGCCGCGTGGTCGGCGCTCCTGACCACAGCCGCCCCGGACGTGCCGCGCCGCCCCTGCTGCCACCCCGCCCCGCCCCCGCCCCGGCCCCGCCCCCAGCATGCATGCGCTCGTACTCGGAAGCGGCAAACGACGTCGAGTCTGAGAAGAGCCCTTCCCTCCCCCCGCCCTTCACCCCCGCGCGCCCAGCGTCTCCGCAGAACTTCCCTGACTCATGCCCTCGGCACGTCCTCGCGGTGAACCCCTACGCCGCCTTCCCGCTCGCTCCTGCGGTCTTTTGTTTGAGGGGCGGGTCTGAACTGTATTTCGAGGAGCGGGGATTTTAGTTCGATCGACACTCGCATTTTTTTTAAAACACGATTTCAAAAGTATAAGAAGTGCATTCTTAATTGAGATTCTTAGACTTATATTTCTTTATTTGTATTTTATTTGGAAAAATTTAAATATTTTACAAAAAAATATTGGCTTTGTAATATCTCTCTTTCCTTTGGATGCACCTCTGTTTTTATCTACGTATCTTTTAAATGTTCATATTAATTTTAATTTGATCTCTGATGTTTTCACTTATTTGTGTACGGTGTGTTCCATGGTTGACTATTTTCTTTTTTCTTTTTTTTCTTTTCTACATCACATTTCTCATTGGTTATTTATTTTTCTTTTTTCTTTTTTACTTGTTTTCTAGTTTTTCTTCAACAAACTTATCACCATATTGTAGAGACCATCATTTGCTTCGATTCGTTTCTGTTTGTGTGATTTCATTTCCTAATTTGTTTCTTATTGTTGGCTTGATTTTTCTCTATCGCCTTTCTACTCTCTTCCTCTCTTCTTTTTAGTTTCCTCTCCTTCCTTCCTTCCTTCCTTCGTAAAATCGACTAGAGTGTGACCGAAATTTTGCTGAATTCTCTGTCATTGACTTCGGCCTTGCGTAGTTTCCTCTTTGTTGCTTTCCTGCTTTATCTGATACATCAAATTGAGCCTTGGCCTCCTAAAAACACTACACTGGGCTTCGTGCCTGAAGTCTCAAGCACGCACACGAAACATGCGTAATCGAGTAGTAGCTTATTTCATCTATAAAGACATCAAAATAAAGGGAGCACGGGTCCATATAGTTTATTTATATCTAGAGTATATTAAAATATTTTCGTTGCATGCACTTATATCAAAAGACTCCACTCCTAGGCCAATTCTAGAGATGTTTCGCGTCAAAAATGTGCGACCGGCTGAGGTGTCTCAAATTATATCACTGCAGCCCCTAAGAACGGGAGGTCCAAGGTTCGAGTCCCGACGGTGGCTTCGACAGTAGTTACTAGATAGCTAGGTCGAATTCAGCCGCTATCTGGAGGAGAATTATAGTGTCCTACTGCTCTGGTCTGAATTTTTCCGTGGTTTCTGCGATCAACACTAGGTGAATGCCGGAACAGTACCCTAACAAACAGGCCACGTCCGAGCACGATCTTTCCTTCCTCCTCCTTGTCCCATCCTCACCCCTTACTTATAGTTACACTCACGTGAACTACTCTACCGCACATGTCGATAGACCAGTCGGGAGATTAGATCTTGTCCCGGGCGGGACGGTGCCCCGCTGGTGGGAGACACCTGGTTGGGGAAAACCCCGCTAGACGATAGGAAGGTCGCGGAACTAATGGATACCGAAATAGCCATGTTCGCAGATGACCTTGCCATTCTTTCACAACATGAACTGAAATTGCCTAGGAAAACTTACAAAATGATTTAAATACCTTAATTAAATGGACTGATAAATGGAGAATCCAGATAAACGCAAAAAATCACAAGCTAAAATTTTCTCGCTTAAAATATTTATCTCCTCCACTTTAACAATCAATAACAATCCGGTTCTCTGTATAAACAATAACCAACCCGTCAAATACTTAGGAATCAAATTAGATAGGAGAAGAACTACATAGTTGATACTGCAAACAAAGCCTAAGCAAAATTTGTCAAACTTTGCCAATTAATAAATAAAAACCCAGCATTAAAAATAGAAAGCGGAGTTACAATTTACAAATCTGTAATTCACCCATCGCTCACCTATGCGTGCTCAGTATGGGGAGGCGCAGCAAACATGCATATTAATAAATTAGAAATCATCCAAAACAAGTTCCTAAGACTGTATTCTTGGCTATCCGGGATGAGCCGCGTCTCGGTCAATTGTACTGACGTTTCGGCCATCGTGCTGTGGTCTTCTTCAGAGCTATACTGCTCTGAAGAAGCAGCTCTGATTGAGTAGTATAGCTCTGAAGAAGGCCACAGCGAGGTGGCCGAAATGTCAGTGCAATTGACTGAGACGCGGCTCATCCCGGATAGCCAAGAATGCATTGACTCCGGCCGCGGAAGCCTACGACCCCAAGTTCCTAAGACTGGTTTCCAGTGCTCCCTGGTTTATTGCTAATGGTCAAATCCGAAGGGAGTCCATTTAAATCGATCGGGAAATATCAATTTTGAAGAAAATCGTCTGAACGTTTAGGCGCTGGCATTGATCACGAGGGAACAACGGAGAGTCAGGATTGATAGACGTATTGCCGTCGATCGATTTTTCTGAATCAAGGACCCACAAAACATGGATTCTAACTACCCCACATTTTAGAGGAAGTATTTTACTTTATGCAGAAACAAAATTTATCTTGTTTACTATCTTACAAGGCTTTTTCGAAAACTTTTAGTACTGATAATGAACTTATATGACGCTACTTACGTGACAGGTTTTCCTTTATATAGATTTTATGTAAAAATATTCTCATTGACTAGATTAGTGACTATTTCGAAGAATTGCATTAAATATTTAGGTTACAAGGTCGTTCTTTCACACTTCTTGTACTATCTTGCCTGTAATAAAATTGACTGTACATTTTGTGGAGTTTATGTGTTTTTTTATCGTTTCTTCTATCTCTTGTGAGTTGAAATGTGCAATAAAAAGCGATAGATGTAGAAAATAATTTAAAAAGTCCATTAATTTATTTGAGGTACTTGTTTTTTCTGCTAGGTTGAAAACTGACACGAGGTGTTCTTCAAAGGATTCTGCTTTTTCTTCTCCCCTTTGTCTCTTTGTGCCGATTTGTCGATTCGTCGTGTTGGAGGAATGTGTTGCTGCGGGCGATCGAGCTTTTTAACTTTATTTTTCATAGCGAATAGTTGTCTCACGCAATTGGTGAGAGAGACTGATTACAGTTATTTAGATTACTTTTCCCGAGTGCTTTTAGTTGTCTTTTTAATTGCCTTGTTGACCTGTGAATTTTTCTTGTCACTTACATTTCATGTGTATTCATGAAGATTTGACGTTTTCCTAATACCTTTGGTCTTATGTGTCCCGGGTATAATGAAATTTACCATTGTAATTTCTTGAAGACGTTGATGCCCTAGCTGCATTTTGAATTCTATCAATTAATTGCTGTACTGCACTTCCAATATCCTTCTCTGTTTTTAAGGCATTGTTTGCTGAGTTTGCAGTTCAAAATCACACGCGATTTTTGCCAATTTGTCTTGTTATTACTTAACTTCGGAGGTGATATTCACACAGTAATGTTCAAAGAATGACTAATTATACCAGAGTATGGCGGTGATCTTTCCCTCGCCGTATGGCGAGATCCGGCGCTGACCTACCGTCGCTAGCAGTGTTTCCCCAACCGGGTATCTCCCACCAGCGGGATACCGCCCCAGCCGGGACAAGCTCTAAACTCCCGACCGGACTCCCGGCATGTGTAGTGCGTCTGTAGTGCGTGTGTAAGGGGGGAGTGCGTGCGTGTGTAGGACAAGGAAGAGGTAGGAATGATCGCGCGAGTTCCGTGGTCCGTTAGGGTACTGCTGCTGAAACCACGGAAAACTACCGATCAGAGCAACAGTCCGCTATAATCCCCCTCCAGACAGCGACTGTATTCGACCTACCTGACAAGCTAGTGTCGAAAATCCTACAGCACCGTCGGGACTCGAACCTAGGACCTCCCTGGCAGAGGGACTGTAGTGACATCAGTTGATGTTCTGAGGCATCTCTCCCGGTAAACTTACTGAAGCATGAACACTACATGGAATTGCCAACTCGTCTCATACTCACTAATGAAACTAAAATATTAACCATGTTTACGACAATGTTACTATTGTAATGTCAAATCATTTACAATGTTCTTCAAGAACAAACTGTAAATTTTGCGGATGTGTAGTAACAAAAATATTATTCTTTCCCTACATCTGATGAGAGACAGGATTTGCCAAAAAAATGATATTTTTGTGTTTAGTAAAGTTCTCAAACTTTGTAAATATGTACTTAAATTTAATGGCATTGTCGTAAAATAAAGTACTTTTTTCTGTGATGTTTGTATTTTTCAGTAATGTATATACTTATGTCATTCAGTTTAACCTTTAACAGTTAATATTTGGCCATTTGATGAAGTATTCTTGCTTACATATTGCAGGAATTGTTAGTGCATGAACATCTTCTCTTCAGTTTAGATAATTTTTGTTCACTCTATTGTACCTTTTATTTACAAGGCGAGCGCTAGCTAAGCACTTCTTGTCGAAAGAAAAAGAACATTAGGAACTTCATTTTCTTATAATAAGCCCGGTTTCATAATCGGGAAATGCTGCCACTTGCCCTCTTTCAACATTTTCGTTACCCTGCTTGTCACCTTTCATTCGTATGATCCCACTTCCTGAAACTCATTCATGCCAGTTACCACAGTAACGCAACATTCTCCGTGAACAGTGTACTTCCCAGCATGTCGTCATATGCATACCAGGGGCGTATCATTATCGCTGTAATTGTTTTTTTGCACCAGTATCACACCCAAGGCGAAGCTACATGAGTTCACTCGTAATATTTTTAAACCAACTTTTTGAAGGATAAATTCAAAAACACTTCTCAAAACAGCAGCTGTCTGAATGATTACTTGCAGCAGAAGTTTTCGTGAAATCTTTCCTGAACTCACATTTCAAGTAATGAACATCATTATACGCGGATGTAAAATCACGGAGAATGCCTACTAAAACCTATTACCGTCACGCGCATGCATTCTTCTCAGAAATTTCGTTAAAGATTGCTAGGTTCGCGATTTTCATTTCTTCATCATCGTTCTCGAAAAAAACAACAAAATTAATGTTTTTCTGACTACTTTCGCCTATCAACTTGTCATCTCGCCTTTAAACAAACAACTCGGTTTTGGGATATCGGGGGCGGAAATTACCATCACTTCAAAAGAATTTTTCGTTTACTCAGGAAAAAGCAATAGTAAATTTTATTTTTATAATGAATGTTTCATACGAATAATCTTGGGATAGTTTATTTTTTTGTACGACTTTTAGGCCGGACGTTGTGCTCCAATTGCCTTTTGCTACTTGGCAGGCGCTTGTGAATCCCATTTATTCGGTTCTTCGAATAGGGACAAGTGTTTTTCTGCAGGGGCACAGTTGGGCTGGGGCAACAGATTCACCGCACCGGAACCCCGGATGTCAGGGGGCCCCGGAAGTCAGGGGCCCCGCAAAAGGATGCTTGCCAACACCCAATGAAGGTACGGTTCCTGTTCAACAGTACGCAGTAGGTATCTCGTAATGAAGTTCTCTAATGAATTACTCATTGCCTGCAGCTCCGTCGTGACCCTGGTTCGAGAGATGCATTGAACCAGGGCAGCAAAAAATAAGAATACTTACTTAAAACTTTGAATTAAACAAAACATTTGTAATATATATTAATACACTTTTAGCCAGGTGAGGAGGTAAAATACATAGAAGTATAACCAGAGATATTGAAAGCTTCACATTTCACCGGTCACACGAAATAAATAGAACAGATTATACATTTTGCACACGTCTAATATAAAAGTAATGGATTTTAGATGACTCTAAAATTAAATAAATGTTTTATTTTCAAAACATTTAAACCTCTTCATTTTGAGTGCACATAATTTTCCCTTACACAAAATATTACAAAAGAACCTATTCGTTGAAAATAGCACTTTCATACACTCTTGGAGATTTTCTCTCCGACAATGTTATACTTTTATGAATGATTGCCTAAACAATACAGCTCTTTAAAAATTATGTGATGCAATGTTACCAGAAAGATCAGTAATTTTTGAAATGGCCTTACAATAAGTATTCAAAACAGAAACTTAAGACATGAGCACTAGGCAGTAATGCCAATTTCACGGACGTTATTGTGTTGTCCTATTTGCCAATGCCTGCTACTCATACTACTCAGACGAGGAAGTTTCGGCTATATTAGCTATCATTGTATATATTACATCAATAAAGTATGTAATAATACTTTTTTACTTTCCCGTATACGTACATATATACGGAGTAATATAGGGTAGAGTACGTATATAGTATTGGGAAAGTTATATAATGCTGCGGAAACTCGATTTCGAGATTTGAACGAAAATGCACGTTTTGGGGTCCCCTGGTAACGAAAAAGTGTTTTTTTAAACGTTCGTTCGTCTGTCTGTCTGTATGTCAGTGTGTGAACACCGCTAGCGCCTCAACGATATGTACATTTTTTTCAAAAATTGATATTACTCGGTCGATCTGACTGCACTCGAGGCGCCGCGATTTGGAAAAACTGCTTTCAAAATTTGGGGGTACTTTACATGAAGGCCCCTGAACATTTTCAAAATTCAAAGTGTACTCTATAAGATGTCATAAACGCCATATTCTATTATTTTGTTTTCCAAAAATTACAAAAACGAAAGTTTTTGAATTGTTTTGCAGATCGTTAATATTTACATTAGAGATTTGTTCACATTATTATGTTTATGAGTGCATGCGCTTTAAATAATGTCTTATATAGTTCCTCAAAAACTCAACCGTTTTGTGTGAAAGCTAGCTCAAAATTCCGCATTTTCAGAAACGCTCAAACGACGTTTTCACAAATCGGCTCCAAATTTTTTCTTGAAACTTTTCAGACAAATAATACTAATTCTAGTCTTAATATGACGTAAAGTACATTTCGAGATTTTTTTTGGTTTTTTGAAAGTTAAACATATGTAATATCTTTGAAAGATCTCTCACACAGTTAATATGCACATTTCCAGCAATTTGCAAACACTATTATAACGTGAGTTAACGTACTTCAAGTTGCTTCAGATGAAGTTTTTTGAAAACTCAAAAATTTTCTGTGAGAAAGTGCTGCAAATTTACAGTAGGGATTATGCGCCATTTTCTTAAAAACGGCTCCAAATGTTTCAAAGAAAATTGCCACTTATGACGAGGTTTTACAGTTCTTTAATATTCTTAAAGTAATATTTTCGTTCTACTATTTATAAACCGAAAAATTAAGAAACTTAAAAAAAAAATACCTTTGGCGACGAGAGACTGTGGCAAGTTAGTAGAACAAGTCGAGATCATAGGAAATAGAAAAATAATACGGGAAAGTCTGTGCGAGAAATCTGTTTATTTAAACTAATATCACTGTAAAGTCATGGTGCTTTGTTTCATCATTGAAACCACGACATTTCAATTGTTCATTAAAACCATGAAAATTCATTGCTACTGAAATATAGCCTAAAATAAACATATTTTTCACAAAATTAATAAAATGTCCCTTATCCAGTTCTGGTTTACACCCATTCAATTGTGTAAATAATTCACACAAACCTCACTCATATGTCTTTATTTTTCCTTCCCTGGCCATGGAGCCCGTTCACTCTAATTGTATAATATTTTATATGAAACATAGATCTTATTTATTATCGAATAAATAAATTTATAATAACCCTTGAATTAATAATATTTTAAACAATTAAACTTTTTCTACTATTAAAAGTACCTAAAGTAACTATAGCATTCCTATTGAAACCGGCAAAATGTACTTGTACCAGGGCGGCTAACCAGTGTGTGATGACCCTGGTGGCCTGTATATTTAATTAACGTTGTTCCTTACTGATGCAACTGCATGCGGGGAAATTATTTCAAGAAACAACAGATCTGGTTGCCTGTATTAATTAACGTTGTTCCTTATTGATACAACTGCATGCGGGGAAATTATATCAAGAAACAACATCAATACAATATCAGAAGAAGAAAGAATATACCGGAGGTATGCGGTTGAGGAAAGTGGTTGAGCGAGGGGAATTTCACACCGCCTCCACAGCTTTTTCTTCGTATTTACACCTATCGCAAATTTCTTTGCTACTCGTCCGACACTTGCCCCGAGACCAGGAATCGTATTCATAAAATATATTAGTAAAATTTTCTTTTGAAACCCATGAGATGTAAAATTCGCAACACTACGTTCAACGTGGGTTGTTGGTGTTTCATAAGATAACGTTTTTGATCTGCGTTGTTGCGTGTTCTACTTATGTAGTTTGCGGACGAAAATATTACGAATTCATTTTGTGAATAGGTAACTCGATGGCTTAAAATAGAGAACGATTTTTACGCTGGTTAAATCTACTTTATAGTGCAATGAAACCTATCCTGTGTAATTTAGATCTGAACTTCTGATTTCGCGATAGTCAATCGTAGTTGAAGCAGTGTTGGCTGTATCTTAAGGACTCTATGGCGGCGCCATCCTCAGAAGAAAACACCTCGGGAAAAGTTACCCAAGTTTTAAACTTGCAATAAATTGACTCGTTGAACTTGTGCCAGCGCAATTTTTTAGAATTAATTTATTTTTATATGACCGCTTATACGAAAGATTAATGTTTTTGGATTGGGCCGCATCGTGGACTATCGCGAGTCCGTCCGTAGCTGGCGCGTGCGAGACAATGGAAGTTTGAGGATGAGTGGGGGTACTGGGAGAACGCGCTTATTAACTAAGCTAGGAATACCGACTTTTTGATCTGATTTCATAAATGACTGTTTTGTTTGCCGGAAATATTTTTTCAAAATCTCTAATTTTTGCGTGAGCACAGTGTTATCTTCCGTTATCAACGTAAAAGGGGTCTTGGACAAGGAATAAAATATGTACCGATACGTGCAAATCGGTTGTACACTACCTGCTATAGTTTTCCTCAAGAAATATTTTGAAGAGGTAAATTGTATGTGATAGTTCGGGATGCATCATAACCCCCTCCTAATTCGCAATCCACCGACCGCCTCTGGGTTAGGGGTTCCATTTGAACCTCCCGCACTGGGGTATTCGAGAATGTAGCTCCGTCACCACTGGGGTGCGCAGCGCAACACAAGAGGGGGCGAGTTACATTTCTGGGCACCCTTTATCCAATATTCAATGACTTTTTGAAACGTATTTTTGCGCTCTCGTAGGAAGGATCAACTCCGGCTTGACTTTTTCGGAAAATGTTCGTACCTTTTGCCACATTTTTTGCTGTTTTCGGTCAATTTTGGATTTTTGATGATTTTTAGAAGTTTCTATGGAGGATTGTCGCCTAAAATGGCTATCTTTCAAGGAAAGATTCGACACATTCTTCAGGATTTTATTCCGAATTCGTCCGTTACACTGCAGATACACTTTGTACATTTTCCAATTTTTTCGTAGTTTTTGGAACGTTTCACAATATTTTACACATTCCATGTCACATCTTTGTGTAATACATTTACTAATGTGATGTCATAAATTTTATAAAATGATATGTCAAAACGCGCTTCCTGTAACAAGCCCAATCTTTTTTTTCTGGGGGGGGGGGGATTAATTTGACTCGAGGACTCTACACTCGCAAATTATTAATATCGAAATGCAATTTCAGTTACACCAGTTCAAAAGTAAAATTTAAAGAATATAAAATATAAAGTGCATTGGAAATATAGTTATTTTGCGATTTGGATGAAATAGCAATTTTTTGCAGAAAATTAAATACATGAAGTGTCTGTATCCGTCCATTTGTAATCACTATATTTTTTTTAATGTATGTCTAGTTTATCAGTAATTTTAGGTAGGAACACATTTACAGAAAAAAAAAGTTTTGTTACATGAGACTGAGGGAGGTATTCCAAAATGTTCATGGAGCCCCGGCCCCCTGTCTCCCTCCGCGGACACGTCACTAATTCTCTGAACACGAGCATGGCATTGTTTCAAAAACGGTGACTAACAGTTGACAATGAGTATTAAGAAGTATTTCAGAGCAGCAATAAAAAGAGAGGGTGTAAATGTGGGTGTTGTGAAACAGGCAAGCCTTCCAAAAATTGAACATGGACCCCAGGCCGTGAGCTTCGATGCCCGGAGGTAAAGCGCGACCGAGCAGGGCTTCCAAGGGGACTGGGGGGGGGGGGGGGGGGGGTCCGTTATCTAAAGAGCGTGCTGTGGCGCCAGCAGCTGCTCTTCAGTTTCGAATCCCCGGGCAGATAAGCCGCACGCACCACGGCGCGTCGCCGTGAGGTTTCATCCCGCGCCGGAGATAGGGCCGGCGATAACGGCGAGGGCGGGTGAGGGCGCAGCGCTTGCCAACTTGCGAAACATCACGCACTCGGGCGCCGCCGGGGCTCCGCCGCCTCGCGCGAGCGTGGCTCGAGGTTTCGGCGCGGCAGGTGACACGCCACCCGCGCGGCGGCACGGAGGCACGGGCGCAGAGGCCGTGCCCAAGGGCGAATCCAGGGAGGCGCGCATGGGGGCCGTGCCCCCCCCCCCCCCCACGAAGGCCGAGAGGCTTCGTTTGTTCCTTTTTTTTTTTAGCAAACGTGATTTAAATATTTATACCGGAATTGCGTAATTATTTAAAAATAAAATCTACATATTAAAAATATAATATTCAATATAATAACAAACATGTCCAATGTAATGGCCGATTCAATTCAGTAGTGTCGTAGGTATGGTCTGGAACCAGAAGATCGCGGGTTCGAGTCCCACCTTGGACATGGTTCTGTTTGGACATGGTTGTGTCTTTTGTATGTTTGTGATTGTCCGTTTCATCATCATCATTTCTATACCTCGTCCCCCAGGGCTAACAACCCTGGGGTGTAAAAATGGACTCAGTAGAAATGATGTTTCCCTCCAAGATTGTTTCACGTGCTAATATGACGTGCTCACTAATATGACTACTCCTTAGTAGGTACAACTGCACGTTCGCGTGGTTTATAGAAAGGTCAATTCGCGACGAAAAACAAATATTATATTGTTTATTATGTAAAACTCTATGATCGGCTGGATGGTGGGGGGCCTGGCCATGGGCTCCCCTGAGCATTTCTGAAGGGGTCCCAAAGCTCTACGTAATAAAACATTTTATTTCCGTAAATATGTTCAATTCTCTATTTTCCTCTCTTTTAAGTTGATTCTTTGGAGCGTTGATACTCACTAATTGGGAAGCTCACCAAACTATCTCGCAACCATTTAAATGGTTCAACATAAAAACAATTGTTGTAATTCATTGTATCATTAAAGATATAAAACTTCCAATCTCATTGTAGTACATTTTATTGATTTTCTAATAAAATGGGGCATATGTAAATAAAATAGTTTAATGGGACAGGGGGCCCAAAGAAGCCCAGAAATACATTTACCCCTCTCTCTTGTTTTAGGACATCAAATGAAGAAATTTAAATGCTAATCTTCCTGGGGAATTTTAGTTTCAACCACATTTTTAAACTGATTTTACATGAGATGAAGATAACAAAATGCCCGAAGGCGATTTGTGTAACTTATGTACTAGCTACTGTGGACTTAATAATAAACTCTGAAAATTAGCGTAGGAAACACTTCTGCACTAAAAACTTCTTAACCTCTGTCTACTACCAATTTTGTGATGCTAATTGGGCCAATGGGCTGTTCTGGGCTGTCTCTGGCCGCTATTAGTATGTGTGCCAACTCGTGGAGTTGGGGAAGTATCAGCAAATATTGATGCGTGTGCCAGATGATAAAATTAATCAATCGGTTCTGTGTCATGTTGTTTCTTAAGATCAGTCTTCGAAGGGAGATTAGTTTTCAGGCTTGAAATGGAGCGTTAACTCCGCCCTTGGCAGCTCCATCATACGTCTGACCCCTCCCCTCTTTCAGCAAACCTATGCTGAACAGTTAACTCGTCGTGTACGTAAATAGAAAAATATTAAGTCAGAACAAACATTTGAAAATATTGGCGGGCGGAGAGGGGGGGGCCTTTCATTCCGTCTCTCAGACAGCGGCGCTCTTGCACGGAGGCACATGCCTCTTGATTTACCTCGCTCATGCGGGAACATATTTTTATTTTATATTTTGATTTTGGGGGTACTTTATATGAAGCCTCAACAATATTTTTAAATTTTGCGAAAAAATTTCACATTTTTTTTATTAAACTCAATTCTCGGATAGCGTAAAGAAAGCTTAAGAGAAAGGGGCAGTATATTTTCGTTAAAATCCCCAATTTTTCAAAAAAATGCAAAAATTAGTTATGTTTTCGGCGTCTTCCTGCTGCTACAATTATCAATTTAGATATTTCGCCCTTAATGAAATCTTTCCTTAAAGATAGATTTTTAAATAATGTCTCCTTCAACATTTCGAAAATTTGAAAATTTTGCGTAAATGTGCGTGAAAGTATAGGCGAGAAAGTTCGTGCTGTTTTAGCACCACCAATTTATGAACTACTTACTGGTAACCTTACCATTTTATAAACACATTTCTTCACATCCCTAAAAATGACGTTTTGTTAGATGTGTCACTTTTCTTGTGCACCGACAAAATCCTAGTTTAAGGAATTCGGAATGATGCATAATAATCAATATACCAAACTATTGGACAGTGTCATTTATCTGCTGATTCACGGAGTTATATGAAACGAAAAAAGCTAAACAGAATGGACATATTTTAATCAGAATGTGCAGTAACAAATCTACATGGAAACTATTTCACTTTTTAACCTTTTTTTAAACCATATATAAAGAAACTTTTTTTGCACAACATTGCGTTATTTGTTTCTGAGGTACGTCATCAGTGAATTTACGGAACGCTGGCTGTGGAAAACAGGCACAGACTTGTTAACTGAATAACGGTGGCAATTCTTGGAAGAAAATGGGAATGGGAATTAGAGTTGCACCATATTACCTGTAATAAAAAAATAATGAAATTAATTGTGATACCATGGAGGAAATATAATACGTTTCGCCCTGCTGAAGATCGTTGATGACCAAGATGCTGGGATTCATTGCATCTAGCAAGGGTGGATATACACGAAGGGGAATGGTTCGGAAAATATCACGCCAAATCACGATGCGATTCCCAGTAATTTATAAATATTTTAATTAATAGATGTTAAAATCGGCTAATTGGATGTTTAAATCGAAACAGGTTCTAATTAATTAAATATTGCAAAATAATAAAATAATGGTTGAAAGAAAACGGAGTACGTTTTATCTCCAGAGGCACAAATTATTTAGACATTGGGAAAAAATATTTGTAGGATTCTTCTGTATTTATTCATACTATTTAGTAAATATAATAAATCCCGAAAAACGGTATCAGTAGATAGAGCAACAATGCCATTTTACAAGATTGTGTCAGTTGTGTCAAGAATCTTGGCTGCTCTACAAACTATAAACTATGTATTTATCAACATTTTGTATACAATTACTCTTCATAATTATATAAATAATTGAATAAACCGCAATTACTTAAAGACGGTCGAATATCCAACGACGTGCCTTCTCTCATTACGTTTTAAACATTATTTTGCGTTTTGTAGCTTATGTTTGACTGTTGACTATGTTTATTTTATGTTCTAACGATTTTTGTATTATTCAAGTAAGAAATGTACAAATGTGGTTTCCACAAACGTAAATGTTACACAAGTGGCGCCACTCCTTACCTAGGAGTTTGAGATGACTCCTGTGCATACAGTGAGAATGATGATGCAGCAATGTGTAATCACTATCGCGCCACAATGAAAAAGCTCGAGAAAGACATTTCGAACACTCTCATTCTTTTTCTGTTATCTATTTTCACTATTAATTTGGGGATATGCAAATTTAACTCTATTTTAAAAAAGATTACATTAAAAAACTTTAAATGGTTAAAAAAATGTTTCAATTTACTTCTTTGGCAGTTATTCATTCAGCATTTTTCCGTACATCTAGGAATTCAGCGGGTTGATACTGAGAATCGTCCCCTTCCCTAGAGAGTTTGATATCCCCTGCTGGAAAAGCAGTAATTTTCCCCTGCGAGGGACACAATATATTCATATCGAAGTGCCTAATTGATGATTTCCACAATGAAACGTTCAACTTCAGAACAACGTTTGAAGAACATATCAGAAAGCGATCGTTAACGTGCAAATATACACAGAAAGAAAAAAATACATAAAAAATAAAGATAATTATACCAGTTACAATGAAATTTCTTTATAAATGAATGTTCCAGGATACCAATATTGTTATTAAATATAATTAATAAAATTGAAATACAAAACAATATTTTTGTTTCAACTATGCTTTCATAATGAAAATATATAATTAGCTTGTTTTTATGCTAACGATTAGCAGCACTTTCCATTTCGTCCTGCCTTCTAGATTAAAGATTAAAATGTAATTGGATTTCCCGATGTTTTGCCAAACACGGAGGTTAACATTCGTTTTGGGATTTTTAAATGGTTCGAATTCATTGTTGTTATAAAATTTGAAACGCATTCAGTACATGAGCACAAAGAGCTATTGTGGTATGAATTAGTGAAAAAATTGCCCGTACTTGGATTTTATTTTTGGTACTGATAATATTTATATAGATAGATACGTATACTATATTTATTTATACTATTAAACATACTAAAAAGTGTCTGAAAAGAAATTTATTTTCACTCTTAGTTGATTGCCTAACATTTTAAAATTGAACCTAATTACTGTAGAACTGTTACCTCCGAATCATTAGATTAGTTTTCCTGCAACATTAACTAATGTGGCAGGCCTTTAGCATATTAATTCTTTAATGTAATGGTGATGAAACCAATATTGCAGCACAAATGCGACACTCATCAGCAGGGTGACGCAAGGCATTTGAATTTTAGTCTCGCCAGTCACCACCGATGAAATAGTATGAGTTGACTCGGAATGTATTGTGAATCTCTCAAGATTCAGAAATTGTGTATGGCTACCATTCATTATTTAAAACTAGTTTTATATAGTACTCCACCACAAATTAGAACAGAGAACGTAATATGCTTAATGAAACAGGAAAACAGTGAATGTGATTTCAGGTACAGTATTTGTAGTTTACTTTCGACCCAGCGTCATTTCAATAATTTAGATGCATCATATCAATATCCATTTACACCCATTTATACAATTAATTTTGATGTAAGTAATACATATTTAATACATTGTATATATTAACTAATATTTACACATTTTATAACAATATATTACAACGTCATTAGATGTACTGCAGAATTATATTTCTTGTGTAAAATATAAATAAATTAATTGAGGTACTGTGAGGCATGCTTAATTTATGAATTATTTTCACCGAGAAAGAAATAACCAAAATAAAGGACAAGATGCAAAATACGCTATAAGCTTATATCGCTCTTGCTTAAAGTCTGAAGAGAAAAAAGTAACTTTGCAAGACCTTGTTTTTTTACTTTCTGCACTTACTTCGCAAGAAGATAAAGTGATGTTATCGTGTGCCGGAAAACGGCGAATTTTCGTCCAACAACTCTTATTGCCGCGCCCTGGTAATGAAAAAGTGGGTAAATGCTGTTGCTTATGTAGTAAATTACTTCCTCGTGGCGTTGCCAGAATCCACGTTTCGTGGGTCGTCGATACCGAAAAATCGATTGACGACTTAACATATGTGTGTCTGTCTCTCTGTCTGCCCGTCTGTGGTCAATGCTAGTGATTAAATCGTTTAGCTGATTTTCTCCAAAACTGATACTCGCCGATCAATCTGAATAAACTCGATGCTTTGAGAGTTTCAAGATTTCTGTGGGTATTTTACATCAAGTCTCAAACACATTTTAAAATTTTCTCAAAAATGGTAGGATATTTTTAAAATTATTTTATTCTTGGATGGGTTTAAGAGAACGGTGCAAGTTTTATGTTAATGAAAATCCCAGATATTTTGAAAATTGTAAAAATGCAATTTGTTTGTCTTTCTACAACTATAAAATTGAAGATATATTTTTTCCTTAATAAAATATGTTTCTTAAAGACACATCTTAAAAAAATATGTACAATTTTTTGAAAATATGAATAGTTTTCGCATAATTTCGCGTGAAATATTTTGGCAATAATCAAAGGGGCAATTTTAAAAGACTTTAAGTAAAAAATATTTATTTTCTAAAACAGCTCAAAATTATTTTTTTTAAATTCTCTGCTCATATGTTTCAAGGGACGGTAAAAAATATGGTCTAGTCTCATTTCCGGCGATATTTCTAGCGTATTTTCGAAAAATGCAAAAAGTTTACATTCAAAAACTACAAAAATAGGGAGCGAAATTTTAGCTTTAGACAAAGTGTGTTGTAAAAAAACAGCTCTTTAAAAAAGTATCATGTACTTATTGTTTTTTTGAAAAGAGAGTGGTTTTTGCGTAATGTGGGCTTAAAATTAATGCAGTTTATAAAAAAATCATTTTCTCAAACACCACTCAAAATTATTTCTTCAAATTTATTTCACGAATAGAAGAATGGTCGCTTAAAAGAATGGTGTGGGTCTCATTTTCGTTGAAAACTCTGAGTTTTTGAAAATTGCAAATTCAGAAATAATCCGAGAAAGTATTTACTGTTATAGCACTAGTTTGTCACTTTTGTGAGGTGCAGTAGTCAGAGTCCTGAGAGAAAATCGAGGCCACGTTTCAAAGAAGGCGCAAGAACCCACATTAAACTAGTGGTGCAACAACAGCACATACTTGAGATTCATGGGCGCCAGAACGATATTTCAGCTGCATTCCCCTCTCCTCGAATCTGCGTTATATTGTAAAATGTTTAATTTAATCATTAACTGTGACGAATAATAAAAAGTTATTTAATTCATACAAATACACTTTACCTAAATAGAACGAGGATATTCTCGACTTTTCAAAGAAGAGAAAGAAAAAAAACTTATTTTTCATAATAATGGTTTCTATATTTAATTTCCTAATAGTACTTCTATACTTTGAACAACTGCGTCGTTAGTAATCTTTATCACGCTTTGTCAATCACATTATTTCCATCTACTGATATATAATTGGCGGCGCCAGTCCAAATATTTTTTTTCAGTCAATCTTTGCAGGTGGTAGGTAGGTTTTGGTGAAGCGCCTTCGCCATATCTCTAGCATCCCACGCATTCTCGTCCAGGTCCGCCCTCCCCCCTCTCTCATTCCCACCCCCCACCTGTCTGCGGTTGATGGCGTCACCGTCTATACCACTGCTATATTAAAAAGCAGCCAAACTTTTCCGTGGTTCTTTGTGTGGTATACGGCCAAGGAGAAGCGTGGCTTGTTATTCAGTGAAGTTGGCAGTCGGTCGTACCAACTGCTGAGGAGAAATGACCTCCAGTGAAAGGTGTTGGCGACGATTGCGCAACATTGCGTACGCGGTGTATTAAAGGCGAAGGACTAAATCATGATTTCTGAACCGCCCAAAAGTTGTTCAGTTTAATAATTTGATGAACAACATCGAGTTTGACTCAACATTCGCTACAAAAGTATTTAAACAGTAATAGGATATGAGTCTACTTTACCTGAATACACTATGTCTAAGAAAACTTTGTGGCGGCAGATATTGAAGCTGAAAAGTCATTCTACATACAATGTGAAAAAGTTGCTGCTAATAAATATCAACACAGCTTACTTGAGTAAATGCCTTTTTTATAATAAATTTTAATACTAAATTTGTTGTAAGAGATGTAAAATTATCAAAACTGGAGGAAAGATTACAATAGACACAAGATGACCTACGAATGCTCTAACGATCCATTCCTTTACTTCCATCTGCACGATATTTACAATTAAAAGATATTTACGTTTCGTATACGTACGTTTCGTTACGTATTGTAAATCTATTCAGATATATAGGAAAATGTAAAACTGTTCTTATATATAAATTATTATTTTTTCCTTAATGGCGGAAATTTCATGAAAATCTGTTGAAAGAAGAACCACAATGTCATTTAGCTTTATGTCAGATTACACGTCTTTTTTCACACTCGAACGTTGTATACATCCCATATAACCAATAAATTGTTGATTTCAACGCTTGATTTTGTTGAGGACTTTGTGAATCGGATTTTTTTTTAAATGAACACCCATTTCTTACATTACATTATACACGTTCTATTACTTTGTCTCTCATATTTTCTTATTTAGTGTAATACTGGCTGCACCTACACAATGAAAAGAACGTAATTCCTACAAAGGTTTAAGATTAAAAGGTATTGGTTGGATATACGGGTTTGGGCATTGTAGAGGGTAGTGAATCTCTCTACATAGATTAGACAAGCATCTCTTTTCCCATCTCTATTTTCCCCTCCTTTTCCTCTTTCTATTTCCGTCTTTCCCCTCTTACTATTTCCCTCTTTCTTTTCCTCCTCGCTCTCTTTTCCCTCTCTATGTCTTTTCCCTCTCTCTTTTTCCTTTTCTCTTTTCCCCTCTCTCTGTTTCCTCCTCTCTCTCCGCTCACCTCCCGCCCCTCCGCGACGCCCGCTCCTCCTGTCCTCGGCCACGCCCCACGTCACACGCAACGCCCAGCAACAATGAAGCCCAGACATATTGGCTATTGCATTTAACTGAGGAGCCATCTTGTGCTGAAACGCCATCTAGTGGAGTTACAAGAAAACGAACTGCATAAAAACTTTCTCCATGAAAAAACACGTGCGATGAGCCACCTTTCACACAGATTGGTCAAACGGTGTCGGAGTTTTTCGATCTCGAACCATCCAACATCCATTTTTATATAGACAGAAGAAAATAATATATTTAGAATAGAAAAGGTTTGAACACCGTTTTTATGTATTTTTGCATAAAATCCACAGTTGGAAATGGAGTAGTAGGGCTTTGGCAAGACATACTGTCAAAGTTATGTAAAGATATATTACAGGGAAAGTGTACATTTCTCTAAAAGGAAGTCATCGATTGATTAACTGATTGATTGACTGATATTCCCGGGCACGTCGTTAGTGAATGCTATTCCTCTGGAGATGGCGGTGTTCCTCTCCCGCTGACCGGCGACCGATCGACGCCGACCTCCTCGTCTGCTGAAGGGGGATTTCTCATTAACGAAGCCTCCCAGAGGGGCCGCGCCCCAACTGGGGACAAGCTCTAACGACTCCTCACACGTGTAGTAGTGTAGAGCATGTCAGCATAAATGTGCGTATTGTAAGGGGAGAGAATAGGACAAGGAAGAGAGATAGATAGGAAGGATCGCGCGCGGTCCGTGGGCTGCATTTTAGTGTACTGCTCTGGCATTCGCCTGATATTGATAGGGGAGACCATGGAAAATTTCCGATCAGAATAGTCGGCCGGTAGTATTATTGTGCACACAGTGGCTGAATTTGACTTGTACTTTAGAACCTTCTGGTCAGATTCGCTATAGGAGCAGCGACAATGCTGGATCTGAGCTAACTCAGCCAGTAAGAGTAATCGATCATCATATACTAAAACACGATACAAACCAACAACTGCTACTTATAGCAGAAACTTCGCCTCACGCCCTTTGGAATCTGTGACTACATAGTCTGCGCTCTCTTTGTTTGAACTTACGTTTGGAAATAAGAAAGACTGGTTTAGCGTAGCGTCTCATGAAGGCATTTTCATACTCTTTTTGTTATTTGCGCTAAGCAAAATATGTTTTAAATATAACATATTTGTCTGTCATCTTAATTCATGCGCAGTTACATGAAAAATTACCCATTGAAATACTTTTTTTCTATTTAATTACAAAATTAGATTTAATTATCGTAATCAGGTGGACTGAATCGGTAGTTAAGTTTACCCCTAAAAGTCAGTTTAGTAATTTACAACGTTTCACCACTGGCTGAGACTTGAAACTTCCAAGTACACGTTCTTTCTAGAAGTCTACCAGGAAATTCTCGAAGGATCCAGCTAAAATAATGCCAATCGATTCGCCTTTTCAAGAGGAATCGTATGTGTATTGATCATCCCTGTAGGTACCTTGAAACTCTCACAACGCATTTTAGTGCTTAACATCTCCCAAAATAACGTTTTTTCGAGAAATTTCTTAAATCTTCTTGAACCCACCCATGCGAGTATATCGCACAGAAGGAAGAGCTATAGAAAAGTTACGATAGAAAATACTATGTATCCATGAATATTAGTACATGCGTTTTATATTTATGAAGATTTTTATAATATAGCAAAAATTGACAAAGTTCGTTGGCCCACAGCATGAGGGCACAAGAATGACAAATAAGAAAGTACATTGAATACTTACAATTGAAAGCCAGAAACAATATTTTTCACGATTACACAACAATGTTTTCTAAGAAAAATTAACTGCGAACTTGCCAAATTGCGCATGATGTGATTTCCCGTTTCCATTCTAGCCATGCATTTCAATCATCGTAAATTTCGTAGCTTTTTATTAAGAAAAGCGAGATCTATTCAATACTGAGTGTCTTGCACTCCCAATGTTTTCCCTTTTTTGGTAACTCGCTTGTTTAAAACGGTTCAGTGGGAGCCGATTAGAAGGGCCATCAAAATTGTTCTCTTTAGAGCTTTAATAAATGGCAATGATTCTAAAAGATAATGAGATTCCGAGACCTATCAAATTACAGTTCACTTGTCTCAAATGGTGGCCCATAAGAGTATGTTTAAAGAGAACTGTATGTATCGGCCGGTCACACGGAAACATAGAAGTTACCCGAGAACTTTTTTTTATCGACGACGAGAAACAGTGGCCAGTGCCGTGCGCGATCACCACAGTTTGGTTTCTTAAGTACTTACATATTTTTTGTCTGTTGCCAAAATCGTCCACTCGGCAAATCATGATAATTCTAACATAATATCAAATTTGTTCGGTAAATATATTGTAGTATATTACATTTTTTCATATTATGTTTTATTTTAATCATTTTGAAAAACTACTTAAAAATCTACCAATTTTTTGCAATTTATTTCGCAAAAATATTTTACGAATTCTCAAAAATAGTTTGTATTAACAAAATTGGCATATTATTTTCTTTCACGTATTCAAAATTGCTTGCTGACGATGCAAAATCCCCCTCGTCGAAACACGATCAGATGAATGCTCCGACTGAACTACAATATGTTGCGACAAATACATGTAAGGGCTGAGAATATTACCTTAGAACTGGGAAGAGTGACGTGATTCTTTTTCCAGTTTACGAGAGATTGTGGCCGACGCATTGCACTACGATGACAGTGATTACCGGCCATTGAGTTCCCACGATGTCTATTAATGCCCTCAGAGATGAAAATGTACTCTTAAAATTAGTGGTGATAAAACGGCACGTACTTTCTCGTTCATACTTTCATGCAAAATTACGCGAAAAATATTCAAATTTTCAAAAAATTGTACATGACCTTATTTCAAAATATAGTAAGGCAAAAATCTATATCTTTAACATTTTAGTTGCAGGAAAACGCCGAATACATTTTGAATTTTTGAAATTTTTGAAAAATTAGTGTTTTCAACGAAAATGACACCTGTACCATTTTCTTAAACGTTCAACAACAAAATTTAATCATAAACAATCGAGCAATTTTTTGCAATATTTAAAATGTCCTAGGGGCTACATGTAAAGTACCCCCCAAAATTACAACATTTGTTTCAAATTCAAGGGGCCGCGACAACAGCCAGATCGATTGGAGAAGATCAGTTTCGGAGAAACTCGACGGAACGATTTAGCCTACAGCGTTGTTTACAGACGTTTGTGGACAGTCGAACGAACGGACGGACAGTCAGACAGACGATTTGCCGTTATTCCATTTTTCGGTATGAAGGACCCACAAAACATGGATTTTCGCAACACCAGTGTTAGAGGATTCTTTTTCAAAATTTAGCAACTACATTTATCTACTTTTTCGTTACTGGGGCCCTGTAATAGAGAGAGGTTTCTTTCGAAAATTCGCCTTTTTTCGCGCAGTATTACATAACTTGCTCTCTATTGCGTAAGCGCTAGCAAAAAGTAATAATAATCCAGTGAACAAGAAATATTTATTTTAAAAATTGGTTTAATAAATATTTTATTAACATAATTTCAAATTGTGTAAATTCTAGAGCGTATTTTGATTTTAATATTATTTCCTTTTTTACATATTTGTTACATATTCTCATAGTTTTCATCACTTAATTATGTACATTCTTTGCCTTTTCATGCAACATATTTTTCCAGACAGTAGCGATCATGTCACTCCGGGTCTCGTTCGATAGAGCGACAGCGACGGCGCGGGCCGAGAGACCCATTGAGCAGCGCAGGGTGGAGATCACAGAACATCGATGTTACCAAATATCGATGTTCAAAATTAAAACATCGATTTTGATAATACATCGACCTAAACCATCGATGTTTATAAACATCGATGTTGTAAAGCTGGTTTAGTAATCTAGTATCACATTAAATTCGTGAGCAACAAAATTAATTTTGACAATGGTCATGTTTATTAATTTTTCATTAATATTTAACTGAAAACAAAGGATAACAATGAACCCTGAGCGTCATTTCAAAGGGCCAGTCCTCATTTTTCCGAAGAAGGGTACGAGAAGAAGGAAGGGGTCCTACGTCCAGGGCGCACGTGTTGCACGCCTCTCCATACGTGAAAAAGGAAATAGTTGGAGGTCATCGACGTCATCTCGGATGAGAAATAGTCTGCTCGTGGAAGGTACTACAAGAAGCATTTGTGTCGTTCGAGCACAGAAACTGACAGCGGTACTATTAGTTATTACTTCATATTTTAAGTTTTATCAAGTTGTGATAATTTGAATTTTTCATTTACAAACAAACATCGCAAACGTAAAAAAAAATCGAACACAAAACATCAATGATAAAAACATCGGTTTTATCATATCGATGTTTAAACCATCGACGGTTCTATAAAAAACATCGATATTGAAATCATCATGATGTCGCATCTGTAGCGCAGAGCAGACCTCCAGAGCTTCCGCTGCCGCCGGAAGCCCACGCGACGCGACGCGACGCAGCGGGAAAACAAGGGGCTGCCCGCGGCCAGACTTTCCCAACCGCCGCTTGGCGGCGCGAGTGGCGCAAGTAGCCTCGGGGCAAAGAGCGCTCAGCAGCTCCGCGCGAGGCATACGATGACACGGAGCTCCTCGAACATGTGGATTTCTGAATATGGGATAACATATCTGTCAATTGTTTCTTTTAAATGTTTTTTTTTAATTTAGCTTACGTACATTTCTTTACAAAGCTAATTTATTTATTCTTTAATGGATGCGATAGCTTGGCGGCAACACTTGCGCTTACAGAATCGTTGCTTCACGATTCGATTCCCGACGGAGGCTTCTTTCACAGCTGCGTCCAACTCAACTGTATAAGCAAACGGACCAGAGACCGCGCGCGTTCTTTCCTTCCTTAAACTTGTTCCTTCCTGTCCCCTGACATGCGCTTCACTATCGCATTTGCCAGGAGCTTACAGTTGGCGAGCTGGTTCCGACCTGGTCAGTGCCCCGTTGGGGGGGGGGGGGGGGAAGGAAGAGGAAACACGTGCAAGCCGACCGCACCGGTTCTCACGAAACGAAGTTGTAGCGCACTTCCAGCGGATTCCCTATCCCGAGAGACAAAGTGTATACTATTCTTACGGGAAGACGACATTGACAGATTCAATACTTGCTCACTTCTCTATTATTTATAATTAAGCTCCAATAGAAGATAATTTTAAATAGTTTGGTTCGCTTTTACATGCCTTATGTAATTTTTCTATGTTTATGCTTCTCACTTCATCAGAGAAATTTTGTGCACAGGATAAGCATTTTTACGTATTTCTCTTTGAGATAAATTGATCGAATTAAAGTTTGAGATAAATTGCCTAATATTGTATTAATTTATCGAAAGAAGGAACATGTAATGTGTACGAAAATAGATTTGTTTTTTTTTTGTTTATTTAATTTCAATTCATTTGACCCCTGCACATGTAATTCCCATTACGAGCTATTTTTGTTCACCTTCGAAAATTACGTTCCCTCGGTTTTGGCAGAGTGCCTCCCGGCACATCTCTTGGCTGTGATAGCAACAGTAGTTATCGTTTCGTCTCGTCTCCACAGATCTCCATCCATCATTTTAGTCGGGACAAGTACGTTAAGAGTTGTACTTAAGAGTTGTACGTACCTTAAGAGTGGCTTATTTTTACTGGGTTTAGGAAATACATCCGAAAGAACGAAGGTTGTAGCGGGCACCGCGGCGTTTGTTTTGGGATGATGTAGAAGCATCATGAAGACATAATTAAATATTGAAAGGAATTAACTATACGTTAATTCAGGTACAAGCAGGTGGAAATACTTCAAACATTTTTCTGGGAAACGTCCGGTACTAGTAAGGGAAGTAATCATGAAACGTTCCATATTGTCCATTTGATCTTCTGCAAATTAGAAACTCGAATGGTTTAACTTTACCTTCCCCGATCGTTCTTCTTCTTCTTCTTCTTCTTCTTCTTCTTCTTCTACTTCTTCTACTTCTTCTCCTTCTTCTTCTTCTTCTTCTTCTACTTCTTCTACTTCTTCTCCTTCTTCTTCTTCTACTTCTTCTTCTACTTCTTCTACTTCTTCTTCTTCTACTTCTTCTTCTACTTCTTCTACTTCTTCAACTTCTTCTACTACTTCTTCTTCTACTTCTTCTACTTCTTCTTCTTCTTCTTCTACTTCTTCTTCTGCTCATTATTATTATTATTATTATTATTATTATTATTATTATTATTATTATTATTATTATTATTATTATTATTATTATTCCTAGGGAACTGGGGTCAATTTTTTGCCCGACCGAAGAGGAAAGGGTTCAGGATGGCGATGGAAGGATTTCGCAGGGTCGTTGATTAACCTATTAGTTCACCGTCGGGTGCCACGGATAAGTTTCATCGGAACAGAGCCACTCGCAACCACATTCGCAATCGGAATCATACTTTAATTACTAGAAATTATTTAATGTTGAGATTTGCTACAATTAGTCTTTCCCGCGTGTGGTGTCCTGAGGAGTACTTAGTTGAGGGATTCCGTAACCACGAAAATCAACGAAGGCATTCCCATGCCTCTGACGGTATTCGAAACACGATACTTTGGAAAGAGGAACTTAGTACATTCGAGAATTCACGGCTCTGGCCTTTACATTTGCATTCAAAATTCTTCCTTAACTTGGTTCACTTTAAAAGATCCCAAGTTCAATGATCACTAACGAGGCCTCATTCGAGGTTATCAGGGTCTGAGCGAACAGACCAAGTTATTATCCTCTTGTAGAGTTTGCTTAATATGCGAAATTCACTAAAATCCTTTGTCGCATTAGATTTGCGAAGTTTGTCCCCGCCTGACGTCTGGCGTTTTTTATCGTCTTATCATTACTGTAATTACATCTTATTATTACTGTAACACTATAATAACGGAAGTTTTTAATTAGAATAATTGGAATGTTGGCATTTCTTCAAAACTATGCACTTACGGAGCACATCCGCGATATAACGAAGAGATACAAATGTTTCTGTTAGCGTGTTGTTCCCATCTTTGCTGAAACTATAATGAATAAGATAGAAAAAATGAATGGATATCTGTTATGCCAATTCACTAATAAAATTGGTCTTCTGTCAAAAACTTAAAATAAATCATTAAAATAAAAATTCTAATAAACTATTAAAGTTGAGGGACCAAATTGGTGAAAGAAACGTTAAATAAGTTATCCAAAAATGTGATTAGTAATAACTCTGAAATATGAACGTAAGTTCTTTAGAAACATAAAGAAGAAAACGCAAATACATCTTCACGTACGTCTCTTTAATTCAGTTAAAGAAAGTATTTTAACGAAATTATTTTAAGAAGAAAATTACTTTTAGCAAAAATTGAATTTGGCATCGTGGGTCGACTGTCCGACTTTGCCGGCTAGCTAATAGTGTTCTCCATGCCTGGGCCATCTTTCATGCGTGGAGGGTAAGTAAGATATGTTGGGAACATGGCGTATTCCCTTCATCGTAACTAGCAAACTCTGCCTGCTTTTACTTCGTCACACAGCCACCGAAACTGTGACGGTTTTAAAGGAAAGCTACAACTCTAATTTTACCCTTACTGGGAATCGAACGGATTGCACCACAGGAAGCTAGTACGCTTCCCATGAGACACAGATCTTTAGGCGAAGTTACATATTTATTATATTATCCTCCTCTATGGTTTTATAAAATTTATCTCTTCCTTTTTATTTCTCTCTCTCTCTCTCTCTCTCTCTCTCTCTCTCCGCCTATTTATCGTGATTTCTTCGAATGGACCCTTTTGCACACTTCCTTTCCTTTATTGTGACTTTATGTTCTAAAAACACTTCCATTATTACTCGGCAAGAATATCACTCACGACATCTTTTGAACAGAATGAACATTCACTCGATGGGCGCCTGGGTTGTATGCAACCCGCGGATTAAATGTGTTCTGCGGCGTGCTGGTCAAACTGCCCAGGCGCGGGTTGTAGAACAATCATCAATATGATTATCAAAGATCATCAATATGATTACATGTTGCATTATAGTAATACAAGCTTACAGAGGGTCTCAATATGAGAACTTCTTACACATGGAACATAGTGTCACTGTAATTTACTCACTAATTTCTAGAACTTTACAAAATATTGTTCTAACTTCGCGATGACATAATGTTATTATACAATTTTATTTGCAATATGTATAAATATTTACAATTTATTACAGTTATTATTATGATTCCCCACTTCCAAAAATCATATAACATATTATACGACCTACAGAGGACCCTGGAAGTGGGTAAAAGAATGCTATAATGCTGAAATGTAAATCGAACCTAACAGTTTGTGCGGTTTACTTGCCATATCTCTAAAGCGCTTTCCCGTGAGTGTAAATGGTTGAAAAATTGTCCAACAAACTTAACGAGACATTGCAAAAAGCGGGGCAATTTTTGTTTCAAGCGCGTGCTAGAAGTTAGCACACACAATAATATGAAACGCGAATGCAAATGTGCATTTTAAATACTTTATATTATATTATTGGGATTATTCATGTTAGTGTGAAATCTATATAACAGTTTTAAATGTGCCATGTTTATATTATTGAATTTGTCCCTGGCTATAGTCTGGCGATCCCACTTGGCCATCTCCAAAAATTATTATACGAGACAATGCCAAGACGCAATTAGGATTGTTTTGTTTTACATGGAGAGATCTTGACGCTACTGAAGTGATTTACGTAGTCGGTTTTCACTTAAATCTTCTCTAGCGCCCATATATGAATATTCCGATAACTCATATGATGACGAGGTTTCTGACATCTGCCTTTCCTGAGGTAAACGGCTCAGCTAAAAAATCGAGATTGTCCTAAACTTCTTTGTAACAGTGGGAACTGCATGATTCTACAAGAGAGACAATATGAAGGATGGTCAACTAGGTAAAATATCCCGCTGATGCGGGAATTCTGATGAAGAAATGGAACAAAAAAGAACACATAAAATTGAAAATTAAATATTTTTTCTTCCACAATCGTTACCAAAAAAATTGCGGTTTACCGACGCACAATACTTTATGATACTTAATACCGATTACAATACTTTCTCTTCTTAAGAAGGCAAGAAAATAAAAATTCGTGTCTTAATTCTTTATTAAGGTGTAGAAAACGAAGTGAGAGTTAAATTTTTCAGATACAACGTTTTTCAATTACAATTTTCTGCATGCTAAATAACTAGAAACATGTGATATTCGCAAGTAATAAAACATAAATATTTGTTAACTTTTTTCACGTTTTCCGAAATTAGTGCTCTTTATTACTGCCCTTTATCATTTAAGAATAACAATCATTTGTACACTTTTGAAAACTTGATCGGGTAATACTCTACAGAGAGAGTAATCTACAATCTACTAATTACACAAAAGCAAATATTTTAGAATATTAAAGTTTTACAAACTTTAGAATCCACTGCGCTTTTATGATTAAGAATTAAAGAGGAGCAAATTAGCCACAGACCAGAATCAATAAAAAAAGCAGGTCAAGACCTTCAAACGGCCTCTTTAAAGAAGAATAAGTTAAAAAAGATAAGTTTCTCTGCCTTCTGTAATATTTTCGTCTTCCTCCCAAACAAGCCATCCTCAAACAATTTTCTATTGTAATTCAAGAGAATAGCTATTCTCTAAACACGCCAACTCTTGTCGTACATTTTATAAAAGCTTGATAAATAGTAAAAACCTGTTCTTCTAATTCTTCCATATACTAATAACCAGGGCTCGGATTCTGAAGACCTCAAATTCTTTGAAAATTACCTACAAAAGATTAAAAAATAAGAGAAAAATGAACAAAAAAACTTTATAAAGTGGGGAAAATTATCTCATTTTTTAAAAAAATTAAAAAAATTGAATGAAAATGTTTAATTATTGAATGAGTTATACAATTTTAAATACACTTTACTTATATAATATTATGTTTAGTCATTTTAGGAGGAAATGCAATCTTTAGCTTCAATCTTCCAACCGTGAGATTTGAAAGTGTAATCCATGTAATTTTCAAAGTTAGAAGAACAGAATCCATTGCAGTAGTGAATTTCGTCATGAACTGACGATACAATAAAATCTTTGTTTTAGTGAATCATTGCAAATTCATGAAACATTCACAAACAAAAAAAACACGAAAATGACAAAAATGCGTAAAAATGACAAAAATGACGCAAAGGTGCAAAAAATGACCTAAAATTTTAAAATGGCAATACATTACGCAATATCTATATATTTCAATCACTTACATGTCATGACAAACATTCATTTACAAGTTAGCTATTTCTACAATGCACCAATAAAAAGATGTCACGTCAGTAGAATCCGAGCCTTGCTGATAACATTTGCGTGTTTGAGTATAAGATTTTCAATCAAAGCGAGCGGAAGATCTATCATGCATATGTCACTATCTCAAATAAGTCGGAAAATGTGGAAAATAGGTATATTACAACAAAATGTCATATCTGAATGACATAAATTACACGGCTAGAGCATATAAAATAGTAATAAACAAAATAAATAAAGAAGAATAGATACAAGTAGGATAGTGATATAAATGGTGAGAGAATACTTTATCGAAGTTGGAATAGGTATTAAGTGGTTTCTGCGAAAAGGAGGAAAAGTGTAGAATTAAATAAGAAATTGGACATGAACAATGTATTTAGGGACACCAGGAACAAAGTCTACGGAAATCCAAAGACGAAATGAAAAGTGAACGTGTCTGCGCAGAACGAGAAACAAGCAACACTTGTGGGAATCTTCTGGACAAAATAGTTGATTCTTGAAGGCGAACGTGGTTGGTGGAGAAGGAGAAAAGGGAATGAAAAGTAACTCGGGTGGACCAAGTTTTTAAAAGTAGACTCGAACCCACACCGAATTAATAAAATTAGGTTTTTGTATTAAGTGAGATAAAAATTGAAGTATAGAATTAGAAAAACTTGGAGACGGGGCAGAGGGAGAGAGAGGAAGATAGTAGGACAGGAGCTATGCCAATAAACAGGGAACTGTAACACGGAATGGAGATGGAATAATCACATTTCGTCGGACAAGAGAGCAAACCAGAGCTAGAACAGGGAAGTGCTAAGACATTTATTTTAAAATTGTAAGAAGCTGAAGTGATGTAAATAAGTTAGCATAGATTATAAGTTTAAAGAAACCACAGAAAGAGTACTCGTATATAGCCTTGCATGGTATAACAAAGTGATAGAGGAATGAATATAAATGTGATATTAATAAGAATGAGAATTATTTGTATTTTAAAATGAAATTTGATTTGCTATAATTGTTTTTATATTGTTAGCACAAAGCAGAGAAAGTTAAGAGTTATGGGAAGTTAATTTTTGTAGTAATTTCAATGATAAATTGTAATTTATATTTATATATGTATATATAATTATTTATAATAAAAATGTAAACTATTATTATTGTTAAAATAATCTAAACGTATAAATATCTTTAAAATAAATTTAAATATATATATATATATATATATATATATATATATATATATATATATATATATATACAAGTTACGTATAGATAAATACACATCAATTATTAATCATACAAATTTGCATGCTCCATGCCTAATTCACTTTGTCTTATTAATTGATAATAAAATTTCCTATATTGGAAAGGTATATATATATATATATATATATATATATATATATATATATATCAAAACCCATTTTTTATGTTTGTGAGTTATTTATATTACTAAGTTACATTTTTTATATTGTTTTGATTAATGAAATCACTGAAGTCCTGGAGTTTGGTTATACCAAATTATCGAATATTTATTTTTTCAACTAAATCACAGAACAGTAAAAGTGTATGGAAAAAATATATCTTTTGACATGATTTTTTGTTTCCGAAAAACAGTATTAAGTATTACGATGGTTTTATCAATTTTCTGACAAACATTTTTTTGTAAACTCATCATTATAAAATCAATTTTAACCTTGCTTATCTTGAAACAAGTTTATGGACTTGGCATGTTTCACTTTAAACCGACGATATATCGTAGATGGTATAAATTGTCTTAAATATCTTCTTTTTGAGGTATACCTTCTAAGTCTATATCCTATATTTTTTAAAGAAACGGTATCCATCGATAGAGTTCTTAAAATAAAAACCAGAAACAAGATTTTGGGGAATCGACTGTACCATTACAACGTTCACCTCAGGCGTCATCTCAGTTACACAACATGGAGTAAAGGGGGAATATTGCTACACGTCTTTCTGCCTTTCAAGTCCTTTGTGAATCACCGGGTGCTCTGACAAATTTGAACACACTAATGAATATGCGCAACTGAAAGCCGCGTCGCTTTGCGGTCACACTCTTGCGTTCTCGGGAAGGAAGTTGGCACAGATACCGAAGCCCCTGCGTCGCTCCTTGTATCGCTTCACGGAACATTCCCAATGCATATCATACATGACCAACATTGGCTAACACATTTTCTGGATGGAACTTGAACTTTGTGAAGGGTTATGAATTCAATTTTTTACATCTCAGTTATCACCGAATTCGAGTTCCAAAAACTAGAAATGTATTTAGTTAATAGTTAACAGTACAGTTAAATTCTTTGTCAAATTACATAATTAATAGTGAGAAGAGTCATTTGTAACCCTCATCTCAAAATGTCAAAAACATTTAAAATATTTGTATTTAAAAAAAAGGAGACTAAGAATGGGAGCTACGGTCATGACGTAGAAAAAGTTTTCATGCATAAAATAAAAAAACGATTCAAATGTAAACAAGGGTGTAGTAAAATATCGAGATAAATAATACAAATTTTGCTAGATGAATAATAAATGTTGAATTATATACATAATTGGGACAAACATTGTATTTATGAACGCAATAAACAAAGCCAATTAAAATGTGAGATTATATAACAAGTGTAATATTCCGGGACAGGAGAACGAAAACGGAACACTTCTGAATGCGCGTGAAGAAGACAATTGAAGGCGAGTGTTGTGTTGTGAAAGTAGAGACCGTTTTGAAAGGGTGAAGAACACGCGTGTTTTATGCATTATAGCTAGAGCATTCTGTAGTTTAAGAGCGGAATTACTTTCGTGTATTATATTATTAATTTGAAACAGTTGTAAAGTAATTGGAAAGTTACTGCGAGTCAAAATTAAGACGCTTAAATAATAACTAGAAGCATGAGTGCTGTAAGAGTGAAGATGGCGATGGTGACAGGGAAGACAACGTGGCTGTGAACTTGTTGGAAGAAGGAAATTTTCGTCGAGCAGACCTGGAGTAGAAGCTACAGCTGACAAGGAAAGTTAGACTTCGTTTCATAAAGTGTAGAAACGCTATGTTTTGTAACAGAGCTTAGAGTAATTGAAATCAGTTGAAATTGATCAGAATCTCCCACCAGAGGGGCAGCGCCCCAGCCGGCACGAGCTCTAAGCTCCCGACTGGTATCCCCACATGCATGGTGGTGTAGTGCACGTGCGTGTGTGTAAGTACGGGGTGAGGATAAGACCAGAGAGACTACTCCAACATTCATCTGGTGTTGGTTGGGGACACCATGGAACTGCCGATGAGTGTAGCCGGCCGCTAGAATTCTCCTCCGAACAGCAGCTGAATTCGGTCTAGCTAGTGTTGGGAAATCCTGCCACCGTGGGGACTCGAACCCTAGCACCTCCCGGTTAGGCGCTTTGCAGTGCCATCAATTGATCCCCCGAGCCACCTCATCGGGCATTCGACAGTGAACACGATATAAATACCTGCACATTCCTCTATTTCCCCCCATTTCCTTCTCTGTCGAATGAGAGGTTTTAGGATGGGACTACATGGATTCATCATACACTGATTAATTGATACGCTTTCAGCCGTATTATTACATGTGGATCTGGCGCCAAGAAGAAGATGCTGTTCTTCTTTCCCCTCATCAGCCACGTGTTGTGGAGGTAGTTGATGGCGAGAAGTGTTTCGATAGAGTGATTAACCGACGATAAACAATTTGTAAAGTGAAACTTCAGAGCTGAATGTACAGAAATGATTTTTGCGTCTACAAGTATAGAACGTGATATGTAGAATATACATACTTCGATAAAAACGTTTTAGAAAAAAGAAAAAAGAAAAAAAATCTATACTCCCGTTTCTTATATTCTTCCCTTGAATTACTTTGTAATTGGTCTTGCCATCGTCGATGAAGGAACAAGGCAAAAACTTGACGGGATTGTCTGGAAAAAATATAATGCCACGTGGGATTGTTTTTCGCCCAAGGACAAAATTCCCAGACGCATTTGATAGGCTTTACCTTTTGTTAGGAAGATTGCAAAAGGGGTGGAAAAGTGGTCAATGACCCAAAGAAAATTTCAATATAACATCGTTCTGACATTAGCAGAGTCCCGTATCTAGAATGGGAAAATTCAACAACATTGTAAAGATAACACTCAAGGCTGAATTGCTGAAAACGATTTTTATGAAACCTTCCGATAAACCCGCTTACGAAATGTTGATTTAATTTCATCACAACCACATACCACAACAACTACATAAAATTAATTCATTGAACATCTGAATCTGCTGAATGAGGTGATGAGTTGATCGCAAACATTAATCGGGATTATTTTTACTATCTGTTTTGAGCCTGCTGCATCGGTACTTGCTCAGGGAGAAATGTATTCAGAATGCATAATTTGTTACGTTAGTATAGAACTAACAAAATTGCGCCAAGTTAGAATTTTATATTTACCTTCTTCTTCTTCTTCTTCTTCTTCTTCTTCTTGTCTTTCTCCTCCTTACTCTTCTCTTCATTCACATCCTCCTTTTCCTCTTCCTTCGTCTTCTCCTCCTCATTCACATCCTCCAACTTCTTCTTCTTCTTCTTCTTCTTCTTCTTCTTCTTCTTCTTCTTCTTCTTCTCCTTCTTCTCCTCCCACTTCACCGAATTCTCTACAGACTTCTCCGCCGTCTTTTCTGCCGACTTCTTCTTTGTCTCCTTCTTCTGCGTCTCAATCTGTTCGTCCGTTTCCTTCTTAGACTTTCTCCTTTTTCGAGTCCATGTTCTTGTTCTTATTCGTCATCCTCTCTTGGCTGTCTTCTCCTTTTCGACATTTTACCCACGTCCGTCGTATTCTTCGTCTTTCTTATTCCTATTCATTTATTTTCTTCTTCTTATTCGCCGTGCTTCTTCTTCTTCTTCAGCTCTTTTTCCGTCTCTATTTCCCAGCGAATACTAATGTTGCATGATGTTGTAGGGGACCCTGCACTGAGAGTGTGACAACCATCAAGCAGATTGCTTGAAGCAAGTCGACCGATTTAAATCTTTCTGCTATAGATTATACCGATTGCGCGAGAGGCTGCAGACCCCTAGCCCTCTCTTCATCTACGTTCTGAATTATTAAGAGTCCTCCGTATCTAAGTTTTATTTTCGGGGGCTTTTTCCAGCTTCAGGGCATGCCGATTTCGACAATCCGCGCCAGGTACCCACTACGTCCTGCGTGGGGTCTCATATTTACCATTGCACTAGACACTAACACATTTGAGGGCTCTTCGGTCTTCGGTCAGCAGTCTCACAAGGCCTTCCGCGACTACACAATACACGAATGAAGGGACAAACAACCACGTCACGGCGGGACTCGAACCCGCGGCCCTTCCGACTGAGGCGCCGAGCCGGCACACGCTCTAGCCCTCGGCCCTCCGCAGTCAAGGGCCCGTGTCAATTCCCAGCTGCTTTTCCAGCTACTTCTCTTTGGAATGTGTCCCAACAGCCTTTGAGCTTGAACTCGCCGTTATGACACCGCGCGGCCGGAAGCCTTCGCGTTCAACCCTGCCGCGCTTGGAAGTTTCGGGCGCTGGCGACGGGGCGGGGAGGGCGGGGAGGGCGGGAGCGGTTGCGAATGGCGGCGGCGCGCGGAGGTCAGGCGAACGCGCCATTCGCGTTGCGTCAGCGATTTCTGCTGCGGCGACCTCCCATCCGCTCCGTTCCGGTCTCAGCCAGGCCCGCATTTGGAGTGCTGCGATACGAACGAGAAGCAATGCACGCTTGGGAGCGGGATTTATGAGCGGACTAGGCACGTGCTAGATAGGGGTCCTCTATAATATTTATTTTATTGATACGTTATTGATTGTTATTGACTTCGATATTGAGTTCGGTATACACGGCATAACGTACCGGAGCATCGTGGTTATGAGGGAAGTATGAAAACAGTTGAAAGATGCTACATATTCTGTTATGGAGGGAATTACGAGATATAATTATAAAAGAGAATTATGAAAGGGAATTATGGGAGGGAAATATGAAAATACAAACCGAGTCAAGTTAATAACTAGTTAATTAGTACATAAGTCAATCTGAATCTTTAAAATTACGCAAAAATAAAATCATGTATGTACGACGGGCGTTAACTGGTTCTAAGGGGACTTTGGCCCGAGATCGTTTTGTTGCCCGAGATCATGAGAATTCTATCAACACCCTTGGTGCATAAATAAATATTTTCGGTAAATTAACATTGGTTAGTAATACGTAGAAATATTTAAAATTATTTTAAATTACAAAGATATTAGTTTATAGTCATATCAGTTTTGATTACTTATACTCAGTATTTCTCTGGGAAGCTCCATAGTTTGTCTGGTCATCATTAAGGCCCTCTAAAATATTAGTCCGATAATGAGTGTGAAATTCACGGCGTTGCCATGCTACCATCCTCAGTACTCAAAATCTTTCCGTTGAGTGTGAGACCTGCGATTTGTTCTTTTGTACACGTGTTAATCATTAATTGAATTAATGGAAATCACGAGGACTGAAGATACACACAGCCATTACAAATTCCATGTTATTACAATTCTTAAAAAGCTATTAGATAAACAAATTACCTACAACTATATTAATGATCTGTTTCTTAGACATATAAAAAAGCTACTTTTCGAGCCATTTGAAAAATGTTCAGTCTGATGCAACCTCTACGGACACTTGAGTTCCTGGAATAAACCAGACGTTTACTGCTTCTCCTATCGACCAGTGTAGTACAATGATAAAGTAACTGCATGGCAGATACAAGGAAATGTACCAGACAGACAGTGGTTATCCCCAAGATGCTACCTACGAGTCACAATGGTGCAGCGAAGTAAACGAAAAGCCGCAGGCTGCCAGGACGGCAGCTGGGCGTTTTGGTGCGCATGGCTCTGTAACTTGGCTGCTTAGTCAACATCAAAGATTTAGGGAGAGAATCACGGCCGCCAGGCGAGGGAAAAAGGCGAAGGTTGTTCAAACTTGCGCCACCTGCCTCGTTAAATCGTGGGCGAGTTCTTGGCTGCTTTAAGTAACCTATTGACTTGCGGTCGGCTGAAGTTGTTGAAGGAGCCAACTAGGCCACCCTGTTGCATTTGTTTGTGAACCACCCCGGGAAAACTTTATAAAGCACCAACGTTTGAAGTCACGAGCTGCCAGTGCTAGCATGACTACGGGAGTCTTTCTAGATGAAAGGGAAAGGATCATCTGAGGATATACTGTCAGCCAATCACTTGGGAAGAGGAGCATGGCGAGACTATCCTCGGACCTCCCGTTGTTTAAGAACTACTCCGACATCTGGCTGAAAATATAGAATGAAATTGCGGACTGATTATGGCTGCCGACCTCTGGATTTGTCACAGTGGTCTGCCTCGTCCCAGCTATTTCGTTGGTGTCGGATACTCGCCACCTCGAATCTGGGACCTTCCGCTTATTAACCTACCACGCGGTCTTACAACTACGTATTATAATGTCCGCGACTTAATACTACTTGACATTGCACCATAATATTACATTAACGTTTACTCAAGGGCGTTGAAAAGTTATGTGTCACAAGCAAACACCAAGACAACTGCCAAAAACTGAAGGCACACATTCAACGTCAATGTTTATCATATCCAACATATTTGAGCTTGCCCCAACAAAATTCGAATCTGATTCTAGTCCCAAGGGAAATCTCGTTAGAAGAGTCCGGAAAACACATCTTTGACAGAAAAAATGAGGATTGTAGAGAAGAAGCAGGATGATATTTAAAAAGAATTAAAACTGAATATTCAACGAGTTAGGAAGCATTGAGGGTACTATTTTCATTCTGCATCTATCGTTCTTTTTCAAATTTACGTTTTCGTTTGCTTGGGGCTTTTAGGCAGAAGGCCACGTTTGTTTACACTTACTAAACAAAAATTCATCATAACTTTCCTCTTACGTAAAAGAAAGAAGAGCAACCGAACGGCAAACTGCCCGAAAAGTGAGCCAATGTGGTTTGCGAGTAACAGCATTCGCCGTTCAGCGTTCCCGGCTGCGCTCTTGGCTGCGACACGCAATAAAACTGGATATCCTTGAAAAATATTCTTTCCCTCTTCTCTTGTTACGATCCATAGAAAAGTCCATTCAATACGTCGAATATTTATAGAAACTGAAAATTACCGTCTACATGAATTCAGTTATATGATAATTTTTCTAATCTTGTTTCTTACGATTTCTTTAAAAATATATGCACAGTGAAATATCTTTTCTTAAGACATTCCTTGAAAGATTTCCACCGTAATAACTTCTTCTTCTTCTGAAGACCGATGTATATTTTCGTGCAGAGAACATTTCTTTCCCCATTACTTAATTGGCACTTTTCTTATGTTCTCCTTTTTCCTGTTCCTCTGTTCTTCCCCGTTCACTGGCATTTTTATTTCTTCCTCTTGTGCTTTTTTATACTTCCTTCTCTATCGTCCAAGTCTCTTTCCATCATTTTACTTCAGATCACCTCTAATTACACATAAATTTAAAGAGAAAATATATTAAATTTGCGCTGTTAACTGGTAATTAATAAGTTGTTAATGGTGAGAAGATTTGTATTTGTGGTGACTGGTTGTGGTATTTCTAGCTTTAGATAGGTCTTTTCTTCCCTCTATTCCACGACGGCAACGTATCGCGTGCAGACAGGTGCGTCTGGCCTTTGGGAGAGGCCAAGGTTAAATGATGCAACCATTCCGTTCATTGCGAATGCAAATGGTGAATGGTTGCCTTTTACGTAAACGAATTCAAACGAATCTAATATGTTTGTTGTTGGTATTTATTATGGAGTTTCCCAGCCTTATCCGGTGATCCAGGCAGTCCTTTTGCGATTATTATGCAATACTGTAACGCTAGATATGCATTGTCTCTTACTTCAGCGGACTCCAAATTGCAGTCAAACGAACACCAATTATGACCGACCGGATTCTGTAACCTATCGCTCTGAAGCACTGACTGAATCGACCTTCACTACTCTCTTACATTGAAATATCCTTTAGAAAAGCGACGCTGGTTGTCCTGGCCGTTCTTTAATAGAGTATTATTTAGAATCTCTCTTGATGAGGAAACTAATAGGTTTTCAAAACATAATGTTTACTTGAGAGCACAAGGTTTGTCCAAATTTAATATACTTTTTAACTGACATTTTGTATTATACGGTGACATTTTGAACATCTCCAAAATAAAAATATATATACTTCATTAAACATTTTTTCACTGATTTACATTATTTATTGTTTGAAGACATAAAACAAGAACAATTTGTTTAATGTCAAAAAACCTGAATGGCAATAAGCCAGAAAAAGAAGAAATAATTTTAAAAAATTGGAGCCATTTTTGAGAAAATTTTTAAAATGTCCCTGGGGCTTCATGTAAAGTGCCCCCAAAAATTAATGAATGTTTTTTCAAAATCGGAGTGCTTCGACTCGAGCAAGATCAACCGGAGAATATCCATTTTGAAAAAAATCCTGGGTGTGGGTTAGGCGCTAGTGGTGTTCACAAACGGATAGACAGTCACACAGACGGACGGACATTTTGAGGAGAAAAAAAAACACGTTTTCGGTATCGAGGACCTACAATTTCTGAAATCTGACAACATAATGTATGAGAGGGTTAATTTACTACATATTAGAACAAGATGTATCTACTCTTTCTGTATCAGGGACCCACAATTCAAGTTTTTGTGTCGAAAAATCCCTGTTTTTCGCCGCTGCATTACATTACTTTCTCTATACTTCTTATATTACTCCGTATACACGAGAAAGTAAAAAGAGCACGATAGAAATTGAAAAGAGATGTTTCCTATCTTGTGAACTATTTTACCGATATGTTTCGGAAACTAAAACATGACTTCAGATTCAAGAGCATGATGGGCATACGAAACGTTTGGGTAAAATACATGATATTCGGTAAAATAACATAATTTTTTCTTTATTTCTTCTTTAAGAAACAAAAATGTCACGAGCTGCCAGTGGAGTCACGGTACACAAATTCACCGTCAATCATCTACTTAAAAGTCTTCAAAAGGCAGGTGTTTTCCGTAGGCAACACAGACCCAGAGACGCGGATCCAGAGAATACACACCGCAGGTTGCCGCGTATTTGTTTCTGGGCACGCAAAATATTCAGGTCATTAGTCCCGTAAGCATAGTGTATGTTATATCCTGTGATATCCCTTCCCGTTGGATCGTGAAATCCGGCGTTGACCTACACGTCTGCTTGCAGGGTTTTCCTCTTTCAGGTGCGCGGGGCACCCCCCAGCCAGGACAAACTCAAAACTCCCGACTTGTGGGGTGGTGTAGTGTAGTGCATGTGAGTGTAGTTGTGTGTAAGAAAGGGTAAGAGGAAAAGACGAGAACGAGGAAGGAAAAACCGCGCGCGGTCCGTGGCCCGTCTTTAGGGCACTGCTCCGTCGTTCGTCTGATAGTGATCGAAGAAACGACGGGAGACGAACGCTGAGAGCAGTCGGCGGCTGAATTCGCCCCGGCTCTCTCGCCCGCAGAAACGAGCGGTGCGCGGTGCAACGCTTCGGCGCGTGACGAAACCGCGCTCGCGATTGCGCGTGGCGGAGCGGCGCCGCCCCGCGTGCGCATCGCCCCCGCCCGCACGCGCCCGCGACGCCACGCGCCGACCGGTTGCGCCAACGGCTGCGGGGGCGCCCGCCGCGGCGACAGGGTGAACGCCTCCACGGGGAGACAAAGGAAGGGCCGCCCGTAAATTAGTACGTTTCCTTAATTCGGAATATTTTGAATATCCCCCCTATGCACTTATAACGGGCGGTGGAACCTCCCCTAAATAATTACGTTACGCTTGCGAACTTCCCCTTCAACTTAAGTAAAAATAAATCATATTACAGTAAAAACTATTTTTAATAATTTTTTGTTATATGTGTATATACTAGCGTACCCATGCAAGAACACTCGAATGTTAATCTCCACCTTTTTCCAATCCATTTCCCTATCCTCTCCATTAAGAAAGAAAGTTGTTAATGAAACGTGTTTATTTGTTTGTTTTAAAAATGTATAAATGTAACTTCATACTTGCAGAATATCAAACTAAAATAAAAAAAAACTGCAATTGATATTGGAAACAAACTTTCAATAAACGTTTATTCAGTATTATAGGGATATGTTCTTCAAACAAGTCACAGTTTCTTAAAAACACTTGAAGTAATTATTCAATCTTCCTTGAGTTCCTCGCTTTCCTTGATAGTCGCAGGAATATTAGAAAGGGTTTTTACTTTTGAGAAAGCCAGGTAAATTTCCATGCTAAAATGCAGGATCGGGCAAGTACAACCTTACTCTGTGCAATATTATTTAACTTTCCTGGATTTTTTATGAGGAATAGAGGGGATTTTGGAGGGGCAGGGCGCCAGCTTCCTGGGGTGCGAACATTCAAAAATTATTTGTATACTAAAAAGTATTGAATAAATTTCTCCGTTCTTACGAACCTCAAGAAAAGTAATTACGAGGCAAAAAAATAAAACTAATATTTTCACCTTTGAGTAATAAATACCATTTGTTACCATTAGAAACAATTCAGTAGGCTTAGACTTCACGTCGGTACATGGGAATGTTGCTCAAACGATGTTTACGTATTGAATATCACAGCGAGCCATTACAATACCTACTTAGCGATGGAGAGACCATTTGGGGTGAATACCAGAATTCGAAAGATTAGAACGCGAAAGGATGTAGGTATTGTAATGGCTTAAAGGCCTTCGGCCTAGCCACATAGGATCAAGTAAGCCAAATTGTTTGTAATAATTACCTATTAAATAATAATAATACTAAAATTATATAAATAATATAGAAGACGCTTCTGTGGTGGAGGACACCTGGACGACAGATTTAAAGTACATATCACTGAGAAAAATATTTCCATTTATTAAAATAATTTATATATAATAAATTGTTAATTTATTTATATTTTTAAAATTAATATTTCGTTAATATAATCGTTAATATTTTAATGTTTTGGTATAAGACTACAAATAAAGATAATATTTAAGTAAATGTTGAAAGAATTAAAGAAATAAATATTAGCTTTTCGTAACATTTATCCAACACTCTCCCCCCTTATGTAACACCTTATTAAACACCTTCCCCCCTTTAGTGTTACGTAATTTATGGACGAGCCCCAAGTAAAATACAAAGAAGAAATGGAAGACGAAACTATATCTCAAGGCTAGGGATTAGATAAATTAAGTACATTTTCGAAGTAACATTTTTGTGTAATCAAGTCATTCTGTCTTTAAATTTTTCAATCAAAGAGTTTAAATCAAAAACGCAAATCCTTGCTTTTCATTTCTATTTGTTTCTTGTCTAATTCTCTAAAGTAGTTCCTAAAGCCAATGCCAAAATCCCTCCATGAACAATTCAACAACCACGACGTATTCTTCAGAATCATTCAAACATCATTCATCATACAGAGCCTACTTGCTCGATCACATCCGGCGCGAGAGAGGAGAAGTAGTACTAGAACATAAAAGAACATCCCCGAAGAATCACCGCGAAATTGCTTCACATCACGAAGCTCCCTAAGGGTATTTGTGTGCCATAATAGAATAATATGTTGACACTGATGCTCATTTTAATTATTAATTTATTTTTTATTACCAAAGTACGTGTGTATTTCGTTTCGACCTACTAAGGACCACAATTGCGAAATATGGCGCAGCTGAAATCTGACCCATTAAGGATTTCTCCCAGCAGACACTCGTGAAGTAACAAGGAAATTCAAGCCTATCCAGATTACTGCTGCGGTAGTGTGCCTCAGCTAGCAGCTTTTACATTGAAGAATCGAGACAATATTTCTTCTTGCCCTCACCGGAAATAGAACCTGAGACTGTTTGAAATGTCCACTTACAGCGTGCTGCTGTCTTCGAGCAGGCTGGTCTGTTGTACTATCATTGTGTAAACTACAATTTCAATGAACTACACTTACTTGCTTCTTGATCGTCGGCATTTCAAGGGTTAGGTTCTTAAAACCTATTCCGGTGTTCACTTCCTCCTCGGCCTTCCTTCATCTCTCATTCTTCTGCATCTGCAGTTACTGCGAATGCTGGCTGTCTGTTGTTTGGCATCCTTACTACGGATGTCAAAACCATCCTTACTACTCGTAGATGTCAAAACCATCTCTTCTTATTTCTTTGCCGATTCCCCCTTATTTTTTTGTTTGCATAAAAGTGGATAGCCAAGAGTGCTTCTCATTAATTTAATTTCTGCTGCATGGATGCCGGTGTAATATTTCTTTGAGGTTACTCTTCCTTCTTTCCACACATTATCACTGACATAGCTACTATTTAAAAAATACTCTTTCAATTATGTCTTGACTTTATTCAAATGTCAGTGTGGTTATTGTGTACGGGATGTTTACAGACGGGATTGAGTGGGACAAACCAAAAACAGAACATTGCTCATTGTCGAACGTCTACAATGTGACAGAACAGTCTGTTATTACACATAGGGAACATTATGTCACTAAATGTGTGTAAACAACAATGAGAGGAAATAAAGAAAGAAAGCTAATTGAAGAAAGAAGAAACTAAAACTGATACGTCTGAATCTTTTAGATCTCTCTTCCTTGTAGACGGAGTGGGAAGAGGCTGTTTCATTGTGAACGTAAAAAACTCCTTCAAATGGAAGATCAAGTATGCTGTAGTCTGCGGATTAATGCCAATAGATTTTTATTTTGTCCTGAAATGTTCTAACATAACTACTCTTCATCGTGTGTTCATAAACGTAAGCAGAATGGGATATCTGATTTACTAAACAAGATCTTTATTACGGAATCTTATCTACGCTGCAACATAAAACGCCGCAAAAAAATATCTCCAAGTTACTACGCCAGTTTGTGTCAGACATAACTAAAACATTAGTTATTTTTTCAATGTTTTTAAAACAAATTAAATATTTCTTTCACTTTTGAAGCGCTTTTTAAATCGGTGATCATGAGGAGGCTGAGCTAATGGACCGCTGCCAACACAAGATCAACTTTTAAACAAAAACAACCGACCAAACCCGTCTATCCAGTTTTCCTTGGCAAGAAATATAACCACGTGACCATCAATACGATATTAAGTCTGCAGACAACAATTCTAACAGCGCATCTAAGAAAGAAGTAGTGACAAACGCTTGATTCATATGACAATTTCACTTTCGAAACGACCTCAGTGACAAATTAAGAATATTTAATGATAACGGAGATAACATATTTTATTGAACTTCAAATCCTAAGAATGAAAATGATCTTACAAATTTTCTGTTGAATATTATCTCACTTTCAACTTACCTCTGAAGACAAAGACTTTCACCTATATTACGAGTAATCCCACGTTTTCTTTGCTCTGTAAATAATAGTAATAACAATAAATGATAATAAAACTATCAATTCCGACTGAATAGGGTATAAGAATTTCAAATAAAGAATGATACGATAACCTGAAATTCCCTTCTTGTTCAGTTTACTGTGCTTTCAAATGACTGATATGGGTGCAAAAATACGAGACTTGTGTATTATTGCACACATTTTGGAGAAATGAAAACATACTTTAAATTTGAAAAGCTGTAGCTCGCTTTGTAATTGGTTTCGTAAAAAAATGTTTCATATGAAATCTCTAGAAAATTTTATTCTCTTTAAAATTGAATGCAATAATTTTTCCTCAGGACGTAAGGTTAAAGAGTTATAGAAAAAAAAACTTTAAAAACTCAGAAAAAATACCGGGTGTTCGGGCCTTCCGGTTTTAGCACAGGTTCTAGGTAGTCGAAAACTTGGGACATTGTGCAAGTGCATAGTACAAGTGCCTCAGTACATAGGACATATTCAAAGAAAAATGTTTATATCCTTTTTCCAAGTGACCCCCCTTTTTCAGTACTTGTTGACTGGACTGCCGTTGTTGGCTTCGAGAAAGTTTTGTCGACCACTTTCAACAATTGGCTACATCAGCGATCCAACTAATGTGCCATGCTCCTTGCCTATGATTCAAATAAAATTTTGTAGTGTAAGTTTACGTTTCTTTGTTACAATATTACCTGAATTTCTTTTTGTCATGTGAGGCATCTCTTTTTACGCATTCCTTAAAAATATGATAACTATATGCATTTATGGGGGAAATTGGTCGGATTATGACCTATTTTTAAAAAAGGTGTAAATATGATTTATATGCACAATAAAAATACATTCTAATGCACTACAATACATAGATTTGTGCATAAATTGTAAAATTCACCCTGAGGTTCAGAGAAATGCATGACTTGTGATTAAAATCCGGGCCCTAGTGACACAAACTGATTAAAACGGACGTTGCTGAGGCTCCCATCATTTGTAATCTTGCTTGCTTGATTAGCGATTCCGGCACGTCAACAGGTAAGGACATTAGAACCGTAAGTGTAGTGCATGTTATTTACCGTGTGAGGTGACGGTGATCTTCCCCCGCTGGATGGTGAGATACTAACCGTGGGCGGGTTACGGAACGGAAAACTACCGAAAGAGCAGCCGACCGCTAGTATTCTCCACCAGACAGCAGCTGAATTAGACCTAGCTATCTTGCTATTGTCGAAAATGCTACCGCCGTCGAGACTCGAACCCTAGGACCTCCCGGCCAGAGGCACTGCAGAGACAATCAGTTGATGCCCTGAGCCACCTCTCGCGGCTTGTATCCCGGGATGTGGTGGTGTTCCTCCCTTGATGAGATCCGGTGTTTACTAACACGTTGCCTTGCAGGGCTTTTCTCCTCTCATGTGGCTCCCCCGACCTCGTCAAGTCCTTATCTAACTCCTGACAGGTGTGGTGCCGTGTAGACATGTATAAGAGTACAAGGAGAGAGGAGAGCACAAAGATGAATTACTGGTACTTGTAATCTTGCCTCTTGCCGCTGAAGGGCGCTGTATAGGGGTTACGCAGGGCCCAGGAGCGGAGGCAAGGGCGGGAGGGGAAGCGAGGAAGATGGCCAGATCGGGAGTAATTGCGTTGCGAGGGCGGGGCCGGGAGGGCGCGGACGGGCGAGGCGACGGGCGCCTTCTGGCACGGAGAGGTGGGAGAACGCCTCTGCGACGGCGAGACCACGGCGAGAACCTCTGCGACGGCGAGACCACGTTGAATTTCATTTCGTGCGGACAACCAGGACTTTGTGTTAATCTATTCGTTTCGGAGTATCTATAGGGATGAGAAATTTCATAAAATGAGTTAACATCGCTCTCCAACACGAGACAAAAAATGATAAATTGACCACTGTCGCCCATGCTGATCTCTAGAAGTTCGAAGATAAAACCAAACACCACTGGTGGTTGAGAGCACAACAGGGGAAACAATTTATATTACTCGAAAAATATATTTTATTTATATGCCTTTCATGTCAGTTTCATGATCCAGAAACCAACCTAATATTGTAGCGAACAAACACTCCAGTATTTTTTTACTCACACTACATCTTCCTTTCTCCAAACAACGTCCTTCTCCCGTCCAAATTACTATAGAATCTCAATGACATTTAATCATATCCATGTTCATCGTGAAGACTAACGAACATGGGAACATTGGGAATGACGACATACACAACGATTTGCAAGGATTGGACTGAGAAATCCGACACATGACCGCGCCGTGCCACCCGCAGAGGATCCAGAGCCGGTTCAGGGGCCCGGGAGCCGCGGCTGGCGCGTTCCGCCATAGCCCCGCCCCCTCCTCTTCCCTCCTAACTTGCGCAGAGTACGTGGCCTCCGGCCGAGGTCGCCCGCCCGTGCCTCCCTCTCCGCTTCGCCCCGCACGCGCGTACGAGAGCCACGCGCGGTTTGCGCGCTCAATTCGGCACGTTTAGGGACACGTGATTCCTAAATAAGCAGGGCTTAGCGTTACAGCAATCGACAGCAATGTCGATTGTCGAGTTTTGCATCACATTTGTGCGTCTGCGTCTGCGCAGAAGATCAAGGTGGCTGTCGATTGCTGTACGCTATGCCATGCATAAACTCCTCAATCGATTCTGAAATCGATACAGGAATCGAAAGATTTGGAATCTATTTTGGAATCGAAAAAAGAGTCCATTCCCCAAAAACGTCGAGTCGTATTGGAATGGCCTTCTCTTACACCATTGAATCTACTTTTATTAAAACAAACAAACAAAAAAACAAAAAAAAACGGTTGATTGATTATTTTGTGGTTCTTGGTGCGTCATCTGCTATGCTCACTATTCCCGTATGCGCAGTGCACGCATCACTTCTTCCCCCGCTGCATGACGAGATCCGGCGCCGACATATAAGTCGGCTTCCGTTTTTTTTTCTATCCAGATATTTCCCACCAGCGAGTCACCGCTCCTGCCGGGGCAACCTCTAACCTCCCGAGATGTGTGATAGTGTAGTGCCTGTAAGTAAAAGGGTTTGCAAGTACGGAGTGAAGGTAGGACAAGGAATGGGAAGGAAAGATCGCGCGCGGTCGTGGCCCTTTGTTAGGGTACTGCTCCGCCTGGCGTTGATTGTAAAAACACGAGAAGAGGAGCCGGCCGCCTGAAGTTTCTCCCAGACACTGGCGGAATTCGACCTAGCTAGTCTCGAAACTTCTGCCACCGTCGGGACTTGAACCTCGGGACTTCCCAGTCAGAGGCTTTGCATTGACATTAGTCGAGGCCCTGAGCCACGTCAGCCAGTTACATTCCACGTCCTGGCTCAGACGCGCCATACTAACGGCAGCAGAGGCAGGGACGACTAAGACGACATCCTCTTGCCAGTCTCATCAGTAACATCCACACAACCGACCAATCCAGTGCGTAATAAGTAGCGGGCAGTGCCACGCCTACGGTAAGCACTCGAGATGGCAGCAGGGCGGGGGAGGTTCGTCGGAGGAGGGGAGCGAGCTCTCCTGATAAGGATTGACCTCAATTGGTCCGGCGTTTGAGATACGCGTTCGCTGCTTCTTTCAATGAAATCCGAAAGTACGTTGAGTCAGCCCAGTCTGTGAAATCGTAAAGACATCGCCAATCCCTGATCTGCAACACCCCACCATTTGATTACTTCGTTCTCTCTCCTCGGATTCGTCTCGTCTCGATCTGTTTTGGAAAGACAAAAATGAAACAAATCGTTGGAAACGAAAAAAGAAAATGATATGGAAATAATCGTTGAGCTGTTGACATGAGTCCTTGTGAAACATCGACCAGATCAGATGTTACTAAGAAAGTTTCGATAAAAGAATCTATTTGATATACACAATGCTTTCTTTATATATCAAAATATTACTATAAGTTGTTAATGCTTTTATATTTGTTGTGTAAATGAACGTTAAAAAAAAATTGAAAGTGGACAGTATATATAAGGACTACACATTGCATGAAAATAGGTCGAAAGAAATTAGTACGGACAGTGATGCAAGTGAAAGTAGTAATTACAATGTGAGAGTGAATAGAGAAAGAAAGAAAGAATGGTGGTGAGAGTAGGAGTGACTACAGCAGCGATAGAGAAGGTAACAATGATACACTTAGGCATTACAGGCAGCCTAGAGCAAAACTAGCGCACCGCGGTAGGAATGGCAGTGACAGTGCTCGAAAGAAACAATACAAAAATAAGAGATCGTGCCGAAATTGTGGAAAAAACACTCGAGAGACTGTGTAAGTTTAGGGACGCACAGTGTTTTTGTGTAAAAAGTGGGCCACGTCCAGGAAGTGCGTGAAAAGAGGCGACAAACGGAGCGATGCAGAAGACAGGAGGAAGACATGGAAATAGAGACTCGTCTCTACAGGCACCAGTGCCATTGGCTCTCAGAGATAAAATTAACGAATTGCTCAGAAGACTCCAGGCGGATGACGTCATAGCACACAAGCCAGTTGGCCACACCCATAGTGCTGGTCAAAAAAAGCCAAATGCTAAACCGTTCAGCCGATTTTCTCTAAAATTGATATTCCTCAAGCGATCTGGTTGGTGTCGCAGGTCCTTGAATTTGAAACCGATATTTTAATTTTGGGGGTATACTTAACATGAAGACACTGGGAAATTTTCAAAATTTCATAAAAAGGCGCCATCGATTTTGATTAATTTTTGTTATTGCATAACCTGAAGGACGTTTAAGAGAATGGCGCAGATCTCATGTTGGTTGAAAACTCTTATTTTTCGAAAACTGAAAAAAAAATCGAAATATTTTTCGGCGTTTTCCTATAACTACAATATTAAAGATAGAGATTCCCCCCTTTCTTTTACATTACGATAGATTTTGAAATAAGGTGATGTAAAACTTTTCGAAAATTTGAGTATTTTTCGCGTAATGTTGCGTAAAATATAGGCAATTTTTAATTTTTGTTTAAACAATTTTTTTTCAAAAATGGCTTCATCGTTTTTGTTCATAGGTAGTCTGAAGGACATTTAAGAAAATGGTGTTGGTTTCATGTTGGTTGAAAACCCTGATTTTTCCACTATTGAAATAATTCTTTTTTTTGGGGGGGGTGTCTTCCTACAACTACAGTTATGAAGATACAATTTTTTTTCTTAATGAAATATGTTCATCAAAAACAGCTTTTCAAATAAGGTCGTGTGGAATTTTTGGAGACTATGAGTAATTAGGCGTCAAAATTAGTTGCCAGCTGTGAAAATACTGCGCTTCTTGATCGTAATTGTACGTGTTTTGAGGCAGTAGGATGCTGTGTTAGAATGTGAATAGTTTGTCATATTTATTTGTTCATTTCTTACATTGGGGACTTTGTTATACGTTTAAAAATTAATCTTTTAGAAATTATTTAAAATCTATTTGAAGTAAATATGAAATAGAGATTGTTAACCTTCAGTCGCCCGCTCCCAATTTACGCATTGGGTGCTACGTAAGTAGTATATTATTTCCATTTCATTTTATTATTAATATTTATTATATTTATGTTACTAGATTTTATATTGCGTTCTTTAATTGTATTAAATGTGAAAACGAATGGATAAACGGTCATTGTTGGTTGTTACCCATTATTGTAACGCCGCACAAATTACACGATAATGATGGCTGCTTTTCATTCGTGAAAAGAAAAAACGAATACTTTTATATATTTGTAGAATATTACAATACCCTAGTGTTTAATAAATACTATTATATATTTATCGATCTATTTGTTTTCCAACGCTATCAATATAGTACTATTTATTTACTTTTAAATATTTTACTTTCTTCGCACCAAATATTCTACGTTTTCAAATGAGTTTTGTAAAAAATAATTTGGAGAGAAAATGTGTTCTATATAGTATTACATACCCACTACTAATGACGAGAAAGTTCGTGTTGTTTTAGCCCCACTATTTTATCAGTTTTTTTAATCCTGTGGGGTGAACATTCCTGTACTTTCCTGGGGCGGGGGCTGGTAGTCAAAGTCAAATGGGTAAGGTACACGCCCCAAAGAAGCGGTTTGGTAAAACACAGGTAAGATTTCTTGTGTGTCAAGGATTTATTAAGAATCAAAAATATTTCAACCTATTCATGTGCGTGAGTGGCGTGAGTGCGCGTGTGCATTTATGCAGTGAGAAAGCGTCAGGAACTTGGCAGAGGGCAACCCATAATATTATTTTATCATTTGATCATTTAGTACATGAATCTTTATTTATATTTTTTCATTTAGAAATAAACATTTCTCTCATTCATTTCATTGGCGCATATTAAAACCGTAATTAACTGGATCTCATTTTCTTTGCAATTAAAATGTTTATCAATTGTAGTAGTGAAATTATAGTCTTTATTGCAAAACTCTCGTGCGGTCTGATGAACTGTGATGTAAACCACCATTCTAGTGCAATCATTTTCTGAATTGCAACAGATGCCGACGTTCACTTTGATAAACTTCATAACAGAAAAAAGTTTGACCTTTCTGGCCATGATGGCGTGTTCCTGAAATATTATACTTTAGCGAGTGACGTATGAAATTGTTATTAACTAATAGTGTTGACTACTCTCTTGTTCACTTTCATATTACATTCACAAAACAAGTTCTTCAGAAGTATTGTTTTAGCATTAAGAAAAGCTCGGGCTTAAAATGCAGTTTTCTCTTTCCAGCTTGTTTTTAGGCAAAATGAAGATATACTGTTAGAACTAATATCTTGTAGATTATGTCAGACACATACGAGTGACAGTTTCAAATTATACGACACTGTGTCATTCCCCGTAAAATAACATTAAATGAGATTTGAGAACACAGTAAAAGCGTGACTGTTTGTGTACGTCTTAGCAAAATATTACATCGCCAGTTCCAAGTATGAAAAAGGACAATTATTTTTTCAAAAACGGCCCCAAATGTTTTCTTTAAACTTTTGGTTGGGATTGTGCTAACTATACTCTGTAAAATGACATAAACGCCATATTGCTATATAATTTTCCTTTTTCAAAAATTACAAAAATTTATTTTTTGACTGGTCTCTCATGTCGTTAATATTTATATTAGCGGCAATTTGTTTACATTATTGTATTTATGAGTACATGTGCTTTAAATAATGCCATATAGTTTCTCGAAAACAACTGTCTTCTGTGAAAACTAACTCAAAATTTTACATTTTCAGAAACGCTGAAACACAATTTTTTTCCAAAAACAGTTCCAGACTTTAAACTTTTCGAACGGATAGTACTATCTGCACTCATTAATATGTCGTAAAATTCGTTTAGGGGAATTTTTTTTCTTTTTAAAAAAATTCCAGAAGTGTAATTTTGTGAAAGATATCTCACACTGTTAATATTCAAATTTCCGGCAATATGTAAACACTATTGAATTTGTGTTTTAATATGCTTCAAATGAGTTCAAATTACGATTTTCGAAAACTTCCGTCAAAAAGAACTTCAAATTTTGAATAGTGCTTATGTGCTATCTTCTTAAAGACGGCTGCATTTTTTTCAAGTTTTTACTGTTCTATAATATTCATAAAACAATATTCCCGTTGTAATATTAGGAAACCGAAAAATTAAAAAAAAAATTAAAAAATGTACTTTGGGCTGCGATAGATGGCAGCGGGCAAGAATATGTGGCAAATTCGCATTTCATCTCAGTTCACACTTAATTTTTAGTCAGGATTACCAGGATCCTGGTGCTCCACTTAAGTAACAAAAAACGCCGCTCCAATGAAGGGTTAAGAATGAGGCCGGAAACCCCAATAAGAAAAAAATAATAACAATTTTTTAATGAGAAAGTGTTTTAGTTAGTATGGAAGACCGGGTATTTCCAGATGGGAGCGAGGCAGAGTGGCGGAGGCGGGGCGGACGGGAGATAGAATAGATAGGACGGGAATTGGTGGAATTCCTCTTCCGGTCTAATAAATTATGATAAATACCCCGGCAACGCGGAGTACTTCAGCTTGTTATATATTTATTGTATTTTGAGTAGTGCACTTTCTGGAGTTAATTATTAAATGTTGAAAAATTGTAAACGTAAATTCTCCTCTGTGAAATAACAAGCCATAGTTAGCCGGAAGGCAGATGTTCGCGCGTTGTTAAAGGATCGGGACGGAGACGCATAAGTCGACCACAGCGTGCACATAGCGTGCTCCATTCAAATCGAGCGACACGTTCTTAACAAGTTCTTACACCGGTGTATTGGGATTGATGGGCACCTCTGATTTAACCAGATTTTCAGCAAAGTTGAAATTTGATCGATACAATAAAAATATAAATTTTGGTGGATAGAAATTAGAATGTAGAAAAATATTTGAATTTTTGCAACTTTCGAAAAATCAGGGTTTTTATTTAAAATAAGACGTACCATTCGTATAAATGTCCTTCATATTATGGAACAAGAAAATTTAATCAGAAATGTTGGAGCTATTGTTACACTTTCGCACTTACTAACGTAAGAAGAGGAAGTGTTGTAACCGTGCGCCGGAAACGGCAAACTTTCGATTCAAAAACTCTTATTACCGGGCTCTGGTATGGAATAAAGTGGATAAATCCAGTTGCTAAATATAGAAAAACAGAATTCTCTAACACCTGGAGTAGCCGGAAACCATGTTTTGAGAATCCTTGATACCAAAAAATCGATTGACGGCAAAACATCTGTCTGTCTGTCCGAAAACAGTTCAGTCGATTTTCTTCAAAAATTGATATTCATCAATTGTTAAAGCAGATGTCGCGGTCTCTGAAATTTGAAACCGGAATTTTAAATTTGGGGGGTACTTTACACGAGGCCCTAGGAACATTTTCAAAATAAGACTTCAATATTTTTTGATTAAATTGTGTTGTTGAATAGAGCAAAGGACGTTTAAGAGAATGCTACACGTCTCATTTTCGTTGACATCCCCGATTTTTCGAAAATTGCAAAAAATATTTTTAAACTACAAAATTGAAGATAGAGAATTTTGACTCAGACAAAGTTTGTTATACAAAATAAGCTCTTTAAGAAAAGCCATGTACAATTTTTTGAAACACGAGTTTTGCGTAATTTCTGGTTGAAATTAATGAAATACCTTCCACCACCTACGGGCCACGAGAAAATTGAGTGAATATTGAATTGAATGAAAAATAATTTATTTAATTTCAATTATAAGATCATATTGAAAATGACAAGATTAATTATAGTTTTCCTTTCTCGCTTTTTACCCTTTTACTCAACGTGTATTCTCAATGTACTGATGTATTTCTTTTTAAGCAATTCGCAAAGCTTAATAGAAATTTCGCAACAATGCCGCATCGATATTTGAGAAGCACTTACGTCCGTGAAGCCACCACAGCAAAAACCATGAAACCATTACCATTCGTTCGTACCTTGTTTGTATCCGTTTGTACCAAAACCACTTACAAGATACATCACTCTATATTTTTGGTGGTGCAAATTTCACACTGGCACCGCCACAAACGAAAAAAAATTGGAAACATTGTAAATTGTGTGTACCTTGTTTGTACCGGATAGTTCCTCTTGATTTCCGTTCGTACCAGAAAATTAATGAAGATACAGCCATTTTAATGAGGCGGCGGGAGGCGCTCCCTAAATCCAACACACTTGTCTTCACAACCACTGTAAAATCGGTTGTACCTGGCTTGTATTCGTTTGTTCCACGAGAATATACGTTTGTACCAAACATTTAACATACAGCCATTTTAATGAGTTGGCGGGAGGCTCACCCTAACCCTAAGACTGTACTAAGCTAAGAAAATTACACTATTTTTTACCCTTTTCAAAACTTTCTGCCGCCACTCGCCTATGCGAGGCGGTCGTATATGGACATGACAAGGGGCGAATTTTAATTACCTAAAAAATGCTAAAATGATCAATAAAATGCTCTTAAAATGCTTTAAAAATGCCCTACAAGCAAAGAAAAATGACGTAAAAAATTTGATGAAATCCACTTCAGATGAACAAGTCAAGCTGTTGGGTACTATGTTACTGATGTAATCGAGGCTTCTTCCTTTTGTTCAAGTAAATTTAGCTTGCAAACTTTGGGTTTGGATTGTTCTTCTAAAAAATCTCTGCCTTTATTTATCACGAAATCTGCCGAACTGACAAAGGCGCCGAGAAACGTCACAGGAACCTTAGTTTACATTGCAGTCACAACGGCTGACGTTACAATATATGAGCGAAGAAATCGAATAGGTAACTCAGGAATTCTATGGTGAACATTTGTTGCTCCTCGTAAATATTGTTTGAAGCAAGTACTATTAAAATGATACAAAAATCATTGAAATCAGCAAAATATGTAGTAAAAATGACGTAAATAGGTAAAAAATGACTTATTAGTCGAAATCGACGAAAAATGCAAAAACGACATATAAAAATGGTTTATTTCGTTTCGACATAACATTAAATGAATGTCTTCACTGAACTACATTGTTTCAAAGGGAAAAGAAGGAAAATGACGTTTCATTAAAATCCGCTCCCTCATCGTGATACGTCGTGATACGCACTTTGGCTCTTGCGATGGAGAAGGGGGTAGTGTTTAATAACTAATTTATTTCCTATGGAACCAGCCGGCGCTTTGCTCGTCAACCTTACATTCGACGGGCGCCTCCGACGAGGAATAGACGTTACAACACCGGCCGCGGCCGTTTCGCGGACCGCGGGCCGTGGGCGTTCAGGGATGGTTGGCAAAGTGCTCTTCGCCGCCGCCCCTTGCTGCAAGGGATGGGGAGTGGGCGGTGGGGGCGTTGGCTGCTGAGGGGACTGGAGCTACCCTACGGGACGAGGGTGTCGGACGCTTCCACGTGGAGGTGGGGAGCTTCGGAGGCAGTGGTGCACTGGGAGCGGAAGCCCTTCATGTCTTTCCGCAACCTGATGCCCCAGGGTCGGTAGGAGAGGAATGGGCGCATGGAAGGTGCGGCGAGATCCGGCGGCGCTGGCTGAGGCGTGCGGAGGCGTGGGGTGAAGAGTCGACCCCCTACAGATTGTCTTTTTGACAGCGGACAGACGCAGAGACGCCTCCCCTTTCCCAGCGACCTCTCGCAGTGGATTTGCTTGAGGACCTTAATGTTAGTGTGCCAAAGTTTTTAAAAAATATTGAAATTAAACTCAAAATACGTCGCTTTTTTGTTGCTAATTTGTTACGCAAAATTGTCGCTCTTCATTTGACCCTGTTGAAATACTTTTAGTTTTGTCTCACGAAAAATATTTAAACGCAACTAGAGATTTTTCTACAGTACATACTATTTTCTTGCATAATTGCGGACAATTTCATTAAATTATCATATTACAATTTCCTCACTTCACCCATCACTTGAAAAAGTTCAAAAAAATCAAATAAATATGCAATTATAACCTGCGGTGTATAAATGCAAAAATTTCGAATATGCGATTATAATCTGCAGTGTATATGTGCAATTATTTCGATATGTAGGAACAGAAGCCCTTTTTTATTACTACGAAACATAATTATAAGTCACCTTTTATAATTAGGGGGTGGATTTTGATGACCTAAAACGTTGCCAAAAGTTATTAATAAATTGCTCTTGAAATGCCCTAAAACCAGAGAAAAATTGCGTAAAAATGTGATCAAAACTAGTTCGGATGAACAACTCAAGTCTTTGGATACGTTACAGATGTAGTCGAAGCTTCTTCCATTCGTTCAAGTGAACTCAGCTTGCAACCTTTTGGTTTAGACTGTTCTTTACCAGGAAATCTCTATCTTAAGCTCTCTCGAAATCGGCCGAACCGACAATGGCGCTGATAGGATCACAGGGCCCTTAGATTACATTAAGGTGGTTAGAGCGAGATATTCCCTAGTAGACAGAGAGTACATATTACGTTCAAAAATAATTATTTGCGTGATAAGTGGGTATTGTGGGACATATATAAACCAAATAGGGACTTTTATGCTGAGTTTCATTTAATTATTCGAATTAATTTAGTTTAATAGATGTAAAATAAAAATATTTTAATACCACATAAAGAGCTACCGTTGACTAGTTTCTTAACTAGTACCAACAGATCGCTTGGCCACGGAAGGAAAAATTGAAGCATAAGATTGAACATAAAAAAGCACTATTACACAATAAGTACGTGTAAAATCATAAAAAGTAACATTACAGACACATCTCTATATATTTTTGTACAGTGATCGCTAATAATGGCAAACTTTTCCATGTGTGAGTGGGGAAAAAAGTCTATAATAAATTGGGCAACACTGTAATGTCCTTGAGATTGGCATGACTGCTCAGAGCTCATGCTTCTTCAAAGTTTCGTTGTTTTGAATCACTATTAATACTGTTCGTTGCCTTGTCGACACGCGGTAAATATCACAATCTAAGCGAATTGGCGGAAAATTCATTTCCAAGGCGGAATTTGAGAGAAAACGAAATAATTCACCCATTATTACGAGAAAAATTACGAAATAAAAAGTTTTCAAATATTTTTTCAATGTTTGTTTCTCTCTAATTTTTATTTCTTGAATTACCTGAACCAATGGTAGAACAAACCTTTGATTATTCGATTGCTTAACAAGATCAAAAGTTTGGTTCTCTCCAACATTGTATAAAGCTTTATATTTAACTTGACAGACATCGTGATCATTGACTTCTACTGTTCCTTATTATCCTTCTTATCACAATATATTTTGTTTTTTTCTGTTAGTCCCCTATTTTATTTTTGCTTAGTTAATTAAACTTCATGATCAATTTTTAATGTTTTAATAGTTTTGATTTAAATTTTAGAAGTATTTTAGCAATTGCAATGTGCCGTATTATTTCCAGCGGTGCGGTTATAGTATAATTCATAGAAACTATTTGCTGGTTTTCAGCATAATTTTATATCATGTTATGATATTGATTTAGATGCAAATTATTGTGTAAAGTACACATCAAGTTAAAGCTGATAAAATGAAAATACTGCATCAGATAATTCTGAGAGCTGTATTATTGAGACCTTCAATAATGAAATTATACCATTGTTGGAGAAAAACCTTCAAAAGAGATTTCTAAGTGGCATAGTATTTTGTAATTCTTTGTCTTGATGTTGCACTCAAAATGAAAAAAAGGTTTAAATGTTTTGAAAATAAGATGAGAACCATTTAAAATGCACTTTTATCGTTCACGAAATGCAAACAATTAGATAAAATATAGTGCTGAAGAGAAAAAGAGTTTCTATTATAATACTAAAACTACCAAAGGCTGGATATATCATTCCTCTTACAATTTCAATAAAATGTAATTATTAATTACTCGTATAAATGTAATTATTGCCCAAGCGTATTTAAATACTATAGACCTTCAAGCACAAAACTATACTGGGCACTCATTCAGAAAAAATCTTCAAAACTAATTATGAATAAATCTAAAAAACACTAATTATGATATAATAAATCATTGTTCCAATACAGATGTAAATTAACAAATTGCTTTCAAAGTAGAAATTGCTTTTAAATTTATAATTTACAAATACACGTTTGGTTTCTTACTGTTCCATTCAATTTATTTTTAAAATCAAACATTTTAAACTAAGCATTAATAAAACAGTAAACTATTTTATTAATGCTTATTCAAATTAAAACATTTTATGGTTTTTAATATTTATTTTTAAAAAACGGGCACGAGGATGGGAGTCCCAAGCCTAATTTTGCTATGAGGAAATCCAGCTTTGCATTCACCTATACATTGAATGGTTACCATAACATTGCATAAAATGTTTTATTTAACCCCAGCTGAACCTCAGCATTTTATTAACACCAGCAAAACAGTATTTTATCATTGCAACACATTTGAAGCCACTGCAAAGTCTATTTCTTTCTGAATTGAATGCCCACTCAGTAGCTATACCGTTTGAGGTGCTGATCTGTGCTAAAGATTGTTGCTTTGAGTTCTGTGAAAGCATCTGTGGTGCAAAAGACAATGACAATCCACTGTGTATCTCCACCATAAAAAAAGAGAATATGAATAATTTTCGAATAATTGAATAAATAATCATTGTTCAGGAGCAAGAAACTGACGTACGGAACAAAACAAAATAATAATACTGTACTGAATGTTTAAAAAATTCTATAAACTCTCGAGATCACCCATTTTCTCAGGGAGTAGTATCAAAGTGAGTCATTGGGAATATTAATTGAATTAAAATTACATTCAGATCGCACTAATCGTTATATCCATAAAATTCCAATGTTCTGAATATCTGGTTACTATCAAACGCAATGTTCTCCAGGAGTGATGATATCATAGTTGATCCCAGAAGATCCAGAGGAATGTACGAACTCTTGCAAGGTCGTGTCACTCGATTTGAATGAAGCGCGTTGAGCGCGCGTTGTTGCCGAGATGCGCGTCACTGCCCCGACCCTCTACAAAGCGCGCGAACGTCTCCCTTTGGACTGATTTAAGCTTATAATTTTGCAAAATTCTCCCATTTGAAACGGTAGATTTCCTTCAAATTGCCCATGTTGATTCTTCGAGATGCTACCTACCAAAAGAAAAGTTTTTAAAAGCATGTTCAACAGTTAATTTTCTCACAATTTTAAAATTTCTGGTCTGATCTCTCAGGTCCCCATAAGAGCCCATGTTAAAACAGCAAACTTTACGGTCTCGTTGCGCAAAAACTGGACGGTGAAATCGACCAGAAACTCTACCAGAACATAGAAGAACCTCTCATCTTTCGATTAATACAATAAAAAAGGCATGTTAAACATAACACTTATCTCGCTCTAACCACCTTAAACGGCTGCTATTACAATTTATGAGTGAAGAAATGGAATAGGCTTACTCAGGAATTATTTGAAGAACATTTGTAGCATCTCGTAAATATTATTTGATGCAAGTACCATTAAAATAATATTAAAATCGGTGAAATCGGCAAAAAAATGCATTAAAAGTATGGAAAAAGGTAAAATGACTAATTAATCGAAATCGAAAACGCAAAAAAGAAGTATAAAAAAGGGTCATTTTCCTCTGTCATAGCATGAAATATATTACTAAACGGCATTGTTCTAAGTGAAAAAGGAAGGAAAAAAAATACATTTCATTAAAACCCGCCCTCTACTAATAATATTTGCAGCACATCACGCAGCAAAGCAAGAATGGTTTTTTGTGATATTACTACTATTTATTTTTTAAATTTCTTCCTTAAGCCAACAACTTAAATATTTGAAGAATATAGCTTTGGGTCTAAAGTGTCGTACAATTCTAAGAAATTAAATACAATAAAAAATTATATTTGCTGTTCTGTTGTAGCGTCTGCCAGAACGTAATCTTCAAGCAATCAGCTGTAAACAATTAAAACTGTTACACGGTCACTGAGTGTTGGTATAGGCGGCCAAGTTAATTCAAATTTGGCGCCACGCTTCGAATAGCTCAGTTTGCTCTTTGAAGGCATTTCAATAGGAAGGATGATACAGTTTAAACTTCCCGCCGCAGAGATACTATTTTTTTGTACAAAACCCTTTGAAATCGATTGTCAATTGCTTCAGCTGGTTCAAAAAGTCAGCAATAGATCAAGAAAAAAGTGAGAAATAGTGTTTATCATATCTGAAGTGTGGATGTTAGAAGTCGGTGATGAAATGCTATTGGAACTGTTATCTTACGACGAAAGGCAACTCACGAATGAGCAGTCACAATTACCTATTTATTTTGATGTCAATTGCTTATATTCTAATTACTATATTGCAGTGGCGTAGGCTCAATGGATGAGTGTTATGTGTCGCATCCCCTAGTTGTTCGGACCTATTAAAACTTTTGTTACAAATGTTTTTCTACTCCTCAAGTATATCTTTCTGTTCCGTTTGTACCTGTTTTTTCCCATGTGCTCTCCGGTAGGAGTCTGTGTCCTTGCATGCGACAGGTCGAGAAACATCCCTTCGACGGCTTCGCTTCGTTACCAAGGTCATTGAGCTCTCATCAAGTGAAGATACGAGCTTTCGACTGCCGATGATTCGACGCTGACTGTCGCATCTACGACTTCCCAATGGCGCTATGTGTACCCCCTCCCAAAGCTTCGCCATCGCCTCCTTTGAGCATCTCTCTTCTTTTAGAAGGACTGGGAACTCCAATGATCACGTGCTAACGACTGTGAAGGGGTGGGGGTGGGCATCTCGACTATTACATGCGCAACTTTTCTTGATACACGAGCTCCCTAGTCCTTCCCAGCGCTAAATAACACGGACCATTGAAATCGTTAAGTTCAATTCGGAACGGCACGTACCAATTTACAATGTTGCCAACAACCACATCGTACATTCAAAACAATCGTATTTCTCGTGGCACGCTTTGGGGCGTTAAGTTAGTACACTACACACGCATGCGTACTCATGTTTGCCAACAGTCCTGACGTGATTTAGGAGAGGTAGGTTGTCAATTCTGATAAACAACCGCACGCGACTGAACTTTTTTGCCCGTTTTCCTTGAAAATGCATTACAGAGAATAACACGTCTTCCACAAAGAAAAATCAGTTTTGAAACTAACGCGATAATTAGAACCCAACATTTTGTGTGTGAAAAGATGCAACATGACAAGCGGTTTGTAGAGACGGGAACCGGTGAGTGGAAACTTCCAAAATGCTTTGAAATGTTTCAAAAAATCTATTAAATTCTCAAGTACGTTAGAAGATGAGGGCAAATCGTCCCCTAATTAAAGTTAGGTGTATTGTTCCAGTTTCAATGTACTTTTTTGTATTATTTTGTTTATTACTGACAGCAAGCAACACAAAATTAGCAATTCTTAAAGATGGTACAGTTTATGACACATTGTAACAGAATACATAAACATAGTACGATGTCGATTAGATATCTTAATTCTTCTACCTTTTTATAGTACAATTTATTTAGTCGTGCACTTGACGCAAATAAGCTGTTGCTGTTTCATCCAATCGGGAGCTTATGTAGCTATTATACGCGCAAGTTTTCTTGAGCCCCGTTTTCTTGATACATATCCCCACTCCTGTACTAACACTAATTGAATTCAGATTAAATGATAGCACCACGTTTTGTTGACGAACATTGATAACCAGAAGTGTTTTCTCCCATCTAATAGAAAATAGTTTTCATAGAAAAACGAGCTACAGATTTCATATAATAGTCCTGTCAACAAAATAATCAAACCCCCCTCCTCGCATCTGGCGAAATAAGGGCTCAAGAAAACGTGCGGGGATATAATACTGACGCCACTATGGGGACGTTTAAGCTCCCGATTGGAAGAAACCGTGAACAGATGATGTACGTAGAGTGCACAACTAAATAATACGTAGTATAATCCGTAAAACTGATTGCATCCCCCTGCTCACTGGGCAGGATACGCCACTGCTGTATTGATATTATTAGCCAAGCGAATGCACATAGTTTTGACGCTACGCTGGCAACTGCGTTGCTCGCTTCGTGTTTGAATTGGACGTTTTGAAATGATGGCTGATGTGATAGCGTAGAAAATGCAATATTTCAACATTACATTGCTGTTTCCAATAACGCGAGGAGTTTGTGTTGTTGCTCCAGTAGTTTTAATTGTATTTGTAAAAGTTTTAGTTGTATTTAATTGTAATGCCAGTCATTTGAGATTTTTGGTTTGAAATAATGCCAAGAAAAAGTCAACATACGGTATTATACATACAGATTGCGGCTTAGAAGTGATACTATATATCACAGTTAAGACACTGATAGTATCAAGGAAACGGCAATTGATATAGATCCATACTGACATGGTTTAATTTGTGAATGTATGACAATCCCATTTTTTCCAAATTAAGTATTTTGTCATACATTCAGGTAAATTCCTTACATCACCATATGTATAGTTCCATCCTACTATGTTATTTTAACACTGGCCACACCATGAAATATCACCTCAATGAGATCCAGGGTATTGTGGGAAGCGTATCAATGAAATAAAAGTCACTTTTTCTGATGCAAAACTAATATCTATATTACACCAACATTGCTATACAAGTTGTATATACCGCATATTTCTTTCACATACAAATTATAAGCTATATCTCACTTCATATAAATGTGACTAAATCATTTCTAAAAAACAGGAAATCAGATATTCTAACATATGACAGCAAAATGACATTACTGGTGTATGAACTCTGCAGATTTCATAAAACAGGGAGTGTGCCCTGTTATTGAAGAAAAGAATTTCAGTTCGAAAATCATTACTCATTCTAATGTAATACTTGTAAAACATACCACTCCAGACTATTTCTTCAGGTGAAAACTCATTAAAATTATGAAAACATGTATGTACACTAGTAAACACACTAAAATTTTGACAGGACAATAAGACCTTTCACAAGTAATGCCATTATAAGAGAAATAGTATGTTTGGGGAAGGAAAACTGCACAACATCAAATTTGGATAAAAATCGTCTAAAACACAAAATTCAAGTGCATTTCAACTCAAATGTACACCTCCCATTTTTTTGGTGTACCTAAAAACCCTCTTAAATAAAAATTCTAGTTCAAACAATGAAGAAATACATATACACAAAAGAGAAGTTCAAACACTAAGAAGTGGTAATAAAAGGATGCTCTAAAAAAAAAAAAAAAGATTATTGTTTACAGTTATAAAGAAAGCACCTTCTTATCACCTCACATACACACACAAAACCATTCAATAAAATCGAATTCACAGAAATTGCAAAATATTTTCTCAATCACAGCAAGTGGCTAATAACATTAAGAATACCACAATACATTACCTTAACTCAAATTATTTGTGCAGCTTTTCAAGCAGATAATCGTCAACACTTTCAGTGCAAATAACTCATAAAAAGCATCAATTTACATTCAAACATGAGACAAATACCTCAATACAGATGGGAAAAATTACAGATGTTCCTATTCAGCAAATATATATTAATCCAGTATAGGAGACAATATCCAATATGTTATTCCACATGTTCGCATTTTGCAGAAAATCATAGAAATGGAACATATATAGGCTATAGAACTTATCCCTGCCAAGATGACCACTTCAAAAACCTCATTTACTCATTAGTCCCACTGACATGTATTGAATAACAAAAACAGGTCACAATGCTGTCACATTACCCACTGAACACTTACTGTAAATGCAAACTTTTTTCAATGTTTGAACTTCATGATGTATATCGAAGATGAAGCTTCTATTTTCCAAATAACTAGCAGCTACATAAAAACTGAAAATTTAAATAGTAAAAATTACACCATGGAAAATGTAATTTACATTTCTGTAAAATACATTTCCAATTCTCAAAATTAATGAAAATAAAAGGATTACAAAAAATTGTCATGAACACATCAAATAAATGGCAAATAAGCTAGCAAAAGTAGTGAAACAACAAAGCAATGAACTTCGAAGGAAAAAATTTAATTATTTCTAGAAAACTGAAAGGCTAATTAATAGTGGCTGCATCCCAGAAGAAAAGATTCCCCCTAATATATTTCAGGAGAATACACTAGAGAATCTTAGAGCAAAACTGACCCCAGATTTCAAATATGCCACTTTTACATACAATAAAAAAAAAAAAAGTTCAATACAGAATTACTTCTACAAATGAATTATATAACAAATTACTGCCATACTTCTGAATAACTGCACACTCCACTAAATTCATTGAATGTGCCTTCATAATGCACAATAAAATATTAGTAAACATTTAGCTTATATACAATGCAATCATGAACTTCCTTCAATAATATACTTTCATATTGATGTACTTAACATTTTACACTTTTCACAACAGTCTATAGAGATAATAAGTATATATATTTTAAAAAAACAATAAAATTTTCTACAAATTCAATTCAATCATTCTTTGTTCTAATTAAGAGCAATTTAATCACTTTTTTTGTCTAGGAATACATATTTAATATACCAAGTGTGAACTGTCTAAATGAAAAACATGGAATGGGAGGAATGTAAGTGGCATCTGTACATAACCTGTTCACAACATGAATTTAGTTTAATAAACGAAAATAACATTTCACACATTATTACAATAACTATAAAAAAAAAGTATTATACAAAGCAAGGCGTGTCAACGTAAGTGATAAATCTGTAGAATCACAAGGATTATTACCATTCTTAATAACACAAGTACAAGAACTTAGATATACTAAACAATGATGAAGTGCTTTACACAAGATAATTGTTATACATATTATTTAAAAACAGCATGGGAAAGAAAACAAGCATCTATCACAGAAAAAAGAATCACTGCACAAAGCAGTTTATTCTGAAAGCACTCAGCAAACCAAAGTAGTAACATTTATATGACAAACATTCATGTTCTTGGTAGTCAAACCCAGCAATATCGTTATGCAGCAGGAGTTTAAAGCTAAGAATAGGGCAGGTGCAGCCACTAAGAATGGTGAATCCACAAACTGTGCTTTTGTTTCACGCAAACATTTATACACAACGCATTGAGCCCATTTTCCTCAAATTTCAGATAATACTATATATTCAATCTCATACATGCACAAGAAAATAGGAAAAATCTTAAACATAAACTATATGACAAATTTTGGAAAACAAATTTTCTACAGACAATTACATTTCTATACATAAACCACAGTATTTTTTGCAATTAAATGGCTTTAACCAACTTCAAAGCTCAATGTATTGAGTAAAAAACAGTAGAATTTGCATTTAGGTTGCAATAAAGAAACATCAGGTCCAGTTTCACACTTTGAGCGTCCCTTTGTGCTGTTGCCAATGCTGATAGGTAGAGTTTGGGCTGCCCTGATTGCTGTGGTTGTTCCATTTGACAGTCGAAGATCGCACCAGGGAATTGTGATGGTGACAAGGTGGTGGAGAGGGAGGAAGCCATCGAGGGATCAATGTATACCAAGTAGGCAGAGTGTGTGGGAAGGCATTCCCCAGCTGACCCTGATTGTTCCAACCCTTGGTGCGAGGTCCTGATGTTGTTTTATGGTTATTGTGTTTTGGGCTGCCACGACCTGGAGATCTGCGGTTCTTATTTGCACCAAAACTGCTCGAGCTTAAAGGAATGACCTAGAAAATTAGAAAAACAAACAAGTCAGTGTAGCATTTCAGCATAAAAGAAGTGTCTAGAAATGTAAAAAGAAGTCTGTCAAAACAAGTCTGATTAATAAAATAATTCAGAAATATTTTGAATTATTTGTATTAATTCTTAATATTTAGCATTCCTATGTTTCTACACTTAAATAACTTTAAACAGCCCAATAATAATTATAACAAAAAAATATGTTGGAAAGCATTAGTTGCATTAACTGGAAACTAATAAGATCTCCTGGTTTACATTCTGTTGCTGACAAGACAGTCACTACCCAATATTAAACCAACAGAATCTTAGCCTGACAGCTGGCAGATAAAATTGCAGTGTACTCGCTGTTTGCAAAAGATGTTAGTGACTTCTGGGTCTACAATAGCCCTTTGAATCTTGTAAATGTGTACTATGTTCTAGTGATATACAGGCTGTACTGAAGATAAGAAAAAAGAGAAGAAAATACAAAACGTGTGTAAATCTATGTTTCTGAGAAGAAGAAAAAGTTTGAAATAAGGAGAGTATTATATAAATTAAACAGATTTCTTTCTTACATTTACTTACACAAGCGTACATTAATGATTTGAGACCAAAGTCCAAACATTCAGAAAATCTATAACCCTTGGAAGCAGATACTGTGAGGTCTCCAGAAACTCAAAGAGAAAAGGTCGATACAATCACAATAAATTTCTCACCCAATAATATTACAACATTGAAGGAGGAGAAGAAGAAGGTAAACTAGTGGTGCTACAGAATGGCACTGACTTTCTTGTTATATGAAGTTTTCTAATTTCCTTGGTGTGGGCGAGATCTATGATCTTGCCCATCCTCTTAAGAGCTGCCACCCTTAATACAATTTTTGAAGTTATCTCAATTTTGGGATTTCCTCATAGGTTTTGAAATATTACTTTTATAACCTTAAAGAAGAGTAAAACCTCTTCCTAAATGGCAATTTTTATTGATAAATTTTAAGCCGTTTTCAAGAAAATGGCATTTAAGCATTACTTAAATGCGAATTTTGACACTTTTTCACAGAAATCTTTTGAGATTTCAAAAAACTTAACATAAACTCATTTGAAGCTCTTCCACTTGCAAATGTAGGAATGTATACAAATAGTTGGATATGTACAGTGTGAGACGTGAGATATTAAAAAAAAAATACTATTGTGTAATTAAAAAAGCAACAACACAGAATACACTAAAATTAAATTTATGTTATCATAAATAGGGCAATTAGCAGTATCCGTACAAAAAGTTTGAAGAAAAAATGTGGAGCTGTTGTTTAGAAAATGGTTTTTAAGCTTTTCCGAAAATGCGGAGTACTGAGCTCATTTTCACAAAAGTTGAGTTTTCGAGAAACATTATATGACATTATTTACAGCACATGCACTCGTAAGTACAATAATGTAAAAAAATCATTGTGAAACAAGGAAAAAAGTTACATTTTTGTAATTTTTGAAAAAACAAAAGAATAGAGCAAATATAATGTTTGTTATCTTATAGGGTACATTTAATACTATTCCTATCAAAGTTTAAAGAAAAAATTTTGAGCCATTTTTGGCAAAATGTTGTTTTGAAATGTTTTAATATTGTATATATCGCAAAGAATATAGTGCGTAAAGTACTAAGTTTTCAAAAAATGTCCATGACCATATTGAAAGAACTAATTACGGAAAACAAATCTTATTTGAAGTAAACTTCTCTATTTTCAATTTTGTGTTTGTAGGAAGTCTCTGAAGAAGAAAAAAAGAAAGAAAAAGAGGGGGAGGGAAGGAGAAAAAACAACAACAAACAACAGACCTATCCCGTCTTTATAAGTGTATTTCACTCTATGCTTACAATATATTACACGGAGGAGAAACAATAGAAAAGACAAATGGAAAAGTTTGGAACCAAGAACTAGTCCATCATAACAGACTTCAACAAAAAACAGCAACCAATACAAGCAAACAACCTGGAATCTAGGATGCTTTAAGGAAGACTAGCCTGAAATTGCAATATTAATTGCAGTCTCCTCAGATGAAAAGGTAATTCTTCAATTTTACTAACAGCCAATCAGTAAAATTCAGAACTATTCGATGTCACCTAATATATTGAACACTTTCATTATTGTCCTTACCCCATGAATTATATTCCACAATAATATTGAGTAAGGACCCCTAACTTGTCAAGTAGGAAGGGCCTATGTTGTTCATTGAATGCAAGGTGTTTGACTGTGACACCCACATCATAAAAATCAAACCTCTGAGTAAACTCAAAAAAGGACATTTGAAACATTATTTGCTGTGAATGTGCACTGTGCTGACAAATCCAAAAGACTCCTATGACACCCATAGATCATCTTCCTGTATTTAATGGACTGAAGATGATGTTCAAGAGGCCTCCCAAAAACAAACATCTGAACTATGAAGTTTCTTGTTTCAAAAGTGTCTGAACAAGGTAAATTCAACTTCTGAAACACACGTGGTAAGTAGAGAGGGAGTGCTCATGCAATCCCGATTAGCCAAGGTGCTAGGTGAATGTTCACTTCTTTTGACGAGTCCTTATGACAGACAAGTTGCAGTTAGGACAAGCTCCGAACTTTTGACAAACAGGAAGTAACGTAACCACTATACAAGATTCAGCAAACAGGCGCTTGCTACTCATCAACTGCCGAAGGTGTGCACCTGCTTTACATTGCAAACTCAGGATTTAGTGGAACTTCAAAAGAAAACAGCAAAACAACTTAGTAAGAAGAAACTATTTGCAACTAATATACAAATTTAAGCCACGAGATACTCCAAGAAGTGACGAACAATTTTGTTGTAGTTATATTTGCTTTTTATTTGTGACTAACTGGATAATTTCCTTGTGTGCCCTAAAATTTTCCCACATTAACCCTCTGATGCACTAACAGCCTTTTAAGCCCAGTCGCAGCTTTGCAATTCTTGAGAACTACTAGACTTTGAGAACCATTACATATATAGAACCTGTCATCACAGTATTCTTCCATCTCTTTTCTAAAGTATTATTCTCATATTTTTAGAAAAATATAAATGGTTTTACTAACATTGTTGGGCTTTACAGAAATCAGGCTTTTGAGATCCCTTAGATGCACTCTGAGAGAAGAAACTTTGGAAGGACATTTATTGAAAGAATTTGATAACTACTTCTAGGAACTACATTTTTGTACTGATGCCTACAATTTCATTTTTAGAAGTATTTTCAATATCATCCTACTATGTATGTTACTGTAGACTATATTTTCATTTATATCGTTTAAAATTTCTGAAATGATATTACATGAAAAAAATTATGAGCATTGAATGACTCTTGAAAAATTCTAATGAAATGAATAATTATCTTTCAAAATGAAGATTGAGATTCAAATTAATGAAATGATATAGATACATTACAATTGGAACTCTTAAGAATTTTCTACAGCTATGACTGTGGAGAAGAAAAGAAGGAATCTTAACGAAAACCTAAGTGCAAAATATTTTTAAAGGTTTTCCTCACTTTACAAAAAACCCCTCGTTGTACTAACTCAGGGATGTCTTTCATTTGTTTAAAACCAAATGAAAAATGCATTACACTGCATAAATGCTGAAGCAGATTGTGTCAAGAAGAATGCAATAGAATAACTTCACCAAGAGTAAGTCGCTCTGCTTGTAAATGTGAGAAATGCCCCATTTTTCCATGCAGCCACAATCATTTCACAATTCAAAAAATAAGACTGGTTGTTTGATACAAGGTAAACAAGAATGAAAACTACAAAAGTTAGCACTCTTCAGCTACATGTAGTCTTAATGGAAAACTTACTGAATGCATACAATCCTAGCAAGAGCTCCATTGGGGGCCATTCATTTTCTGGAACAAAATTCCCTGCCTTTTCCAATATTTTTAAAAAGCGTTATTTTCCACCAATAAGATTTCTAGAGTATTTCATTATTTTTGTTTTTAAATATTAAAGTCTAAAAGTAATTTGTCAGCACTCAGATTTCGCTGTAAATACAGTTTTTTAAAAAGCTGCAACGAGTCACAATTTCTTCTTGGACTAATTTTATCTATTTATATGATCTCAAAAATTTCTCTGATTTCTAACGATTCATTTACAAATTCCCTGATTTTTCCGTTTTTCATAGTGGCCCTCCTGCAGTAGATATTCAACTTGTAAGCTTTCATAGCAGGTTTCCATTCGTAGTACATGTACAACAAAACAGTAAATTGTAAATTATGTTGTTTCTAAACATTATTAATAACAATTTTTAAATTTTTTTCATTTCGTAAATCTATATATAAATACAGAAACAAATCTCCTCCAAAATTCTACCGATTTTATTCACATAGCATTTTTATATTAAAAAATTACTGGGTCAAAAAGACACTACTGCTGTACTGATGGTGATCTGAGACTTGCTGTGTCAGCTGGTTAACACTTTACTGGTATCAGTACAGGAAACAAAAGCTCATCTGTCTTAAGTTACAAGATTATGTAATCTTAGAAATGAGACAAGAATATTATACATACACACACACAGTGAAGGGAAATATAACAATTCCAATAATTATTGAATATCTGTAGGCATTCAAACATCATTAATTCATGTATTAATATTACCTCTGATTTTGTATCCTTATGATTTTCACTGACAACTTCAATTTTCTCCAGTTCAATATTATTTTTGTTCTCTTTCCCATTGAATGATGCCAGAGTACAATATGATCCTCTATGTTCACCAAATCTGAAAAATTCAAATTTGTACACTAATTAAAGTGTACCTTTTACTGATGTGATCTTAAAATTTAGCTGTGTCAGTGTTTTGGAATTGATTTTTTTCTTCAACACAATATGCAGAAGAGATCAAAAAAATATTCTACAGCCACTTCTGAAATATTTATACTTCATGAATTTTTACAGAAAACAAATTTACTGTAGAGGCCATTACTGAAACATAAACATGCTGATGAAAGATCTGTCCGTTTCATGTTCAGTAGGTTAAAAAGGTTTTTATTTCTTAATGAAATTTAACACACAGGATACAATCTATGAATATAATACAGTATAATGGTTATGGGGGCAGGCAACACCTTAAGTTTTCTTGAACATGTAGAATTTCATAATTAAACTCAAATGTATTATCTCTTTAACAGTAACATGAAATATGATAATTTTTTTTAACTCATTGCCCAGAATTACTGGTGGTGTAAATAAACTTATCTGGGTGATGTGAAGTCGTGAAATCAACATTCCTCATTGTGCTGAGAAGTGTTATGACATTTTGAGTGTGATGTTTAAAAAGAGCAATGGCATAGTTATGAGGGGGGTATTAACTGGTTTCTGATACTGGACATTTCACTGCCTACTGATATTTAAAAACAATTAAGGAACCACTTTTCCAAACACTTGGAAATAAAACTTTTAGAATAAGTTTTACTAATTACCGACTACAATGCTTGCTTACTTTTGTAAAATCTGAAAATTCAGAGTCATTTTATCATTTTTACATAATTATATCACATGTATCATAATAATCATAAGATACCCACACAAATGTTTATTGTACTGTTCATGAATCTTCAAATAATTCTTTTTTAACAAAAAGGTACAATAAATAAATAAATACTCAGAGAAATTAAAAAGTCTTGGCACATTTTTAATCTAGCACATCACACCATTTCTCACACAAAAAAAGTTAGGAAAATTACAGAAACGAACATGTAACTGAAGAACATCAAATACAACTTGAAAATCAAGAGTACAATATACAAACTATACACAAGGCAAAACGCTCTTAATGACGGCTATATATCCCAAAGGATTAATGTCATTAGTACTGTTAATTCAAATAACATCTCTGTGGCATGTTTATTTAGTGGCAAACAATCTACCTACAACTATATTAAAGAATTAGGTCTTCACTACCTAGCACACACTTAATTTAATTAATTTGTTATTAGTAAAAAAACTACTCCATGACAGTATATCATTATTTTATTAATAAGCCTTTCTGTAGATGCTAAATATTAGATATTAAAATCTTGCACATACCTGCAGCACACTTCATTTGGATCAACCCAAAGAGTAAGTTCTACCGGTAACTTCAGATCTTCATACTTGAAACCACAAGCAAGAGCTGCTCGCTCTAAAGTAGCATCACGTCGATCTCTTTCATTCACTCGAATGCAGCGATAACCTTGTCCTTTACATGGTTGGTCAGGAAACCAATGGTTTTCAAATCTTTCCACAAGCAACTCTGACAAATGTTTCTGAAATTCTTGGAGCTGCTCTTGGTTAAAGTTTTCGCTTTTCTCGATCAGGCGGACTAAAAAGAGCACCGCCGCCGAAATTTCGTCTAACATGATGAGGAGAATAAGTAATATGGGGAAAGTGAACAAACACTTGCAGTGTGACACACATAAGTGTGGCAACCAAACTCTAAGCAAGGCTACGTACGTAGTACTCAGCCCTTAAATAAACAAGCACTTGCCAGAATCTCTTCAAAAAAGAAAATTGCTAACTAGTACCACACAAAATCAAATGCTTTTACAGGGAGTTCATGTAGGCCAAATGGTTGATAGCCTACTTCCGTATAAACACCGATTACAAATCTCTTTTCAGCAAGCAGTCGAGACCTGAAAAACAAAATAACATATTTTTCAAATATCCTATGAAATGCTACAATTATTACCACAATACAAAAACACTACTTTCTACTTCCTCGTTGAAGAGTAGTGCCACCTCATTTAGATACAACACGGATGCGTAATTCAACAACTCTGATTCGACACAGGTATATATTGCATTATTTTTTCAAAAGTATCGAGCAAATTATAAGAAATAAACAAAGAACTGCGTGACTAGATCCCAAACTTAGTAATTAAATGATATATACAAATCACCAACCTTCGTCAGCAATGAACTTGGAACCAGCTTGGAAGTGCAACGTGAAAGGCGAAACAAATGATGACCGAATTGCGTTTCTAAACCTCACAACCAATGGAAACGGAGCTTTTGCAGTATTGTGGCAACCACGTGCTTTGTGTTTTTGATGACGTCACCAGAATTTTTTATGGAAGTTTTATGCTGGTTGATGGTTCTTTCAATTTCAGGAAGTATTGTAAAATAATACATCTTCAGTTATTTTCTTTGGAAAATATAATTATATCTGAAATGATGTTCATATGCCATCGGTAAATATGTACACATTTTGTAATAATTTTTTTAGAGTAAACTAGTTACCGTTCGTCCCGTAACTTTCCATATATACTCTCTGTCCATAACAAAGAATAAAGCGAAGTTTGCTAATTGAAATGTAAATCGATTAAAAGTAATTGTTTAATATCAGTAACATTCTTGTAATTCCATTGTAACTGATAAGTATTATGTTAATGCAAATTAAGTTATTACAGCTGCGTATCCGGACTGTGAAGCCTCATTAATTTCAGGTTCTACTTACGTTCATGGACTTCCCGATATCACGCGGATTATTAAACACTAATCTTTCGTAGGTATATTTCCGTAATTCAAATTAGTGTGTGTGTTGACAATGGAATTACATTTCCTTTTCAGAATATTTATTTTATGGAATTAAAGAAAAATTGATTTTATTTGCAGCCACTAATTCTGTATATATTATAAATATTGCTCTTTCTTACAAGTGCAAATGTTATTATATCAACTGAGATGATTTTCACGCAACAAAACATACTTTTTAAGAAAATTTGAAGAATATTAATCTTCTGTGCATCACATTGAATGGGTTTTACCACAAACCCCTTATGGAATGAAAGTATTAATGCTTTGCGTAAAACACCTTCAACATGTTCACCTCTTGGCTCATAACATGCCTGCTTATGCTGCTGAATGAGCTATTTAAATTAAATTCACTGCTTAAGTACACAAAATGCATACCATGTTGGAAAAAGCTATTGAATTTGAAAATTAAAAATAAAATGCATACACAAAAGTTAGGTAATTACTGTTTATACCTTTATTAACGGGTTTCAATCATTACACTTTTTTTAATGTCCCTTAACACTGGAAAGTGGTTTTCTTTTCTGTGATGTTTAAGTGATCAATGTGGTTACATGAAGTTTAATAGCAGAAATGGTTTAAGATTATGGAGGAGATCTTTATTACCTCACAGGCATGAAGCATACAGAATTACAATTCCTTCAAGAGGTCCACAGGTAATATGAACATTGAATCAACTCCTATATTAATATCAATTTACACATGACAATGCAGAACCTCAAAAAATCGACGTCTAAACATCTCTAGATCACAAATTTTACGAGGTAGATTTCTGTTACAAAAATCTGTAGACACAAACTATAAATTAATTTAGCCTCCCTGCAAGATAGCAGACTACAGAAAACTGCAGATGTTCTTAGTAAAAGACCCACAACCCCTGAAAGACCAAATAACTTGTGCAGAAATGGATAGTTCCATTATTAATTTTACAAGAAAATATCAGGTTTTGCCTGCATACATAAGGCAACTATGGAAATATCAAAATACTTGGCAGACCACTTGATTGGTTTGCTGCATTCTCCACATAATATTGTCTTGCAGCAACAACTGCAACGAAAATGTCTAAGGGCAAGAAGACATTCACCTTGCTTATGAACACATTAACATAACATACAAGAAAAATTCCCCCAGTACAAGAATGACCAAACCCTTTTCATAAAGTTTTTCTAAGCTAGTCATATTAAATTAAAAGAGACATTCTTGAAGAGCTTAAAAAAAACAAAAACAAAAATAAACTTGATAGATATGTTAAAAGTGCATTCATGAACTTCTAAGAAAAGTAATTTATATTTTCATTGACAATGAGTCTTTTCTTTTCTGCAGCCATTATAGACCAAACAAATCAGCTTATCCACAGGAACACAAGTAATTCTATACTTAAACAAGTTCCTCAAAATAAATAAAAATAAATTAAAAAGTAAAATGAAATCTGATTATTAGACAAAATCCCAATACAAAAAAATTTGTCAGGTATCGCTTCAGGTAAAACAATTTTATTGAAGAATTTCTCGTCAATTTTGCATTATTCAGTATGTCCTACGGATTAGCAAATTCCAAAAACACATGATTAGCTGATGGGAGGAAAATGTACAATAAAAATGAAGTAAAACAAGAAATGAAAAAACAACCAAAAAACATTCTTTACATTACATAGCCTACTGTTACTGCATTTTAAACACCACTTTTCCTTTCTAATGAGATTCAACTCTTAAGTACTGAACAGCAGTACACCTGCCATCTGCTTTGAACTGTCCCATGAATTTGGCTAGAAAATGGCCAACTATCACATTTTTCACTTATTGTGAAGACAATTAAATAAAAATCAAACGAGTACAAATTGCCTTTAAGTTTCCCTCTTAGGCCTTGGGTATTCAGTCAACCACACACAATAAATATTCTTTGCAGTACAGCAGAAAAAGTAAGTTACTGACATTGTACATTGAACAAGTCAAACTAAATCTTCACTTTTATGACAATGACAAATGTAACCAAATTACAATAATTATTACTAAAATGAATTGTGGCATTTTAATGCAAGATAAATGTCAAGATTTTAAATACTTTATCATAAAATACTGATCAAGAATAAGAGAAACAGCCAAAAACTGTCATGGCATACTCATTAAATGACACTGATACAACAAATGTTCCGTTGTGAAAAATTATATTAATAATAAACTCACTCATCTTACACACATTGCATATTAAGTCATAATATGTCATACACGTAACCATGATGTGTCAAAGACAGGTCTTTGTTGAGACTCTACAATCTAAGACTAAAAGAGGTCACAATTCACTTTTGGTTCTGCAATTTCTCTCATTTTAATCTCACTTTTTGTGAAATTCCACGAGGCAGAGGCGACAACTCCATGAGCCTTCTGGAGGTGATGAGAGAGGTGGAGAGAGGCAGTACATGTGATATCCACGGTCACAATCATCACAAAACAGCAATTGGTCCTACAAAATAAAAGAAAAAACAAATCTATTTCAGGTATCAAAATGGCAGACACAATATTTACAAATTCAATAAATACTAATGAATAATGTTTAGAACCTTCTAAAAATAAGATTTTACAAATGACAAATATGCAACTAATTTTACTTTCAAGACACGTTTCTTATTTTGCAGTAGCAAAGGCATTAAAAATACTATATTTAAAAGTATAAAAATACTTAATTCTAAAAAAGATTATATAAAAATTGTTTTATACAATCTGGCATTTTATACTCTAATATTTCTGGAATTTGATGAAATTACATCAAAAATGTAATTTTTATTTGCACACATTTCCTATTTAAAGACTATGACAAAGTTTAAATAAAATAATATCATTTTGTTTCAAGAATCTTCTCAGATGTGTGTTAACTAATCTCAGAAATTTTTAATACCAAAACAAGTAAAACAAATTATCTTTTTTCTATAATCACAAATGAATTTTGTGCAGTGAACAATTTCATTGCCAAGAGGGACTGTGAAAAGCTCTATACTCCTAATGTTTACATTTACATACAGCAATACCCTGATTGGGATAACATTGATAAAAATGAATATTTTTATTTTATCTACTTACATCATTATCTGAATTTCCACAAATGGAACAGCACTTGCATTCAATACACTGCCACCTGTACTTATGGACTGAGATTATCATGTTGGGGGTGAACTGCAGGCACGAAGGGTGACCTAGGTAAATTAATAACAATAATTAGCCACACTTTACGATAATTAATTAAAATTCACTCATTCACATTGATTTCCATAAAAACTTTTTAAGCTATTTAAAGAGTATGTTGTGAAACTGCAACATACTGTTGAACTTCTTTTAACTCCTACCAAATTAGTATGAAAAATATTATTAGAAAGTGTTCTGAAAATCACGACAAAAACAAGTACTTATAAAACTATTTCAAATTACTCGCGTATATAAATAAATTTCTAAAAAACCACAAGAATTTCAGAAACTGCAACAGCCCTTCTAACATATCTGCATGACTGAATAATTGATAAAATAAAGAATTTCCATCTAAAGAATTAGCAATAGTTCTGAAACTATTTTTAAAAAGATTCAATTAAGTCACTACATTGTATTTTTATAAATGCTTGTCATTCTCTAAAACAATTAAAAACAGACTACATAGAAATATTCTCCATAATATAAATAGCATAAAGGAATGGTCAAGGGAATGGATATGATGCTGTGCCGAAGAACAGTGAATTTTCAAGATTCATGATAATCAAAATTCTCTGACTGTCAGAATGCTGAACAAAGCAACAGATTGTGAAGTTTTGCCCTTAGATTTTGTTTCACTTGGGAACAGCACAAGTGTACTTCACAGCTCCTCAGCACAGATTTAAAGAAAACCACAGTACCTCATGTTTCAAAGGATAGAAATGCTTTTATTCATGATAATAATTCTTATGAAGATGAAGGACAAATGTACTGTTCACTGTGACTTTAAAATTTCACAAAAGCTCTATGCTCTGAGCATTTCCTTCCAGAACATTACATTTTAAATACAAATCCTGAAGACAAATCAACAAATAACAATAAATTGTTAAATCTGACAGCCAGAGAAGTACAGTGAGTCAAGAAATGAACAGTTTTCTAAATAACAAAGATCAAATATGCATAAGCTAGGGAAAAAACATGAAATGCAGTAGCAAAATAATTATCTCACTGCACTCTACTTTTATAACATAATTTAAGCATCAAGTAAATGTGTAAGTAAAGGCAGTACTTTTGATTGATTGTTTAATGCACTTATCAAAATTACAACAAATTAAATAATTATCTTCAATCTCATCCACAAAATATTTCCAAATAAGAGGTACATATCCTTAAATGCTACATTTTCTTGATGCTTGTTCATTTTAATAAACTCTTTAATACAATTCATTTTTCTCTTTCTTTCAATAAGCACCTTTCACAATCAAAGCTCTCACAAAATAACAAAAACAAAAAAGAATGTAACAAAAGAATAAAAATTTTTCAAAGTCAGCCTAGGAACAGATACTCTTGAATAATCAATTCATCATAATTACAAAACAATTAATTTTACAATACAGCAACATCACATTTCAAAAAGTTGTTCTCTAGCTCTATAATTTAAAAGAGCAGATTCATTAGGATATTGAAACAAGTTCTATCAAGTTTCCTTTCTCGGTTTACAGGTTATCAGAATCATTGAGTGAATCATGGGTAAAATCATTAATTCATGAACTAGCAAATTGGAACTCCACCAAATTATATTTCAATACAATTGTACACACTACTAAGCACAAAAGAGTAGCAATGCAATACATTTATTTGCTATTAAAATAGAGGAATGTTGTTTATGTATCTGAAGAGAACAGGAATGCCACCTACATGCTTCAGTAAAACTGGAATACTTTTATCTTATACCAAACATGTCAACAAAATATCCTACGCACTTCAAAATCAATGGAATGAAAATATTTAATATGCTTTAACACTGTAGTTTGCTGCATCAGACTGGCAACACTACCTAAAAGTTAGTAATTCAATAATTCAAAACATGATTTTTGTGTTTATAGAGACGTTAATATCAAGAAAGTGATAACTTGCAGAAATGTATATCATCTGAAGTTAATTAAATTAAATAAATTCCAAATATAATTTTGAAACTTTATTGTTTGCCAAGAAAAAAAATGTCTTCTAAATAAGCAAATTCAAATAAGAATAAAATGCTGAAGCTTTTTCCCGAAGAGAAAATAATGAAAAAATGGTCAAATTCAAAATGTTTCAATCTTTTTATTCTGATGATTATGTTACTTAAATGAAATGCACAGCAATTTTAATATAACGTATATAAAATATAATATATTTTGCTGAACTTCCAACAAGAAAAAAATATACAAGTCGTAATAAATTATTTCACCAACAAAGATGATAAATAATAAATCCAAATCAGAATTCTAACCATTCTGACATCATTATGCTTTACCTCTCATTCTTTTCTAAAGATAATTTTTCTTTCAAATATCTTAGGATTTTAATAGAAGACGGAAGAAAGAAAGAAAAAGTAGCTAATTTTGTAGCATTTAATGAAGACATTTTGTTTTCATGCAAAATTAGTAACAAAAAACATTCCCTCTTTCTATAGTTTCCCTTCCTATCAATTAACAAACACAGCAAGAAAAGCAACGCTGTAGAAGTACTCTTCAATGTACAATGTAAGAATTCATATTTTACATTTAAAATTGGACAAAATAGATATCTCTTTAGCAAAATTAAACAAGACATGATCCTACCATCCTTTCTTTGATAGGCACAAAGAAGAGCATTGTGATATGTGTGTTGTTTGGAAGACACACAGAAAACATTTCCGGTGACAGCATCCCATCCTGTTCTGTCCATAAATAGAAGACGAGATACGTTACCAAATTATTGCCTAATGAAACATTAACCACAACTAGGTTTCATCAAGTATCCTCTGTAAATTCAACAAAGTTTGTCTGGGTACTTATACATGAATAATTAATTTATACTATTTCTTTTTATGGTTCACAAACCCAAAGCTGTTTGTGCTTTCACATATGAAAATCAACACATTCACCTTATGAAAATGTTTTGTACTTACATCTACAATTACAGTTGATTAAGGCAACAATTTAGATACATATAATAATGTAATTGTATTCTCACAAAACTTATCAACTGATTCATTTTACCACGGACTAGAAAAAATTTACAGCATAATTATTCAATAATTTTCTAAAGAAAATTGCATCATAATGCTTCTATAATATTAGTAGACTAGCCAGATCTTTAGTCAAGCAGAGCATAACAGAAACATGGCTCCAAAACTACAAAAAACTGATTAAGTTTTTTTTAACAATCTGATGAATACAGAAAACATATCAGATATGAAAGTTGAGATTCATTCAAATTCAAATATTTCTATATTAGAAGTTGCCAATGAAGATCTTGCATGTTACAAAAACAAGATAAATGCCAAAGAAATTATATTATGACTTAAATTACATTATTGAAGTATATTCACAAAAGAAAGATATAAAGACTGGATAGTTTTACATTCATTGTTTTGGGTCAAAGGTGTTGAAGTAAATAATTGCTGCCACAACACTACCTCCTACACAACTGAGCAATCTGCTATTAAATGTTTGACATAAAACCTGGTAAGAAGAGCAGAACAATATGGCTTCCACTGGCAAAAGCAGTTTTGGAAGAAAAAAATTCTTGAATTGAAATCTGTGAATATTGCCCAGATTTAGATAATGTGGAAAAAGCAGTTATCTTAGGTAAAACTTACTTTTTCTGTAAGAGATTTGGAGGTTACAACATCCATAAGCTAACAAAATTTGTATAATTGGTTTAGCAGAATGGAAGAAACTTCTGCTACTATTGGTACAAATTTACACAGTGAAATCCCTTTTTTTTTTAAATACAACTCTTATAGATTTACATATATACTTTTATTTAAATTTAATAGTTTTGGAATAAATTAGGATTCAAAAACCCTATATATAATAATAAATAAAATAAAATGCTATTCTTTGCAATTCAAATTCGAGAAAGTACTTATAGGAAAAGAAACATTTCCAGAAAATTGTTGTCTCTCCCAGTAGAACACAACTTTACTTCACATATTATTCAAGTCCAGCTACATAAAAGCTGAACATAATGTCAAATTTTAATGAAATGTGCATTTCAATTTTTAAAAATTCTTATTCAAATAATAATCATCATGTTACAAGAAAGGAAAAAGTATCAACTACTTTTTTATTACAAATTTCTAAAAATGCATTTAATATGTCTATGTTATTTCATACCTATTCTTTTCTACAAAGGGGGATTTCACTATATGTGTACCATTATTTTAAAATAAATTGATTGAATGAACTAATGAGGAAGAAAACTTCATATGAAAATCTGGACAAATCCATAAATACATTCAATCCAAAACTTCGGTCCTCTTTTAAAAGTTTCAAAAGTTGTTTTGTGGTTTGCAAGAGAAAACATCTGACTTCATTCCGTAGCTCTTGAATTATAAAAATGAAATACAGACTTTTCACTTTCATTAAACTGATGAAATTTCAAAACTTAATGTATATACAATGCCTTACATACAACAAACATTTCTTGCACAAACCAACAAAATAAATACAATTCATAGACAAGAATGACAACAGGCCACTTAAAACAGTATCATAAAAAAATTACACACCAGACTAAAGTCTTGGCACTTTTATACATTATTAACATTTTCCATATACATAAACATAGTACCAAAAAATGGATTTGTCTCACAAGGGTTACTATATTTTTCCAAGTTCAAATTGATCCAACAAATTTCTTTTGAATTAAACTGTGGCATAAAACATTAAAAATCAACAAGAACTTTACCCACCTATTTTGCTGGATGTTTCATTAAAACCAATGGATGTTTCATTATACAGCAATTTTTTAAAGGAAATATTTCAAGTAAGGAGCCGTGCCAACCAGTGCTTGAAAACAGAACAGTCATTCGGAAAATCTCAACTTATACTGCATATTACTGGCAAAGGACTCATTTTTATTTCTTTCCCCCACACGTTTATGAAATAAGGTCTTGTAAGAGCAAAAGAACCCAACTTATTAGAAAATTAGACCAACATAACTCAAATTAAAGATTCCCTTACATGACTGATAGGTATTAGACTTGTACTGCTATTGATATTCTACTAAATCATTCACAAACACTATCTTATTTAGGAACTTTCTCGTTCATTTACAACATACTATGTTATAATATATCAACTGAAGTGGAGCAGATGTATAAAACATCCGTATAACACTAAACAATGAATAAATACTTTGCATACATATTTTATAAGAAAATAATTTTCATTAACAGTTCATTTTTAGAACCATCCCAATAAAATAAAGTGTAGTGAGGAACATGAAAAAACACATATCTTCTGCTGTATGTCAGCTTTCTTATGTTACAAATCCAATAAAACACAAGATCTGTAGCACAATCCTTTTGTAACAGGAAGACTTTACCAAATATACAGCCAGTTTTCCACTTCACACTGAGATATAAGATGAACAGTAAAATTTCAGAATATTCTCAAGATGTAGGATTCAAAGAGGTTTAGTATGTTGGTCCCCATACTACATATCTCAGCCTGTTGTACAATGTATACAGCAATCACTGCGAGGCCACGTTTAAGAGGAATAAACTACAATGCTTTGCAATATCTCCAATTATGAAAAGAAACGCAACATTTGCCACCTACTTTCCACTTCTCTTGAATCTTAGTAGCAGCCTCTCATGGTCTCTTGAATTTAGCACTTAACCAATATGGCATCACCAAGGACTTTTCATTCAACATTAACATGCACGTCTGTATTCAAGATTCACCCTTCCTTCCCAGTTGGAAGTCATTCATAAAAAAGGGTTTTGTCCTTTTCTGAAGCACCACATCATAATATACAGAATCTTAAATTTCAAGTACTGGAGGCACAGAGAGGGAACCTGTCTTTGGCCTCAGTGCCAATGAAGAGCTTTATCTATTAATAAATAGTAGGATATGCAAATTGATTTAGAACACTTTTGGTGGGTCAACACAGCAGTAAAGACATTTGTCTCTACTTCACATCTGCTCCTTCAGACCCCAAAAACGTGTCTTGGAACATCAACTGAAGTACTAAGCCACTGATAAAGAAGTAATAGTGTCAAAAACCTAACATTTCTTGTAGTAAACTTCTTTTTAAATTCCATCAAAATGCAAAATATAGAACACTTATTGCAACGGTATGGAAAAGGTACATCCATGTAAATGTGTCCCTACAATGAAAAATCAAATTTAACGACCACAAAATTTCATTTTAGCATAAAACAAGGAAATGAAATGCAATGTATACAATGTGAAAAATTATTGCAACTTTTAATATGTCCTTTCTTCATGTTCCTTTTTTTCTACACCTAATCGATTATCAAAAAAATGCCATGTAAATTATCAACATAAAATTGATGTGAGAGCTTAACATGAGACATCAGTTGTCTAACTTTCTAGGGACAGATTTACACGAATAAACCTTTGCTTCAATTATGAAAGTTCTTTCCACAAAAAATGGAAATTTGCATACTGGAGAAGGGAAAAAAAGAAAAGAAAAGAAAATGAAAGCAGCTCTCAGACAACACAGTGAGTGCACTTCATTGAATTTCCAAGAGCGCCGGAGGCCACCTCCTCCTTGAGATGGGATGCTCACATTGTCGCAGTTGCGCGCCGCCGGGATCGACCCTTGCCTCCACGCCCTCGTCGGGCTGGCATGCCAGAACCCAGGTGCCTACCTGATCGCCCACAGTCAGAGCACGACACCAATTCTTCAGACTGTCCAGTTTTCTTGTTCTCATGAGCATCTCCCAAGCAGAAGTCACAATACGGTGATGGTGCAGCACGATCTTTTTCTTCTACAGATGGAGGCAGTACCTGCAAAGCAGCCATAAGAAGTATCGTTGTTAATGTATTCCATTTGGATATAAAGTGTGTAAAAATTTCTTTTCCACAGCAGTATGATGCGAGTGATATTTCACCTCTGCAAAATATCTCCTAACGAACAGGAGTCAACAAAAAACAAAAATTCTGAATTAACGCAAGTTTACATCCGTATTAGAAAAAAATTAAAAGAAGAAATGATACTCTGAGAAAAAGTATGTATCACAAGACAATGCTAGCACAGTTGGTTTGATCACATTTGCATGAAATAAGGAAAATTGTAGACTGAACTGATGCCTCATTAAGTTGAATTGGGTGTCCAGTTGATGATTGGGTGTCTGGTTGGGTGACCAGTTAATGATAGAGAAGAAGAAGAAGAAGAAGGAAGAGGGGGCAGAGAAAAAGAGGAAGAGGAGGCAGAGAAAAAGAGGAAGAGGAGGAAGAGAAAAAGAGGAAGAGGAGGAAGAGAAAAAGAGGAAGAGGAGGAAGAGAAAAAGAGGAAGAGGAGGAAGAGAAAAAGAGGAAGAGGAGGAAGAGAAAAAGAGGAAGAGGAGGAAGAGAAAAAGAGGAAGAGGAGGAAGAGAAAAAGAGGAAGAGAAGGTGGAGGAGGACAAGTTGAAGGTAAAAAGAAACCGAAGAAGTCAAACAAAGACAAAGAAGAAAAAGACAAAATCAACAAAGATGAACAAGTCAATGTCAAAGACAAAGAAGAAGTCGAATTCAAAGAATAATAAGTTCAAGTCAAATAAGATCTTGAAAAAGAAGGTGAAAAATATGAAGATGAAATTAAATAAGGAGAAGATTTTGAAAAAATGATGTTGAGAGAGAAGTAAAAGAGAAAGAAAACTAGTGAAGCCAGAATGGCTGGGATTTTCTCACACTAGTTAGTTTTCTAATCTCTCAGGTCTAAGCTATTCCGTATTACCCCACTCTTCTCAGCTGCTACATATCAGCACCTAGAAAGCACTTATTCACATTTTCTCAGGATTCAGTCCCCTCGTAGTAGAATAGAAATATGAACTCAAAAATAAGAAGTAAAGGGATTCATTAAAAGATTCTGCCACGAATTACACTCAGTAGTGGTCTTGAGATTACTATCTTATGCTGGTCAAGCGAATATTGATGTACTCTTCTGTGGTTTGGTCTCCATTTATTTGAAATATAAGTCACAACTTGAAACAGTCAAACACAAATTTTTCAGAATGACAGCATATGGTTTGGGATTGGAAGATCCGTATATAAAACATGAATATATTGACATGGCTCTACAATTACACATTCCTTCACAGAGTTCTCAGAGAGACTTGAACACCTTTTTGTTTTTGAGAAAACTGATATTGGGTGAGGTTGATTGCAAAATCCTGCAAAACCACATAGTGTACAAAACACCTAACTTTAATTCTAGAAACAAAGATATTTTTGATATTAGATTTTACCATCAATCTTACACAGCCAATAATGTTATAAATTGATGTTGCAAATCAGTCAACAGTTTGAATATTTATACAAGTGAAACAGATAAATCTGCTTTTTTATCAGTAGCGAGTCACAAAATCTTGAACTTTGAATGAGTATGCGTGGTAAAGCTACTTATACCAGATATATTTCATATGTTATGATTGAATGTTTTTCTTTATAAATGTATCTATTTTTATAATTATGTTGCTACATGCAAATTATTTATTGTATTCTTTTTGTAGATAATGGACTTACTTGTCCGTATAATAATAAATAAATAAATAAATAAATAAATAAATATTATAGAAGAGCAAAACATCTCATATTAATACTTTGATCAAAAAATTTGGAGCCGTTTTTTGAAAAAATGTTTGAGTGTTTCTCAAAATGTACAATTTACGGCTAATTTTCACAGAAAACATTTGAGATTTTGAGAAACTTCAACAGAAATCATTTAAAGTATTTGCACTCACAAATGCAATAACGTATTAAAAAAAAAAAAAAAAAAAAAAAAAAAAAAAAAAAAAAAAAAAAAAAAAAAAAAAAAAAAAAAAAAAAAAAAAAAATCCCATAAAGAAAATAATGATGTATCAAAAAATTACATTTGTATAATTTTTGAAAAATGAAAAGTAATAATCACAGTGGTATTTGTTATGACATTCAAAGCATATTTATCCCTACACAAAATGTATAGAAAAAATTTGAAGCTGCTTTTGAGAGCAAGCATTTCTGAAAATGCACAATTTTAAAGTCTTTTCACAGAAACTATTTGATATTTTGAGAAATTTCATAATAATTTGAAGCTCAAATGCAATTATGTATAAAAATGCTTATATTGTAAGTGTTAACAATGTGAGAGATATTTTAAAAAAAATCTTGTTTAATATTTTTTAATATTACTTATTTTTTCACTCAAAATTGCACAAAAATGACTTATATTTTCAAAATAATGTACATAACATTAATAAAAAATCTGATTTAGAGAAAGAATTCATTAAAAAAAAAATAAAAAAAAAATACTATCATCAATATTGCAGTTGTAGTAAGACACCAAAAAATTTCATCTTGTGTAATTTAGAAAATTCAGATGTAACAGTGAAATTTGAACCTAAGCCATCTTTATAAGTATATTTTACTCTATTCTTACAAGAAATTTGAAGAAAAAAATTGGAGCTTCTGAGAAAATTTTGAAAATGTCCCTGGGATTTAATGTAAGAATCTCCAAAATTTAAAGAACATATTTCAAAATCTCAGGCCTTTCAGCCAGCCCACAGTGACCAGGGAATATTCATATTGGAAAAAAGTCTACAAATAATTTAGGCACTAGTGGTCTTCATAAACAGACTGATAGATGTTTTTGGATAACCAGGAGACCCCAAAACATGAATTTCTGTTGAAATCTCTGAATCCATTTTCCACAGTAATATATAACTTTCTCTACATGACTGCAAATACAAGAAAGTAGAAAGAAGAAAAAGGTGGAGGAGCCTTACTCACAAATTGCATGGAAGATCCAACAACATTTGATAATTTAAGATTAACATGTTATTCTTCAGCATGTGGAAATTAATGATCAATTTTAATTCACTGACTTTATTAAAACATTTTAATTACAATGTAACAGTTAATATGTTACATAGTAATTAAACATTTAAACAGTTCATAAAAACTTTTAAGAACACTTTAAGGTCCGAGGTCCTTAGGTACAAAAACAAGTACTACTAAAATAACAATATTACTGAAAGTATGCATAAGAAATGAATAAAATAATAATTATAAGAGTATTATTAAACACACTCCAGAAGTAGTAACAAAATTTGTATTCATAGCACCTTATGTACCCTGACACAAAATTAATCATAATTAAGAAGATTTTAAAAAACAAACCCCAATCTTTAATTTACCCATGATATTGAGTTCAACAACAAAATTATTTTCTCTATGACCCTTACATCAAATTTAAGAATAAGTATAAAGTTAAACAAGTGTAACATTTAACACAACTTTATCAAATTTAATTGGTACAGAAAATCCACCTGCTTTGGGAGGGTACCCAGTTATAATTCCAACCCCTCTATACAGCAAAAGACTGGCAATATACTGGGTGTGTATATCTTTCTCCGAGGAAGATGCGCAGCTTGCCTCAGCGATCGAGCCCGCAGTTCCCTGGGGACTTGTCAACAAGGGCTTTGTTCATCCGGCGAGACCGGCTGATACCACAGTGTCACGAGAGCGCTACACTGTGCATCATGAAATTTTCTTTCAAGCAGAGAATATTTCTTTATGACACCTTCGTTCGCCATAAGTCTGCCAGTAAGTGCTGCGAGAGGTTTATTAACAAATTTCCGGGCGTGAATATTCCACTTCGGTCGACAATTTTGAAGCTTGTAAAGAAACTTTGCACCCATGGAATTTTAATTGACAAACAGAAGAGTCGAAAGCGCCATGTCCTGACAGAAGAGAAAGTGAACGAAATATCTGTCAATTTCAACAATCTCCAAGAAAATCTTTGAGGCGTCTATTGTTCCTTTCAAAGGGATTCTGCAATTGCTGCTGTTCGATCCATGAACTTTTTAAATAATATTTATAGTGACGATCGAATAATTAGTCATGGGTTATGGCCTCCTAGATCTTCTGATATGACTCCTTGTAACTTTTTCCTTTTTACTTGAAAGATCAGGTGCATGGGGAAACCCCGCATTCGAAGGAAGAGCTCCAACGCTTCAATGAAGAGAAAATCGCAGCAATTTCTCGAGACTGACTTCAAAGGTAAATCAAAATATGTTCTGGAGATGTCAAGAATTAACTCGAGCCGAAGTACATCGCTTTCAATATCATCTTTAAGATAAGATAGCGTAGCACTAGTTCCTGTGTGTTAGCACGAGAGTTGAGTCTGTGTTTCGCCGAGCCGCGGCCAAGCCCTCGCCTCCCCAGGCAACGGGGCCGGAATCTTCGGCGAACAATAAAATGAACACCCTGTAGTATGTAATTTAGTTGATAAAGCCTTATTGCTTTTTGACTTTAATTTATACACAAGTAACATACAAATTTGTAAATATATTCTCATGAGTAATGACAATCCAAACAAATTTATCAATAAATATATCCATTTCAGACTCCAAAAATATTTAGAAGAACATTTCTGCACATTTATATTAATAATAACAATTTCACTGTGATCAGTTAATTAATCTATTATCCAATATTTTTACAATATAAATTTAAAAATTGCAATATTACATTTACTTTCAAACCTTTACCGCAACTTAAAGAGCACTAATTATAAAAAGGTAAAGGCCCATATATTACAGATCAAACTCAAAATGAGTATAAAATTGATTGCCATGATTCTACTTGTGATATAGTACATTGGTAAAACAAACCTTATTCTCTTCACACATTTAAAAGAAAAACAGGAACAAGATTATATTATATTGCAACAGATATTACGTTATCAGAAAACTTATGTTAAGAAACCAGTCATAATATGAATTTAAATGAAGTCAAGATCCTCTGTTATTAATTTAATGCTTACAGGTTTCCTGGACATTCACATTCAAGGTTGAGCACTGTTTTCTATGCTATCCTAATCAATTCTACTTTTTAATCAAGATTGTCCCCATTTTGCTGTTTATGAGAATTTCTTCATTGCTTTGATATGACATATTGGATTCATGATCCACCTTCGATTATTATTTCCATTGATGGAGCTTGTACACACATTTTGATACTACCTCAAGTATGTTTAATAATATTGTTATAAACTTTTTTTACACTAAAGTTATTTGTTAAGAAAGAAATCTGAATTTTCTACTCTAACAAAGTTCTTGAAATTTTCTTTATTTTTTAAATGAAAAGTAGAGGGCTATAAATGTGTCATCACTTGGTCTTATTATCTGGTTTTATGGTAAAAACATGAAATTTTATGAATATATTAAAATTAATAGAATAAACATTTATCTGCTGTAGTTTGTTCATTACGTTGTATGTTCATTTCTTTCCAAAGGACAAGTACCATTTATGGCTGCACTTGAATGTGTGGTTTAGTAAATTGCAATTGATTTATTGAAAGCAGCTGGTGTTTTTTTATAAGCATGAGCAAATATTCATGTGCAAGGTTATAAACGATTTATGAAATTATTGCTTCATAAGATTATAGTTGGCAAAGCGATAGTACCTTTTGAAGGTCCAAGATCAACTGCTTTTAAATGAAAAGATAAGCGAGTGAAAATAAATTCAATGTCCAGAAATCGTCTGACACATATGTTGCTTCAGGAAAACATTTTTAGTGATACATAATGCATGGAGTTTTTAAATTAGGGTGGATATCCTACAACAGTTCACAACAACATACATGAACAGATCTTAGTAAATAAAAAACATTTCAACTACAGTGTCAGAAAGAAGTTTAACTCTGAGTTCAAAATTCACTGTGAACATGAGTTAAATACCTTTTTGAATTAGTTTTGAACAATAAGTATTGAACAACTTTTTTAAGCTGAACCGTATTCAGCCTTTCCATTTAGTGCACACAAGGTACTTTTCTGATGTAACTTTTCTACAGTACAAAAGGAATTTCGTGCAATGTAATCGCAACGATTCAGCTACTTATGAATTATTTTATTTATTTATTATGAGCATTTTCATACACTAATATTCATACTTTTGGATATCAATATTACAACCATTATAGACTTCCAATCTGCCAGAAGTCGAAACAAATGTTTATGAACTTCTTGATTGGCATTAATATTAATTACATTTTGTTTTAATAAAGCATCTTAATTAAAGTTTAAGATTAATTAGTCATTATTAAAAATTAAGATTAATTAGTCATTCATCTCTACCCATACTAATCAATCTTGATTTCTTCCAAGCTAGTCTTCTATTAGAAAGCAATACCAAATAAAACTCTGGATTTTCATGACGGCTTTCAAAGAAAGTAACTCACAAATAAATACTTCAGCAGCTCATACAAGACTTGAAAGACAAAAAAGACATTTTGAGTTTTGTCTTAGATAATACTTCTGGCCTCAGAAGACAATTAGCACACAATCATACGTGAAATCCTGTAGTTGTGAGTAATATGCAAGAACAATTTAATAGAAAGATCAACAAGGGACCATTAAGGGCCAAGAAAGCACAGAAAGACACAAGACGGCACAGAAAACTTACAGAAAATCAAAATTCTAAAAGCATCAACAGTTAAGAGACATCAAATAACAAAATTGGAAATGCTTGAAAAGGATGGAAATAAAATCCACAACAGTCAAAACATCCAAATTAACAATAAAAAACACAAGATGGTACAAAGGGCTTATGTGATATAAGTGTATACATATAAAACTCACTATTACAGTTCACCAAAGCTATCTGTGCACTCGAAGACCAATAAAAGTGCAAGCAAGACACACAAAAACAAAGACACTGCACATGTGCAGTAGAGACTTCCAAACGTACAATTGCTGTTCAGAAAACATTGGGGAGCCCAAAGCAAGCTTGGAATTTTAATCGCCCAGAAATTTGTTACACCTGCTTTGGATTCATTGATTTTCCTATATGCTGTCTTATATGCAATGTAAATGTAATTTTCATGTGCTGAAGCTGCCTTTTGAAAAGTTACGAAATTGATGGCTTTGAGATAGCATTCCCTGTAGTCCTTACCCTAGTCCCTGTAGCCCTCACAGAGCACAGATTCCTCATGAAAACTGTACCAATTTTTTCACCATCATGATTTCACCCCTCATGAACATTCTATCGTCCTTCATACAGTAGATGGTAATGTGATCACCACGGTCAGGAACAATAGAAGGGAGAACATACAAGTTTAAGCCTCCTTCCTTGCATATGTTCTGCAACTGAGCACGACACTCATCCAATAGATTTGAAGGAAGGCCAGTACCGGAAGATAAGAAGAGAACAGTGGTTCCGTTTCACCAGTTCACCCTGAAGTATCAACAGTAGTATGCCTTCTTGACTGCATTTACATTTTGGGTTCCTCCATGGGTTACATTGCAGTCTCTCAGTAGATCTAGGAATGGCAATGCCAGCAATGGTGATTATGGTATCGGTGAAATGGGATGTCACCGAATTAATAAGGACTTTTTGCACACCATAGCAGACAGTGATCAACTGCAATCTCCATCTTTGGCACATGTGCAAATGCATAGAAGTGGTGCTAAACGCAAACTACACATGCACAGAAAATTGCTGTCGATTGATTTATATTTCGAGGTTGCAAATACTCCCTAATCTCCTTGAAAGGCCCATCAATTAGACAGATGAGATCTTGACGATGGACTAATCCAGTGTTGGGTTGAGTAATTGGCTGCAGTTGGCTGAATAGACATAGGACAGGTTCTGCATGCAACTAAAAAGTACCTGCGATATCCTGGGTTTAACAGAATGAGATTGTTGTTCCATAAAGGATCTCCTATGACTAAGTTCAAGAAAAGCCTCTTAGAGGATTGTGTCTCCTACAATGAGAAACCATTGAGGTGGTTAAAGGAAGTTAAAGAAACATTCTTTCAATATTGCTTGTCGAGCGGGGATATTGAATATTGCGAAGGAGAGAGATGAAACCATCATCTGAAGCTTACCCAATCCTCAATGTCTCAGACTAATCCAATACAACTTATATTCTTCAGGAGAGATCCTCCTCATACGTTCCATGAAATTGATAACCGGAGCTTGATTGCCTTACTTGTATCTTGTATACAGACAGACAGAGACAGAGAGAGAGAGACAGAGAGAGAGAGAGAGAGACAGAGAGAGAGACAGAGAGAGACAGAGAGAGACAGAGAGAGAGAGACAGAGAGAGACAGAGAGAGAGACAGAGAGACAGAGAGAGAGACAGAGAGAGAGACAGAGAGAGAGAGAGACAGAGAGAGAGAGAGAGACAGAGACAGAGAGAGAGAGAGAGAGAGAGAGAGAGAGAGAGAGAGAGAGAGAGAGAGAGAGACAGAGACAGAGACAGAGAGATTGGAACCCATTTAGTGGATCACAGTTTACATCCCTAGTCCCCATACATCTCAAGAGTCCAATAAGGGGATACACCTTATGAGTGACAGAGTTGCAGCAGGAATTTAACAGGCAGTGGTATGGTTTCTTCACTTGTTCTTTTTCTAGACAAGCAGATTCACTTCAAATGTTACTTTTGCCACTACAAAAGAAAAGGTAGAAAATATATGTGTAATGAATAAAAAATAATATGTACTTTTAAGTTCTTTTGCCTGTGGTGCATCAGGATTGCCTCCTATAAACAGTGCTGGAGCTAGACAATTTTGGCCCTGGGGCAATGATGAAATGTAGCCCCCCCCCCATTAAAAATGTGAAAGTTGTATCAAGAAACTGTATTAATTATTTTATTTCAACAAAAATTATTTTATTTCAACAAATAACAACTTTTAAGCTAGAAAACGTCTTTGGAAATATTTTTGAGTAATAGCTTTAAGTAAAAGTATTTAGTGATCAAATTAAACAAATTCCATGGTGAAGTTAAAACACTAAAAAATGTGTTTAGTTAGTGTGTAATAAAATCACTTGTTAAATAAGAGGAAATAATAAATATGAATTTCAGAAGTACCTATTTTAATGTTAGCATCATTTGATTCATTTCATAAAGTCTTATGTTATAAGTAATGACTATAATTAACTTTTCAAGGTAAAAATTAATTGAAAATTTTAGAAAACTTCAGACTGCTGTACCACGACTTATAAAATTCAAATAACAATTTTCTTAAGTTCTAATTTCTTTTTCAATTTTTTAAATAATGTTTTCCCCGTCAGTCCCATTATCGTGTCCCTTGACTTGTGGGGACCCAGGCGATCGCCTAGTCTGCTCATGCCTAGCACCGGCACTGCCCATAAACATGCAACATTGAATAAGGAACTTACCTCTGGTGGCAAAGGCTTCTTTTCTGGAGTTATGGCCATGGGTATGACAGGCTCCTCTGGAGGCGGGGCCATTACAGGCGGTACGGCAGGTGTGGGCAGAGTTGGATGAGGCACAGGAACTGCATTGGCGGTACTTTGTCTGCCACGGCGAGTGCTACCACCTGGCAAATCAGATCAGCATCATCACGTACAGAACCTACCACTCAATGTGCAACAACATTGCATATCCAGTCATCTGTGGAAAACTGAGTATCACACAGGCATATCAGAGGCTGCCTGGAAACTTGTTTGAAAAAGAGATCCTTTCATGCAAGGTAAGGTCAAAAGAATTCAACCTAAATTACAACACAGATGACTGAATGTTGTACATTAGTTACACATCCTTTCAAGAAGAGACATACCACATGCTCACAAAGAATGAAACAGATTTACTCAGACAGAGAAGTCAAAGATCTTGACAAGGAATTTGACAAGCAAAAAATTAACAAAAACTATAAAAAGAATAAATGCACCACACAGGAACACACGCAAGCGCTTATTTGAATGCATTCAATTAAACACACTGACTATGCAGAAGTAAGCCAAGCACTACTCTATATTACATGAAGCTAGGTGAGCACCACGATGCTGGATTATTTTGTGAAACAATGATATTAAAAAGATAATGATGATCAGATACAAGGACATCATGCTTAAAATAATATAAAATGAAATCAAAACATGGGATCATACAGGGAATAAGTATTTATGATTTAACCTGGAATGTGTACTATATAATTAAAATGTAAATATGAATAAGCATTTTTTATTAAATAATATGATTCTATCAAAAACATAAGGAAACACTGTATATGTACGTGAAATGTCAGAGCATCATTATCTACTATCATGTTTCTAAGAAGAATGTTTAATAAAGAATGAGCATCTGAAAAATGGAATAGGAAATGTGGTCAAGAAAAGCATGAAGATCACTCTGGCAAAAGTGAGTAAAATCAGAAAGCAAACTTTAACGTATCTGGTAGTACATACTCCTCAACTGCACATCTTAATCCATTAGAGAGCAAGTATTTCTGTTGACAGTATGAAGAGCAATAAAATCTACTTTTGATATTGTTTGCACTTTCTTATTGCTTCCTTCTTCACAATGATATGGTCAGGTCACAGTTTATGAAATACACACGATCCCTTCACAATTCTTTTTTAGGAAAACTGTATGACAGGTCACAGTAAAGTCATCTTGCAAACGGGTTTGTTCAATGCATTCAAATGTAATCAGTTTACGTATCTCACAAAACTGATTACTACGCAAAAAAATATGCAAAACAATGTACCACATTTTTAAGTACACAGCTAATTATAACTGTACGAAAACATCTACTCAAAAGACATCAAGGGACAACTCATAATACATTGAAAATAAGTACCAGCATCTATTCAAACAGTAGTAAAATTGTAAGGCTAAATAAACATTACATTAACATGCTTCAACCAATAAAAACATTAGTTTACAATCTCCAGCTGCAAAAGAATTTAACTCATACATAAGTAAATGCAAATTTTAAAATAAAAATAATGTTCTACTTGAGTGAAAATGCAACAAAAGTGATTGAAAAATAATCCACACACAATGTTTACACTGATTAAGCTGGAAACATACAAACCATCAAAAATTTATAATTCTAAACACTAGACTGAAAAAGAATACAGACAGTACAACACTATTAGTGCACCAAGTACTGAAATAATGGTCAGAAATGCAGTTCTGTTGGAATTACAATAATTCATTCCACAACAAACTTTTTGAAGAATGTAAAAGATTGAATCATTTGTATTCTGCATTATCAATGACCATTTCAAGTTCAATTGAAAATATTTCCATTCACATGCATATGGATCCACAGCTGCAATAATAACAAATATAAACTATTCAAATGATTAAAATAACACATAACAAACACCAAAAACAGAAAACTATCACTGAAAAACAGGAGAAGTACAATGAAAGGATGTGTTGCACAGTATTATGCATTAAATTACTTAGGGTACAAATTGTTCATAAAGATAAAAATGTCACCTGCCCTCAATATAAGCATGTTTATTTTAGATAACTTATTATGTAAGAAATACAATCAAGTAAAGTGGAAGAGTACCTATGATATAATTGTGTATTCAAAAATAATTCTTTGATGGTTTCACAAGACCTGCTGCAAACTATTGAATTTTTTAAGAGAATGCACTATGAAAGAAGACACAACTCCCGAAGAATCAAAATAATCCACTACTCTTTAAGCCTTTAGTTGGAGATAAGGACAATAAACTTTTTGAACTGATATCAACTTTCTTGTAATTTTCAACAAATTTTTAATTAGTAAATATTTATAACCATCCTCAATATTGATAAAGAAAAGTGATTGTCTCAATTTCTTAGAAGTATTCCAGTCTTCCACTTAACTTGGTCATAGAATTTTGTTAGTGGGGGGTATTGTGCGTTAGCAGGTACTAAATTGGTAAATATCATCCAGTATAGAAACAGCAATATTTATATCTGGTGCAAAACATAATACAATTGGTAAGACCAACTTCGCAAAATATCTATGAAACACAATGAAGCATACATCTTAAAATGCACTATACATAAGTGATGTACATACATACACACTATTTACTTAATTAAATCAAATACATTTTAGTTTGAAACTAAAAATTTTGAAATACTGTTTACATAACTGAATGATATTAGGTACAAGAGACGGTAACGGGTCACTCCCCAAAATCAACACTCTGCCCATTTGTATAGTTATGAACCATTCCTCTGAGCCCACCGGAAAAACATCCCCACCCACCCACCCATCCTGTACACAGCATGCAATATCCGACAGTATGAATACACACAAACTCAATTAACAAACAACCAAGCATTCAAGTAAAGAGTTGTTGGCCATCAATTTCAATAAAAGCAAAAAATAAATTATTTAATGTATATACCCTTTACAGTTATAGCACCTAATTTTTTATATTCCTTAATTTTAACATATGTAGATAAATATTCCCATTGGAGAAATCAAAGATTTAATCATAATACCAGTCATTATATAAGATCAATAATTTCAAATTCCTAAAAAATTTCTATATTGAAGGCAACTATGAAATACATAATAGCCCTTATGAATTAAAAAGTCATGGGTACACATAAATCTGAGTTTATATAATTATAAAACAGGTATTAGAATAAAGAGATAATTTAATAACAAATGCAGTAAGAAAAAAAAATTAAATGAATTGACTTTCATCAATAATAACTGTCTAATTTATGAAGAATTGAGAAATAAATCACAAATCTCTTGCTCTTTCAAGCAACTTCAATTGAAAAAAGAGATGTTTAAGAATATGTTAACTTATGTAAATATTCATTGTTTCATTCTGTAAAACTTATATAGTGTTCAATACATCACACTGTAAATGAACTAATACTTTTTACCAAATACAAATAAATCTGAATCCTATTACTAAAAAAAAAATTGATTTATAAATATTTTAACCTACAACTTATGAGTACAAATTGGTGGCACTTTTCTAGCTGAAAAGGCTGAGAGCTTAACAAATGTGTCTTAAGCATATATATATATATATATATATATATATATATATATATATATATATATATATATATATATATATATATATATATAGGTGGATTTAAATTTGTATTTACTGTTTTATAATTAAACTTATGAAAATATAATTGGCCAGCTGGGAAGCAAATTCATACGGTGAAATGAAAAATAATTTTGTCAAATGAAGAAGAATAAATCCATACTTGCAACGCAAGTACATGCAATTTTATAATGCCAAATTGGATAAACAAAATCACAAAATTAAACAACAAAACAAATAACTGCTCTAAACGATTTAAAGGCTGCTTTACGATAAGTGCACATATGCAGACAGTTTTATCAGTTACATTGATATACTTCCTTGAAGAAATTATTAAGAACATTCTTTTTCTTTACACTCAAGAAAAGCTTAGTTTTACAAAGTCCATTTGGTATCGTTGAAAGCAATGCGTTCAATGTCTCAAAGTTCTAAATAATTAGAAAAAAAAAAACTTTAAACCCTTCAATATTTTGAAATCAAATGTAAATCACTCCCACAATAAAAATATTGTTTGGTTTTTCGATCATAGTAACGGTGAGTGGTTCAAAAATGAATCAGTCAAAGCAAAATTCACGTCCACGATGTCAACTATAACCCTTTCCTTCATGTAGCCAGACTTCATAGATAAATTGATAAAAAACTATTGCTTTTGGGTACTAGGAGATAAGTTTGTAATCGGCCTGAATAAACAAAAAAATTATTTTTCAATCCCTCCCCTACTCTATTACTTAAGTTTCGAATTCATGAACCAAAATGATACCATACTTTGAAATAACAATAGTTTTGAAATCACATAACAGAAACAATTAAAAATGAAGAAATGATCTAAGGAAAAGAAAGAGAATCTAAAGATTACAAAAATACTGGAACAGGAGAAACAATATTAAAAAGCAAACAAAAAAACAGTAATATGAACTTTTGCCACTCATGGCTCTGATCATGAAAAGAATGTTTGATTTGATCTTATCAGACTCATCTACATCAAAACAAGAGGAAGTGCATTATATGGAAGTCCTTTTCATTTGTGTTGACAAATTGATGAATCCAAAGTTAAGATGAGTAAGAAAACAGGCTTGGAAGATGTCACAGAAACAAATCGTGAATAAATTAAATTAGGTTTTTTAAGGAAGCATAGAAATCTCCATGATCTCCATTGATTACTGGTATGTTAATTCTGAACAAATAAAAAATTATAAACAACAATACTTAGAGTGCTTACGCAAATGTTTTCTCCTTGTATTACCGAAGGAAAACTCGTGTTTTAGGAACTTGATAATATTACTAAATCTTTTTGCTTTCACATTCATGTCATGATGTTCCTTTACGAGGACCTGAAATAACCGAGTTGAAACATAGCGTATCATTTTTTATTAGTGTATGAAACTACTTTGTAAATAATTTTCATATTAATTTGTTGTTCTTGACAACATTTAAAGCTTTTGAAGGCAATTCCCCCATTGTATTTTATACTATACTTACAATGACTTGTTATTCTCATAATCAATAAATTAACTAGTACATATTATGTACCTTTACATTTTTTTAGTTTTATCTTCAATGTTAAATTTTTAAAAATTTTAACTTCTATTTGTGATAATCACAGAGAATCATTCATTTATATTGTGGTAATGTGGCTGGGGGTTGGGGGTTGGGGAAAGGGGTGGTTTGTTAACTTGGGTATAATTTGCACAATATGTGGGTTTTAGTATCCATTGATTTCTCAGTGATCTCAGTGATTTCCCTGTATATAATTTGTAAAATAATTATCTATGGGGGAATCATTGCTAATATTTATGTAAGACAAAAGTATCCTCAAACATTGGAGGTGTTCATCAAAACAAACCCACAGAACGCCAAAAGCACACACAGTAATATGATAAATTAGTGATCACTGATAAACAATACCATATAAAATACAAGATGTAATTTCTCTCAACCTTTTGTTTTTGACCCAAAAATTCTTACAATGTAAACCTGAATATAGTTAACACAAACATTTTCATAATTTTCAGTATTGTAACTAATTATGAGTCCTAGAATATTAAGGAATTTGAAGATGTTCCCATTCATCAATCATATAAATAATTAAGAATAATTTGAGGAAACCTTGTACCTTACATCTTGCTTCTTAAAGCATTATTATATTCAGGTATTAAACAAAACTTTAAATTGTGATTTTTAAAAATTACAACAATGGTTTATTATTCTCTGGAAGGATTTATCAAAAACAAAAGTACGTCCTGTTTCAACTGGAGTTCAAAAACATTGACACACATTTTTTCTGACAAGTCCTGAGGTTTTTGAATTGCAATACTACTCTATTCTCTGAAGAAAATCTCTGGAAAAAGATTACTTCATCTTTGATATTCAATGTCTTACTCTGTGAGAAAATAACTGTTGGTCTTTTGCTCTTAAAAGAGCTTAAACAAATATACATGCCTCTTCAGTACACTGAATTCTAAATGTTGGGTCTCACAATAAACAACATCGAAAGGTCTTGGGAAACGACTACATAATTATAAGTAATACGAGGTATTTTCAACAAATCCAGCTCATATTATTTGTAAATAAATAAAAATCTTAGTATGAGCACATGATATAATACAAACCAGATTTGCTCTTGACAAACCCTCTAAACATAACAAAAATTTTAAAAGGTGAATTTTAATTAATAAGTACTAATTTGATATGGTTCATAAATTAAAAACATTGAGAAGTCAAAAAGTTCTGTACATGATAAATTTTTGAAAATATTATTACAGTCGACTCTAGCTGTAGTGAACTTGGATATAGTGAACTTAAGTCACTGGTTTGGTTTCACTTACAATACAAATACGTACATGAAAATTTGGTAATAGTGAAACTCAGTTATAGGAAATATAACAATCTGGAAATTAATTCTCTCTTGTAAAAGAATATATCGCTTCAGTGCCACAAATTCCAACACTAGGCAGCTTGAAAAAATATCGGCCAAAGGTCATAATCAAAGAAGTATCCTCGGAAGTGAACATAACAGCCCCGAAATGGGACCTTACTGATGACCTCACGCCACTCAGTTTCAAGCTTGATGTTATGTCATATTCCTTGGGTCAAGCTGCATTGTATTGTATGTAGGCAACAGGAAGTGTGCAACTGCCACAGCCTCCCTATATCCACTGTGACACGTAATAAAGTGATCAATTTCATTAGCCGTTTGTGCCTTGCCACTATTGAGAGGATCTCGTACATTATTAGGTGAGTAAAAGGGCCTTTGAAGAGTGGGGCTTCCAACAGTGAACGAGGCATTGTGAAGAAAAGGAAGGGTGTCAAGACTGCATTATGATACTTTGACTGACAGTGGGCAATGCAGGATCAAATATGGCGAGGGCACAAACTCTGGAGAAGGATCTAGAGGAATTAGTAATGAAAAATGTACGAAGCAAACAATTGAAAATAATTGATTTTTAAAAGGACAAATAAAGATTAAATGTTCAGTTCGTGCTGTTAATGTATTTTCTGTATAACTACATATATTAATAAAATCAATCATTGTGAAGAAATTCCATTTAATTTTGACATCCTCAGATATAGTGAACCAAAAATGTTAGTCCCCAAAACTTCACTATAACCGAAGTTAACTGTATTATGAATTTTACCTCCAGTCTGTACTTTCCCTACCAAATATTCTGAAATAAATTATTGCTACATGCTAATATACATTTCTGCTCACACAAAATGACCAATATCCCCTATCAATTTGCCTAGTATTATTTTACCTGCTTCTGAATTTTTTTATTAAGGCAATTTTGAAAATCACAAATACTAGTACATGTGAAAACAGCTGCCAAAAGTGCCTGGGTAAAAAAAAAAAAAAGGTACACATGTTTTGCAATAAACATATGTCAGTTAACCAGAAAGGACAAAAAGAAATTCTTAAAATGAAATTAATAACAAAAGATTCAGAAAAGAAAAAACATGAAAGGAAAAAATATGTACAAAGAATGAATGAAGAACAATACTTTTAAAATACCAAGCAATTGCAATAAAAGCAATTATTTACAGATGTTAGTGAATGGTGAAAAAGCTTTGGAATGTGAATTAATTATTTATCATATTTTCTAAAGGTCTAAAAATTGTAATAAGTAAATTTCTGGTTTAGAGAAATTTTCAATTATTTTACTCTGAAAAGAGATTCTGCATTTCAATTTGTAGATATTTTGGATGTTGGACTCTATGCCAAGTGTGTCAAAAAACATGCTATCAGTTATATATCAAATTTAATACTGTTACTATCACATGGTCTTTCTAACCCAAAAAGCAACCTGGATTTGTGTGTTATAAATAAATTTGATTATGATTTTACTAAATTAATAATTATTTTCAGTTGCCAATTTGAGTGGGTTATTTCAATTTCTCAATTTACCTTAATTTCATGTTAAAATAAATTCCGGAAATTTCTGACAAATGTATGCACACTTAATTCTTGGAGAAAATACAGAAGAAATAACAATTAAACATCAAGGAATTGGTTTGTGTTCAGAATTGACTAAAAAACAATCACATGGCTACCTTCAATGAATGGCAACCCTTTTAATGAGAATTCAAAAGATTTGAAAGCATTTACAATGTAGCAGGTCATGCAACTTGTTATGAGATGTTCAGAGAGATGCATTTTCCAGAACAAAATTGTTTTCTTGATCAGTTCCTAGTGAGATTTCTCAAAAATTTCTAATTAAGTACCAAAGAAAATCATTACAAGAGGTAGAGTTCATAATCAGAAAATACAAAAGGTATGTTGCACTCCAGAAATCAAAGCAATGATCGCCCTTCTGCATCATTTCAACTAACATTACCCCTTTATGATAACAAATGTTAATTATAAAAAATAATAACATTAACTATCAGTAAAAAAGAAACTCAATATTTAATACACTGGAGACTGATACCTAATGATCCTGTACTTTCACAATTCCCAAACGTTTCCTTCCAGTTGCCACCAACAATCTTTGCCTAATCAAAAACTTGAACAAATTTTTTAAATATCCGAACCAAAGTGAATATATAATTCTGAGAAAAGTTCCTAAAACACTAACATCACTTAGAATAGAGCTACATTTCCTCAAAACAATAATAAATGCCTTGCAAATGAGCATGCACCAAGATAAGAATCTCCAACCATAGTATTACCTGTGTGGGCACAAGATAAGGAATTCTCATTTGCAATGTATTAATATAGCATCTCTAGTTTTCTTTCTCAATAGGAAATTTGAAAATAGAAAAAGAACAGTCTTCCCCGAAGAATTGGCAATTTCGAAATGATACAATGACAAATATTTAAAAGTTGAAAGATCAGGGTAAAATAAAGGCCAGAAAGATCAGGTAAAATAAATAAATAAACTAGGTGTTATGTCACCTAGTTTCATATTGCAAATACTGATTGAATCCACAAACTCATTTTGTCACAGCTGACATATGACTGGAAGGCTCCAAGGAACAGCTTGCCCACCATTAAATATTGTACAAGAATTTGTAAGAGTGCAAAACTTGTAATTGTTTTTGAATTTGTTTTTGTTAATATATGTTTTGTTTCAACTACTTAGGATACTGTAATTTGATATTTTGTTTTATTTACACGTATGAGTTATTTAATATAATAACAGTAAAAATGGATTTTTTTTAACCCTTTGTACTCGACATGCATCAGAAAGTAGCCCTCCAGATCAGACATCTGTGAGAGGACAGATAGATGGTGCCGCGTAGGTCAGATTGTGATGTCTTATACGTGTCCTACAGGTTGGAGGACAGCTCTGAGGTGACATGTTGAATTTCCTGTTTAACTTGGAAGGCATCAGAGAGATGACACACTTTATTATAGAATTTTCAGAGATTTCGGTCAATAATGTCGAATCATCAAGTCTAAGAATGTATAATCTGAGCGATCAGAAAGATAACACACCATTCTTGCCTTCCTTGTCTGTATTGTTTCAGCAGAGTGATGTTTGTGCTAAGGCCTGTATTACTTGTGTTTGCAAATTTTTTAGTGTAAAATGGAGTATAAGAGGAGGAAATTGGAAAATATTATTAGATGTTTTTAAAAGTGACATAGGAGATTGAGATTAGGAATATATAGAGAATGGAGGAATTCAGAGAAGAATGTTTATTGAAAATCCTGCCCTGGAGACCCTGCTATGCACCCTGGGGAAAGTTTTGAGAAATTTCATTCTAAAAAAGATTTTAAGTATTAGATGTAAAATTAAAAAAACAATGTCAAATGTATTTAACTTCATGTTGAAAATTCAAAAAATATAAATTATATTTGTGCTTTTTCATTTATTACCTTCAATTTCAGAGACAAAAAGTCATAGAACGATGGATATATTTCAAACTGAAATACACTTACTACAATTACATATAATTTCTTCAATAATTAACACATATCCCTGTTTTATTAGCATGCTCATGTAGAAAAATAATGTGATTATAATTTCAGGAACAAGAGAAAACTTATAAAATGAAAACCCAGATAATCCTTTTCACTATGACTAAAGGATGTCTGAGCTGATAGAGCGAAGTGTTTAAGTGCGTGAACCCAAGATGCCATTTTCCGATGTCATCCCTGAGATGCTGTCCGACCTGTAAGACAGGTTGTCGTTCACTGCCGTACGATCCAAAGAATTGGGTTGAATTGAAAGATATGGGTTTTGGTGGTTCTTGATGTTTTGTCACCGATCCTGTACAAAGGCAACAATATCTTCTCCCAAGTTTCTGAAATTTCATACAATCTTGCAAATTGCACAAGTTTGTCGCAGGTGAGCCCACTGAAGGTTTAAGAGGGGACAACATTCAGATGCCTTTTATAATGTCCCTTAGATGAATGTGACATTGCTTGGGTGATATCAAAATTTGATGGGGTTACATTCACTTAATATTGAAGTTGGAACTTCCTTCTTTCATAATAAGTCCTAAGATCTAATTATGCTCCAAACTGTTACAAAATGATCAAGGAAAAAATAAGATTTTTCATGAAGTTTTATATTTGTACAAATGGTGACGATTGCAGAACTTCTGCAGCACATCAATTATGATAGATATAGGGATTCAGTATAACTTTGAAAAGAAGTGCACTGACTAAAAGAGTAGAAGAATGCTGTATGTAATGAAAATACAATATTGACAAACATTACTTACGAATGCAAAATTACATTAAAGCACCACTTTCTTTCCAAAATTAAATTTTACTAATTTTGTCACTAATAGTTGTTTCTGTAAAACCTTTCTGTAGGTTGTGAAAATTAAAGAAGCTACTAAATAACAACATAGGTACACCTAATGCAACATAAGTAAGTCTTCTATGAAAGGTAACTAAATGAGCATCATGACCCTTATTTGGAGTATTAGATTTTCTTTTTCTTCTTTTGGGGGGGGGGGGGCTGCTTTTTGCTCTTGTATGTGAAAAACCTAATTATCACATTGAATGTGATGAATTCATAATACCTCGTCCAATGCAATTAAAAGAGGAATAATTAATATTATTAACGTGTTGAAATGAAATTTTAAAGAATATAACAACCCAGAAACTAATCTCATCATTAAAAACAAAATTGTACAAACTACTGCAAAATGGACCCATAATTGCTTCTTTACAGATACCTCAATACAAAAAGAAAAAAAAAATTACAAATAAAAAAAGAGAGCAACAAATCTTATCAAAGTGCAAAATGAACAAACATTACTAAAGAAAACTGCACAAATCAGAATGAAAAAAATCATACAATTTCCTTCCTTTTATCCTACGGATGGCAACAACAACAACAACAAAACCTCTTAAGAAAATCCCTGTTTTGATTCATATTTCAAAATCCAAAATATACCACATATGATGTTACAGTCAAGCAAAGGACATGAAAGTGTAATAAGGACAAGAATGATTCACAATGAAACTGCATAACTTTGATGAAGGATGAAGTTAAGCTTGTCAAAATATCAATATACATAAAAAAGCAAGTGCACTTTAGGGCTAGAATTTGGAAGAAGAAAAAAAAAACAGTCAACAAAAATTAGTGAACCATAATTCTATGATTACACCACAAAATCTGTTTTTGAGACTTTTTTTCAAAGCATCAACCAAATTTAGTTTTTTTTTAAATCACCCATCATAATCATATTAAGAAAAAATATTAAGAGAAATCCCAAATTAAATAAGGCTACTGTTGGATTGTTTCATTACTAAGTATTTTCATAAATGACATACGAGCACTTTTAGTTGAATCTGCAGAAGTGTGTGAAATATGCAGAATTAAAGACCTTTACAATGTAAGTTATGACATTAGGTCAGAGATATGAAGATCACAATGTACATTGACATTTTCCCCTTTGGACAAAGACTGCTAATTTACTAATTTGCTTATAAGTTTTATTGTTTTGTGAGATATCGAATTTTACTGCATGATTGACAGAAGCAACTCATCAACTGAATTTATATGACAAGAACCTTGTAGAAAACATGCTTGGAGAGATATATCATATAAACAGAACCATTGAATATGGTCGTTTTGAATACTCAAATTCACGAAAGTGCATACTTTACACATAGAATATACAAGTCATGTATACGTTCTGCCAAATTAATATAAGAAATTGTTCATAAAAATACACAGTAAAAGATTTCTATTAAATTGGCAATTTAGAATGGTATCACACAATAATGTTAACCAATGTGTTTCCAGATCCATTCTGTTTTTCTTAGACTGGTTTTTAATTAATGAACCATGTGATTTTTAAAACATTTAAATATAAACAAATGTTGTTTCCAACATCACTTTTTGTGTTTGTTGAAAATGGTGGAGAATGCCTTCAGGGAATTATCGCCATAAAAGTACAATAAAGCAACAACATGGCTTGTTCCGAAGGAACAGAATTGACCCTCCAAAAATAGCAACTCAAACACGCACCTGATTACTGCTTGAATAAATCAAACTGAAATCCACATTCACAAAACACATTAAAATCAAAGAAACAGTTTTTATAGTCCGACTTGCAAATTAACTAATTAATTTCAGTATTATTGTCTGAATATTATGAGGCCTCTGAAGAATATCTCAATAAAAACAAATCCAACAAATGATACTTTTATGGAAAACAATTCACAGATTCTGACCCTTAATGACGAGCCTTGTTCGAGAAATGTTTAATGAAATACTCCAAGAATATCATCAACCAAGCATGTTTTGGCAAGATGTGACTATTTTTATCGCAAATTCAAATTATCACATTGTGAAACAGGGCTTTAATCTACAGTAAATTTTTTCTTCTTCTTTTCTTACAAGCAAAGTGCCCATAAAATGTGTTTTGATGAGGTTTATTCATTGTCATAAGTAGGACCTACTTAAAATGTAACATGGAAGAGCTTAAATTAAAATTTTGCTTTATTGACTTTTAATTAAAATTTTGTTTTATTGACCAATTTCTAGAATTTGTCTGAATGTTTTAATGATTTGTTCACTCTACATAATAAGTTACTCAAATGCTTTCTAAAATTCCATTTGAAATTCCACTTCCCCTAAGCAACAATTTTTAGAACACAAATAATGTATGAAACAGCAACCCTTCCCAAAAATGAGCAGTTTCCTTGGGAATCACTCTGATTGCTGATAAGCATTGGCCTGGACACTGCATGCTGTGCCTCTTGGGCGCAACTGAGACAGGTAGGCAGGGTGAGGCTCTGCATCACACCTGGTGGGGCACAGTGGACGGCCGGGCGGTCGAGTGAGGCAATGGGGCTGCGAGTGAGCGTACCAGGGGTCTTTAGGAAGGTCAGGTAACTGTCCTGGAACTTGCTCCAACCTGCCCCTGCTCCATCTGCTACAGACGCAACTTGCGCCGTAGTGGCTGCTTGTGCATGTGAGGACACCAGTTGTTGTACAGGTGCTGCCAGCGCTGGCTGCTTTGTACTTGGGGACACACCCCCACGATCCACACCATCTGTTCCTGTGCCGCTAGCAGAGTCTTCATCATCTCTATCCTTATGCGAGTGTGTGTAGTGATACGTAAGCCCTGGACGTGTCTTGTATCGAGCTCCACATACTGCAACAGACTCAAACGGTACAATTTGACCTCGGCAAGCGAGGCATGTAGTCATGTTACAAATAAGTACTACTTCTTAATTGTGAAACCATTGTAAATACAGTATTTCATTTTTTATAGTGCCTGAAAACAAAAAACATAGTTATATTAACATAACATTTATAAAATCTCTCTCTCTTTCTCTCCGTCTCTCTCCCTCCCACCCCAACCATTTCATATATCATTGATCTGCACGAGAAAGTGGATTATAGCATTGACTGGAAAATGAATCATTGATCCATTTGAAAAGTAGATCAATTCTTACAAAGGATCACCAAGTAAATATTATACAAAACATTACTGACCATTTCTGGATATGTAACCCATTACATGGAAAAGGACCTTAATTTCAATTTTTCATTTTGGAGATTTTTGATGTTCTAAAATTTGAGGATACTGAACATATAAACAAGATATTTTAGCTTCTTGTTGCAACAGAAGATATTATTTACCAACTGTAGACAATAAAATAACTATTTTGAGAAAACACTTTTTTTTTCACAGTTAACTTTTACCTAAGAAATCCATAATAATGTAGTATCCAAGAATCAAATTTAGTTTGGCAAGAAAACCATTAGGTAACATATCTAGAAACATACTTTTTACAATTTTGACCATCTCTCCTGTAAAATTTCATTAGCTGACTTTGTGCAAAAGGGTCACAACTTTCATAAAATACCACTTTATTACTTCATGAAACGTATCTTACACCACAACTACTGTAACGTTCATTTATTTCCTAAAAAAAAAAAAAGAAAAAACTGTTCCCTGGTTTAAAATAAGGACAATTAAAAAAATATTTATTATGTAATATTCCTCATGATACAAAACCACATGTAATTTTGTTCTCTACAAACATTTCATTTTCAAAAGCAGATTCAGGCTAAAGGTATTTTGGAAACAATTTCCACTTTTTACCCACAGGAATCATTGGAACATGTATTAGTAGACACTGAAGCATTGAAGTGGTAAAGAATTTTCAGTAACTATTGTGTTCTGCTTTCAAAATTTAACTTTTTTCCTAAACGTTTACTTGCTTGTTCAGTCTCTTTCTTCTCATAAAAAACCGGTTCCATAATTTTGAAATGAAGATTGATCCTGCTTGAAAACAAGACGGAATTTTGAAAACAAAACGGATGAAGTTGTATCTTCTGTTTCTTTTTTAATAGAAAAATTCTTTATTCTCTAACTTAACAGGTACTAGACGCAACATGTTTCATATTTCAATATTTAAAAATCAAAAAAATAATTCTCCATACCATTACATTAGCAATAGCAAGTAGTATATCCAGAAGAGAAGTATGTGATTGAAAAATAATGTTTTAATATCAGGATGCACATTCTGAAACACCGCAAATTATTTCAATACACATGTAGCATAATCTTTTGCATTTATACAAATTCCCAAGACAAGTTATGTACAACAAAGCATTCAATAATTTTCTTCTATTAACAACCAATATAAAATTACTTTTATTTTCTATTTCATTAAATATTGAAATCTTCCTCAGCATTTTTCCGTAATAACTTTAGAACTTAAATTTTTTTTATTATCACTGAAAAACAATAACTGACAAGTTGAAATTGCTTCTCTACATCAATAAAAAGGCAATAAAAAAAACATTGAAACAATGTTTACATTAACGTTTTAATGAATGAATTTAATTTTTGGTGAAATTGCAATTTTGAAAATTCAATTTTTCCTAAACAATAGCAACTATATTTATTAAATAGCCACAGTTTTAAAGAAATGCCAAAAAATTACACACAATTTTCAAAAAACCCTTCTTTGTTGACACATGACCCCTGACACAGGGCATTTCATGTGATCTGCATTGGACATACTGTACATTTTCATTTCACAAATAATTTCCATACAGTCAGTTGATGTAACAAGCTTTACACACAAATCAACTAACACTTCTTGTGAACATCCTTTTTTTTGACCATTGCTGTGTTGTTAATAATTCTTACTTTACAAAAAGAAATTATACCCATGGTTGTGGATGTTCTCTAGAAGTTATCTCTTTAGTTTCTATTCTTGGTGCAGCAACAGAGTGCAAATTGAGGGATCATCCCCCTTAGAGAGATGATGTTCCCTGCTAAAAAAAGTATTTATTGAATTACAATATCATGGACATGATTATTGTAATTCATTTCTAGAGGCCTGATCTATGATTTCCATACTTTGAATCAAGAAAATTGGGAAAGGAAACTTGGGTAGGCAAAATATGAGGGGAAGTAGGAGGGCGGGGGAGGGGGGGGAGAGAAAAATACCCTAATTGAATTAGTGACATAATATCAATAAATTTCAAGCGATTATTGAGAAGCTTCATGTAAACTACCCCCCAATAATCATAATACCCGTTTCAAGCTCACAGGGCCATGAGTACCTTTAAATTGATAGAGGAATATCAATTTGGAGAAAAATGGACAGCCAGACGGAGACAGAGACAGACTGATGTTTTGCTGTCAGTTGGATTTTCAGTATAAAAAACCCACAAAACAATGAAATCTCACTATACAATGTATTAGAAGAAGTAATTTACAATATATAGAAAAAAGATTTATCCAGTTTTTCAATACCAGGGCGTGGCAATAAATGATTTTCTGTCAAAAATTTGCTGTATTTGAGGGCATGATAATAATACTTTCACATCGTACAAATTAAGGGAGAGAAAGTAAACACTGATTTCCAATTACGTTTGCAAAAGAAGGTAAAAATTTCTTTTAACTTTTGCAATTTTTAAAATGAGTTTTTAGGGAAACTCAAACCTAATCAAACCTAATAGGTGCATTCTGCTGTCTTCAAGCAAAAACTTAAAACAGACCTGTTGTTGAGAAAATTTTAAAACTGACCAGGTGCATTAAGTGAAATACTCCTAAAAATTAAAAGATCCAATTTCGATTCACAGAGTCTCAAATGCAGCCGGATTCATCACATAATTAATTTTGGAGAAAATCCTACGATCAGTTTACATGCTGATGATATCTGAATGAATAAGCGAACAGACTTTTCGAAAAACGAAAACACGAGTGGTATCAAGGACCTCTGAATGCTTATTTCAGTTAAAATATTAACATTGATTTTTTTGGTGGCGTTACACCTCTTTATACAATAAATGAGAAAAATGGAAGCTGTCAAAGTGCAAAGGTGAAGGGCAAGGGCAGCCATGTAACATGTACAAACGTGTCAAAAGTCACTCGCTCTTCACATTTCTCACTCATTCTTGTGGAATTTCATTTAATTTAGTGAATGTTTTTTAGACAGTGGGGAAAATTTACTTGGAAGCTACTATGTCTAGTATCACTTCTTGCATAAAAACAAAGAACACATTTTTTCACTCTGTAAGTCCACATTTATATATTTTTACTTTAATATTAAAATTCTGACATATAGAATATTTAGGTAATCATTCATTCCAGAAGAAAAACATAAGACTAACAATTTGACAAAATTTATGTTGTATGAAAAGAATAGAAAGTGAACTGTCAGTATGTCCAATGCAATATGTGTCAAACCTCACTGTTTTTAATTTAGCACTCTTAAAGTTTGGCTGCTCAGAATGTGCAAAAAAATATAACATCCTTTAAAAATTAAACTAAACTTCAATACTCCGAAGTGAAAAGATTTATTTACATGTTGGTTTGCACGCTGATTGTAAAAAACAAACTGTTGTTTTTGAATCAAATACCAGATAACCTGCACATTGCAACATACAGGGGTGCATGTGAAACAAACCTTCATATATCCAAGAAATCTGAGGAAACAGGTAAAGAAAAAATATAAATACAACACTGTGCAGCCTCACCTGTGCAGTCTACAAAGCCTAAAAACATTACTCCTGTAGAGAAAACATGATTTGGTTATTTGTTACAACAAAGTAGATTCACCAGCACCAATCCCGTGAAATCACAGCATGAAATAAGTGATGGTGTATTTATCCAATGTGCAGTGGAGGCTGGAACACAGATTGAGAAGAAACCCAGGCAGTGTACAGAATACAAAAGAAATGGAATAAGAAAGACGGATAAAGAGAGAGAAAGACAGATGGGAGTAATTGCACACACATTAATAATTTACAAGAAAGAAAAAGAAATATATTAAAGTACAGTATATCATGAGATATGCCAATCTCTATTATTTCAAAGTCAATGTTACACAGTTCATATACACAAAGATTAATAAAAAAAATCCATATACACATTGCAAGCAAAAAATGTTTGAAACATGCAAATGATAAATGCCTACACCTATGGTTCACTTGCTATCCTTTGGGGAAGGATACAAAAATCAACAGAATCATGCTAAAAGCTACAAAATATAACACACTATTATATAAAACATCAAAACAATTTGCACCCACAACTGCATACTTACTTCTCAATAGAAAACTTAAGATGCTGCTTGAATAAAATTACAGTGGTCAAAGCAGAAATAATGATAGCACCCCAAAGATCAGAGTGTTTGTATTATTTCTTGTGCAGAACAAAAACCAGTACACATAGAAATTTCATAAACCAAAAATTCTGCCAAAGGATTTAACTCTGCTTGGGTAACTTGAAAGACGTTGCAATTAGAAATTGCAATTAATACAGAAGATTTCTGTTAGACAAAGGAGATTTAAAAACACCTATCAAGCTGTATCTACAACACTAAATATTTATGACAAAATATTAATAATAATCTGTAGAGCTCAAATTTAAGTACAAACTGCAATCAAAATTTTGCTCCGTTGAGTGACAAATTCAACAATTCATCTGACACCAAACATAGAGAAAAACACACCAGCAACCAAGAAATGTGCTTTACACTATCATGCAAATTTTGCAAGAATGGATAAATGAAGTTTTACAAATTACAGTAAAACCCTATTTTTACATCTTCCTGCCTTTTATGAAATTTTTCGTTGGTCCCGTCGTAAAGCTTATATTTACAATGCATTCTCTTACCGCAATTTACAACTTGATATGAAGAGTGCTTCCAGTCTTTTATGTGATTTTTTTTCCTTTTTATTTTTGACTTTCTTGCATACATACATATTATACGTATTACAGAAAAGTTATGTAATGCTGCAGTAAAAAACAGTGCTTTTTCGACAGAAAATTTCATACTGATACAGAAAAAGGGGATAAATGCTGTTCCAATATGTAGTAATATACTACATATGTTTGTAACAAACTCGCAGAAGCATCGCGTTGGTTCAGATCAATCAGAAAATATTAATTTTGGAGAAAATCGGCTGACAATTTATACGCTAGCATTGACCACAGACGTTTTACCATCAATCGATTTTTCCGTTTCCATGATCCCTCAATTATGGATTCAAGCTACACTATGTGTTAGAGGAAGTAATTAACTATATACAGGAATATGATTTATCCACTTTTCCATTACAAGGGCTCATCAATAAGAGATTTTCTGGTGAAATTCACTGTTTTCTAGTGCACGATTATACTTTATCTTCTTACAAAGAGCAAGAAAGTAAAAACAGCCACCATTGCAGTAAATAATGAAAGTATTTGCATAACCTATAATTTTTCAACTTTCCTGCATTTTACACTTTTTTTCATAGGTTCCCTGAAAAGTGTAAAAATGGGGTTTTACTGTATATTAAAAACTACATTTAAATAAATATTTCAGAAAATTTTCCCATAATATAAGGAGAAAAACACATAATGATACACTAAGAAATAAAATACTAACGTATCGTCTGAACACAAACAATAACATTTTAAACAGTCCATGAAGAATATTGTGCTCATTCACATGTATCCTCACTGCTATGAAACTTACCAAACTTCTAATTAAAAAATTCAAATCTTACATCACATTAATTTCTCTTCCAAAATTGCAGCTCAATGCTAGATCACATATCAAGTCTTTCAATATTATTACTTTAACGGATGAACTTTGAAAAGTTTTCTGAAGAGATAACGAACTAGTAAATTCCAACAATGATCAACAACTTTTCTAAATGTTCCTATTGTTCTTTAAAACTCAATGAATTTTAATTCCAAAAATAACCCAACAAGAAACAGAAATAAGCACATTTGTAAGACTTTCACTTGACTTTTCTGAGACACAAGGCAGTAAGAATATTCCAAGATAGCCAGGAAGTTCAAAAGGAAATTCCAAAACACTTAGAATCTCCAAAATGTCAAGTATGAAAAGAAGATATTAAGTTTTAATTACATTCACACTACACAAAAGCTATTGTGGCAGAGAATACAAATATGCTTCCAAGGCTGAGTCAATAGTACCTAAGTGATACTGGGCAGCAGTAATCCATCAGCATTGTCATTTCAGCCTTAACAGATATGCAGGCAAACTGAACTGTTGTGGACCTTGCGAAGCTCAATCCTGGGCAATGGCTCTAAGTGATACAGGAAGGCTACAAGGCATATTTGTGAGAGCAAAAGGTAATGCTTGCAACATACGAGATATGCAAATGTTTCAAATGGTAATAAAAAAACTGATAAGATGAAGGAACACACACACCTTCAATGAAAAAATAGAAGGTATTCTTTGGGGATAATGTTCTGAGGCAATCTAAGATCTTTAACCTTGTAACAGAGGTTAACTCCAAGAAAATTGACACGATTAAGAAAGTGATAATTGTGATGAATAATGAACATACAAATAAAAGAAATGATAGAATGAGAGAAAGGGGAAACAGGACTCCATGAAAATGTACATCTGACACTTTTACAATAGTTTTCAACATAACTTTTTTACCATTAATTTAAAGGAGCAAGCAGTAGCATAGTTTTACAAGGGAATCTATTTAACTTCAAAAAGAGACAAAATATGTTTGTTCCACAACACCTATTGTTTGCAGTGGAAGATTCATTTCTTAGAATTTAAAACACAACCTTTGAATTATAATTATAGTTTTCCATTCTAAATCAAGGACAATCAGTCCAATTGAAGGAAAGTAATTTGGAAATAGAAAATCTGGTACATTGATAATCTAGATTGGATTCTGAGGGGGGGGGGAGCACATAAAATGAATATTATACATATGTACATATTTGTTTAAAAGACATGTCAACTATTGATAGCAGACAACTATATAATACGCAGATAAAAAATAACCTTATTACTGACAATTTACGCTTATATGTAATTTAGGAGGAACTTCCCAAATCCTTGGATTGGATACCTCAATCCTTTCCACCCCAACAATGACTTCTCACATGTATAATTACAGCTCATTTACTCCAATATTTACAAGAACAATATGATCATTCAAAACCCTTACTACATTAATGGTTTTATTCATTCGCCTCACTTCTGTAATTATGAAAGTGATTTTCTTAAGTTCTTTTACATTGTTATTACTTAGCCCCCTGTTATTAGCTAATTTTCTAAACCTCGACAACTGATAATCCGGAATGGGTGCAGACAAAATAAATCCAGATTATTGAAGTCCTACTGGTTAAGACATGGAAGATATTGAAGATGGAAGTATGTAGATGACATTTGCATTTAATAACGAGTAAGGAAAGAGTAAGGAAAAAAAATCGGGAGAGAAGAAACAGTCATAATATTATACTTGGAACTAATTTCAATAAGATTTCAATCAAAGAATTATGGTTAAAAAATTGTTAATAAGGTACTGTCACATCAGTACACTCTTTTGACGTTTTATTTTACATTTAGTGCAAGAAAAATTGTGTGGAACAGTATTGGTCGTAATGACATGAACAATATTTAACAGAGAAAAAACAACAAATGAACGAAAAATTGATTTTCATTTCTCAGTTTGTGAGAAATGCAAAAGGCTACAATTCAAGCTGACTAGAATTAAAATAGAAAATTAATTATCCTTGTGATTTCACATAATTCTGCTCAACATAATTTGTTTAATTCAGTTGTACAATTTGTCAATTGCTTGTTTGAGGAAATATGTATCATTCTTTTTGAGATATTATGCCCAGTATTTCAACATTCTGAACAATATTCCTCTTTGAAATACATTTTAAAATGGTACAAAATTCAATAGTTGATTCGTTGCTTCTATATAGTACATCACTGATTACTAGGGCCCAAATTAGTAAGCAAATGCTTGTTTTTTGGTGTTACTTGGAAAATAATCAACTTCTTTACAAAACTAGTCTTTCAGTAATGTAAAAGGTTAGGTTGGGTTAGGGAAGGTTAATGTTGATACAACCTCTCTATCTATCTCCTCTATCTCGCGGCTAGCCCAGTACTTTTTAAAAATAATAATGTCTTTAAATCTTTCATTATAAACTTCTGATATCTAAGGCATTTTATTAATTATGGTACAATATATAATAGATAAATTCTATAATAGCTAATTTCCAAAAATTAACAACCATTCTTTTGCCATTAAGATATTAAAAAATTTTGCCGAAATCACATCAGAATAATGGAAAACAATAAAAAAACAGATACACAATTTATACACTTATGTTGAGTAAGGGACAAAGCTATCTCATTTTAATATAAAATTATCCGACCTTTTGAGGTGAACATTTAAAGACAATTAACAGTTTCTTTTTTAGAAATTCTTTTGTAACACAAAATCCTGTTTAGTACAGGAGAGCACAATTTACTTTCCCCACAACTTCATTTGCTTCGTATTAACTGACAATATTAAAGTTTTATCAAAAAATTGTTTGTCTCTTTACTTTTTAATTTATGAAAATAAATTTTATAAAATTCTCAATTTTTGGGCAAGATTATTCCATTAAAATCAATGGAAAACTCTGACCACGATTTAAAGATGCATCTTATATCAAGCGCAAGGTATAAAGACAGAAATAAAGACTCATTCCCAATAAAAAATATACAAAATGTTAACCTAACAATCCCATTTTTTAAATTACAACAGTATTCCAGAAAAGAGTCAATATCTCAAAAACAAAGTCGATCTACCAGATTTATAAGGTGAGCATGCTCTCATTTTCTCTTCTTCTGAGTCTCAAAGTTGGGGAGTAATTGAAAGAGAATTCTTGAAGTTTGGTTAAAAAAAAGGATAATAATTACAAGGGAGTAAACTAAAAATTGAAGCATTTCGTTTCATAAGAGTCTAATTGGAGAGAACTAGATTTGTGGAAAATAGTAAAAGAGCTTTGAATGAGTTGCTGAATATAGAACCAGGGCTATCTCTTGGAATTTGTTGGCACTAAGGTAGCTTTCAATGGTTCACAGAATCTTCTGAAATTTATTAAGCTGGGCACATAAATTCATTTAAAATTAGAGCTGAGGTATAACGTTTTTTTTACTTAGGTCCTTATAAAACGTAACACTTCAATTAAAATAATGGCAAAGCAAATGAACTGGCATATAATCCTTCACAGAACAGCTTTCCTGAAATCATGGTTCCGCTATATACAAATCCTGAGCCACAATGAAATTGAATTATTTTTCACAAAATCTACACAAGTTTTTTTGGTTTAATAAAGAGTTGAACATACTTCTGAACTTGCATAAGAAAAGGATATAAACTGTTTCAAGAAACTACAATATATCCCAAAAAATTTTGATTGGAGCATTTAGACAGTTCTGAAGTAAACTCTTCCACTAGTCTCATTGAAATCATTTATTCCATTCTGATTTTAATCACTCTATTGCAATAATTAAGTAATAACTACAAGACAATGAGACAAAAATATAGAAAATTAAATGACTCACGAACGCTACTCGCAACCAGAGAATTGTTTTACTATTTATTCATATGAGGTAGAAAAGAAAACACTGAAAATTCAATGGTTATTAAAAACCATTGAATTATGTATTAAATAATAATTCAATGATTTTCTCTTTACAGGATTCAAACGTAATTACCCTTGAGAACATTCTCAATGCATTCAATAGAAACATTTTTAGTTTTTTTACTATTATTAAATCATTAAATGTCCTATTACATGCTCTTGAATTTAGAAAATGAAGACAATATGTCAAGGTATTACACAAATTCTATACATATAAATAATTTGGTTAAGATTCCTAAAATAATCAAATACATTTAATTTCCATTAAGGATTTTGTTCAGAATTACTCAAGTTATGTTTTGGCGAGATAAAAACTACTTTGCAAAGGACCAGCTGTTGTCCAATTACAAATAATATCATAAAACACCTATGTTAAATAATGGAAGTGTTTCTGAATCTCTAAGCAACCTTTGAAAAACACAAAAAATTCTCAAACAAAACATATCTTTTGAGCTCCCTTCATTTCCGGACATTTTTTTACACTGCTGTAGCTGAATACATCTCCATAACTAAAAACGTTTTACAAAAGGCAAGATATATGGGTCGTCTGGATGGTATAAGTGAAACAAGTATAGAAAGCTGTGAAAGATCCCATCACCAATGGAATGCTTAGATGCAAACGCATACAATAAGCCATGGAAGCATCTAACTAGCATCTGCCTATCAAGCACAGAGAAAGAAAGCCAAAAGAGCACCAAGCACCCTAACAGAAGAACAGAAACCTTGAAAGTATCACCGAGGCCCACGGGAACATTGGAAACACAGTACATACTTACTATGTGGTACTATTTACTTTAGATGCCAAGCAATAGACATCAATTGAATGTGCTCAGAACAAACTGCAGATTCTCTACTACAATAAAAATACAGGTTCAATGAAAATCAAGGTAATCATCCAATCAAGTATTCACCCAACTTTTAAAACATTAAAATTAATTTCATTAAAAATATTAACAATTAAACTGATTTACAAATTATATATGATGGCTTCTATACAAATGACTTTAGATAATAAGAATTATATTTTGTTTAGTTCATGAATCAAGGTGAAGAATAGTAAAAAAAAGGGAAAAATATTTTTAGTAATGTTCTGAAATTTGTAAAAAAATTTGAAAAATTCTGTTTTGAAAAAATATGGAAAATCATTTAATACTAAAAAGTGAAGTTAAATTAATTCTGAAATACTCATCTCATACAAAAAAAAAAAAAAAAATCTGACAACTACTAGATTGAAAGTGTACAATTAGTTCAAATTTCAATGTAAATTGGGTGAAGACTCCTTGAAAAAGGCCAATAGATTTCTGACAACTACTGATTGGCATCTCTGATACACGTCTTCAGTAAACACACCACCAAACAGCCAACTTACGTTCACAAGCAAAGGGTTTTTCAGCATCAGTTAACCCATCATAATTTGTTTTCTTCCGACCTCTGCCTGGTCCCTATAAAAATAACAAACCATTTTTAATTGTCAAAAAATTATGTAGTGAATTACAGCATGTGCACCTGTGGCTGAGGATGTTTGCCACAGGTGCATACGAAAAATCTGGTACACTGGCCACAGCCTATCAGCTCCGTTTCAACATTATTGCTAGCCATGAATGTTTGCATTGTTATGTAAATTGTTGGTGATTACAATTTTCTATTAAAAATAAGGTCAAACAAAACAATTCAAAGTTATAAAACAAACGTAAATATATGTTTTAAAACTTCAAATTTCAAAACTTCCTTGAAGAGAATTTAGCAATGACAAAAAACAAAATTAAGATAAGTTACAACATACAAAACCAAATGTGAAAACATACCTTTGGCTTCTTTGCAGCAGGAGAATCACTATTCCTGGTTACTTTCTTGGGCTTCTTTTTTCGCTTGTAAGATTCTTCATAATCATAATCTGAATCAGGATCAGGTTCATCAAATCCTTCCATTTCTTGCATGTCAATCTCATCATAATACCAAGCATCCTGCATAACACCAAACTAAACAAAAATTATAGTTAGAAACCAACCAAACATTATTCACCAAATCAAATATGAGAAATATTAATTTAAAAAAATTTTTAAGGCACTTTTAGATTCACAGCTAATACTATAAATTGGGATTATTACATTATAGTAAAGTTATATTGAGGTTTGTTTGTTTGAACTTTGTGGCTTTAAAATCAAGAGTCAACTGAAATAAAATAAGAAGTAATCAAATATTAGAAATCTGTCAGCAGTTGCTAATTCCAATATAGTCATATACTGCAATGAACACACCAACCATGCACAGGCCTCTCCAAATGTCTGCAAAGCCAGTAAAGACTAAAGCAAGTAAACACACATACGCGAAAACAATGCATGTATTCCATCACATTCTATGATTCCAGAAAGGATAAATTTCGAAAAAATTGGACAAATGTCAAAAAGTATAATAGCAACTTCTTGTTCCATAAAACATTAATAAGTAAATACGGTCTGCATTAATAACATTACAATCTGCACTGAATGCCTTCCTTTCTCATGAGCTGTAATTAATTTACATCTAACGAATGGATAACATTGGTACCTATTATTATTATTATTATTATTATTATTATTATTATTATTATTACATATACTGTTGGAATCTATTATTTCTTAATTATTCCACAAGGATATAATTCTTCCAGAACTGTCAAGTGTTTACTGACTCCAGCCATGGACGCCCAACCTCTATGGGGAGAAAATTTCCAAATTTATTTGCAAGTTCTCAAATTTAGAAGAAAAAACCGAAGTGTAAGCTAAGCCAGATCTTTCCTTGAATAGAAGGATGAGGATATTCTCCTGTCCTTCTCAAAATGCATCATCCTACTCACATCCAGGCAACATCACACATGCTACGGAGGATGGGATTCACTTGCCTACATGAAACCTCAGAGACCCCAGTTCTGCATCAGTGTTGAGCAGAGATGATGAATGAAAGATTAGTTACAGCAGCCAGAGTCAATAGATTGTTGGCTGTCCATGAGACACTGTGTCACAGTTACCAATGTTCAATGTAGGCAGGTAGCATCTACCATGCCAGGACGCAACTTTCCTACATTGAACATTGGTAAGTGTGACACAGTGTATCATGGACAGCCAACAATCTATTGACTCTGGCTGCTGTAACTAATCTTTCATTCATCATCTCTGCTCAACACTGATGCAGAACTGGGGTCTCTGAGGTGCAGTGCTACTTTTGATTCAAAATACTGCAGGCATTTGGAAATGATTTGGACTGGCATAATGCCTATTATAAATGATATTTAAAAAACATATTTAAACTGCAATACACAATCATTTATACTGCTACATTCTATTACAAGACAGAACTTGTAATTTCAATGCGAGAGAAGTAATGACCAACTTTTTAAATTGACATGATTCAATATGTGAACAATTAATTTGTGCTCGTTGCATGCCCTATAATCTTCCAGAACTGCAGAAAATATAATGAGTGCACTAGTGTTACGAACTGCTGCCTGTTTACAAACAGAACACAGGAACTTCTTTAGAAGACTGGTGACAAATCTTAGTTCCTCCTTCAGACTTTGGAGAAAGATGTAGTCAATAAAATGAACTCTCCGTCAGCCCAAACACTATGAATTCTCCTCAGAGGCTACTCACAAAAAGCAAATGGCTACAGTTTTCTGAGGCCTTGCATTGTATGCAACAGGGACTACAACATAAGGTTCTTTCTGCACAGCTTCACCACATCATTTTGTTTTCTTTGATTTGCCATGTTGTTTTGGCCTGCAGTGGAGCTGTGCAAAATGGACTCTGGTCATATAACCTACCAATGTTTTTTGATGGTATGAAGTATTGAATAATTCTTGCATATGTTGTTAATGTTTCTGAACAAGATCTGAGCTATGGTCATTAGTCCCGTGTATATAGTGCATGCAGTAATCTCACCCATATGGATGGTGAGATCCAGCACTGACCTACATGTCAATGTGAGATTTTCTCCAAACTAACTCCCACCATCACAGCACTGCCTGAGGTTGGGACTACCTCTCAGCTCCTGACTGGTTTCTCACTCTAAGCTCTTGAAGCTGTCCTAAGAAAGACGATGTTCAAGTGTTTGTGTGTTGTGTCTTACACCTATGTATTAATCGTGTTGTTATTGTTATATTATTAGCCCTGAAGGTGGAATTAAAATATTCCAAAATATCAGCAAACTAAAATAAGAGGTTTTAATTTGTACTGTGACCAAATTCTGCTGACTCGCAACATCCATAATTTACTTCCATAATAACACATGGTCATGAATCTACAATTATTAAATCAGTTATTTATAAAATAAAAATATATAAATAAATTATCGAAGCATTATATTTAAATCATGTCATCTGTGTCTGAACATGTATTATAATTATTATTTTGTGCAAGTATTCATTTTCTTTCTCTTGCTGCAATATTTTTTTAGCATGATCAATTGGAGAGACCTGGTCTAGTCAGAATCTTTTTCTGATACCCGAATATGCATGCTGCTTATAAGGATTAATTTTAATGTCAGTTCAGTGCAGCTGATCAAGTGACTCCTATTAAAGTAACGAAAACTAATTATTTTATAACTTTCTGTAATCTGCCTGCCTTCAGAAGCTAACAAAAAAATTAGCCTTTTTACTGTCTAATACACGTAAATTAAATTCTGAAAAACATATTACTAATTGCTACCATAAAGATTTCAATAACCATTCTACATTCTTATGTTTACATAAAGCAAATAAAATCTCATCACACACACTCAAAGAATGAACAAATTTAATATTCCAATCTGCACCTTAGCAGCCTCATCTTTCAGTCCCACGCTGTCCTTACTGTCTTCATTGCAAGCAGCAGGATTCTCCACAGTGCTAATTGTATGCATGTCACTCTCAGGATCCAATTCCTTGCGGCGAGGCTGCATGAAATTCATCAAATATTGCCGTCGTTTCTTCCTCCATCGTTTTGATGGGTAAGTGTATATTTGACCTTCTACAAGGCCTGGAATGCGTTGTCTTGGTGTCATAAAGAGATTTGAATGATTTTGAGCAACACCTAGAATGCCAACCATTAATCATTAAATTGAAAATGTGTAATAATCCTCAGGGAAGATAAATAATCAGCTATCTTAATTTTACCTGTCTGGGAATCCAAAAATGGCATACGCAATCTCCTTTCTATACATAATCTAGTGTTGTAATTGGCAGAGTTTTCAATTGCTTCCCGATAAGCTGGATCACTAAAAAAGCTGGTGAATAAAAGTAAGATTTAAATTAATTGAATGTATTTTCCGTTTAATTATCATGCAATTAATGGAACGATTTAGGCATTCGTGTCATACTTATAAACGTCAATACCAAATGTCAAAGCTTTATTTATACAATGTTGGCAACAATGTTAATTTGGTAGCATAGAAGGCTCTGTAGCCCAATTTATTGATCTATTCCATAACGCGTTCGGCAACAAAGAGCACAGGACATGCAATTCGTAGAGTATAAACAAGTAAAACTATAGATGAAGGCAAAAGTACAACTGATAAAAACAAATACACAAAAGATTCGCAAAGAAAGAGTAATGGAGGACTCGGGTGTTTGCATCTCGGAAAATTTAATACATTAAAATATTATCTACCTTTCAATTTTTACAAGCACTGAAGGATTCACAACTTGAACACACGTTGCCATTATGGATCAAACATGAATAATTCTTACAAAACAACAATTGTACACATTTTCTTATTTACACCATTAAAACTTATAAATTATATATAATCATTTTTCGAGCATCAAATGTTAAAATATTGGAAATTCAACAAGATTTAACATAAATTAATACTGTAAAAACACAGAAATACAGGTCACAAGCCCCAACATTAAAGCCGACGCCCGCACAGAACCTGCCACCAACATTCACCTCCCACCCCCTGGCAGCATGTCATAGACAATATTAATTGGTACCAACATTTCAAAATGTTTTGTAATTAAATAAATTATTTTAAATGTACAGCACATATAACAAGAAATAAATATATACTTTTAAAAGTAAAATAATATTATCATTAAAAACAAAGATAAAAAAGTATATAGATCATAAACAATTAAATCTGTACAACTTCAGTGCTACGCAAGTTGTGGTATCTCTCTTCACAGTAGCAGTACATACAGCTGCCGAGAGATAGCGTTTGCTTCTACGACATTTCATAGCATCAATATTGTTGCGGAAAGATTTGAACATTTCAATTTTTAAAATATCAAATATAATTATGTATATAACTCAATTATATCTAAATAAAGTGTTCTATAATTTTTACATACTTTTTTCAGCAATTTTCTTAGAGTGAAGAGACTCAAGAACTGTATTGTTATGTGTAGTAGTTCTTCTGGTGCCTGGTTGGTCATCAAATGGTTATCATTGCTGGAAGTTGCGTGTGTTGCGTGCGTTCCTATTTTTTTGCGTCTGGATGAGTTGGGAGGTCTTGTGCAATCCACCGGTATATTAGGTTCAGAGGTGTACTGTTGACATCCAGAGTAATTCCACTGCATCGATAGGCAAGGCACAATGGCATTCCGTGTGCAGTTTGAAAACAACAATGAAGTTGGAGTGTTTTCGAAGTTAACCAACGCGTATTGCTTGGTTGCAATAGGTGGTTCAGAAAATTTCTATAGGTAATTTTTTTTTTCACGTTCTCTACGTAATTGACAAACATTTTCGATTGTTGAGCATTGGCAAATATTTTTCAGTGCTTTCGAAGCAGAGTTGGCAGAAACTATACCTGTAATTCACGCTTCACTTGCTGGATGCAGAATAATTGGCCGTATGTGCGTGGGTGTGTAAAACGATAATTTCTCTATTTTTATTTTGTTTAATAGTTCTGGCATGTATAACTTCTTTTTGACGTTTTCAGGCAATCGTCATGGGCTGCTAGTCCCTAATACTACTACTGATACAGAGCTTCAGCATATACGAAATTCGCTCCCCGATAGTGTCCACGTGCAAAGAGTTGAAGAAAGATTGTCGGCCCTAGGAAATGTTATCGCTTGCAATGATTACGTTGCGTTAGTTCATCCCGATTTGGACCGGGTATGTGTAATATGAATTGTGAATATTTACTTACTTATGTAATTGTTAATGTTTGAACGTTGAATATTAAGGTGGCATGTAAATGTTTAATGTGTTAATAATGTATCTGTTCATTACAGGAGACAGAAGAAATTCTGGCAGATACTTTAAAAGTTGAAGTGTTTAGACAAACTGTAGCATCAAATGTATTAGTAGGATCCTATTGTGTTCTTTCAAATCAAGGTGGTTTAGTTCATCCAAAAACACCAATACAGGATCAAGATGAGTTGTCATCATTACTTCAAGTTCCTCTTGTGGTGAGCTTTCTTCCTATTGAATTTTTCGAGTTGGGTAATTAGATATGTAAACGCAAGAAAGGTCGACATTGTCTTTTCTAACAGCAATGAATCGGAATAAAAATACAATAGTTATATCAGCCTTACTCCACATTTCTTTCTCCCCCTCTTGATATTAAAGTTTTATTTCATAAGTAGAGAAAGATAGTCTTACACTTGTTTTTGTAAACATTGTTCAGTATTTTAACTTAATATTTTTTTGTGCTAGGCGGGTACAGTGAATCGTGGCTCAGAAGTTGTAGCTGCAGGAATGGTTGTAAATGACTGGTGTTCATTTTGTGGGATGGATACCACTTCGACGGAGATTGCTGTTATTGAAAGTGTCTTTAAGCTTAATGAAGCTCAACCATCTGCAGTGGCCACAACAATGCGTGCCTCCTTGATAGAAAGGTAATTGTTTCTTTCTCTGCTTATTTGACATTTTTGCCATTGGTTTTATGATGCATTATTTTTGAGCATTCAGTTTCTTGAGGGCTTATAGTGCCAGTTCATTTCTTGGAGAAGTGTCTTGTTTATTGGTTAAAGTAGGGTTCCTGGTACACCCTTAGAGAAGCTGCTGTGCGTGCGCATAGCAGCCTTGCCTGCAAAACCGCCCACACTTTGCTTTTTATATGTATGTACTAAGTTACGCATATTGCTCCCCACCCCTCCCAACCGAAAGGTTACCCTCATAATCCTCGTAAACACTCCTTGTCCCCTCCATCGTGGATTTCCCCCTCGCCAGAGAGTTGCAAAGTGCCGGTTTAAACATCCTTAAGTTGTACCGTACATTAGACTTCAGCCTGCAAATTTATAAGGATTTTCAGAGCTAGTGGAGGAAGATAAATACATTTAAGTTTAGTCGAATAATGTTAATTGTTGATTTATTGGCAGCTTGAAGTAGCATCAGGAATATTATATTTAAGCTAAAACTGTGTTATTTGTTTCAGTATGTCTTAATGTACGTGGATTTAGTGTGACAAGTTGATGAATGTAATGAAATTGCCACTCAACACTTCATCAGGTTGATCTTCTTGGATCACTTGTTGGGACTGTGGACAGTTTTGGATTCAGTGTGTGTGCGTGTGTGACATCAAGAATTATAATTTTTTACAAATGTGTAAAAACTTTTATGTAAGAAAACTGTGAATAAAACTGTGTGAAGGCTATTTGGAAATAAATTCAAATAGTTTTTGATTCATTCATGATTGAGTGGTTGACTAAAATGAACTAGTGATAACTCAGTTGGGAATCATTGCCAAATTCAAATGTAGCCTTAAAATATTTTGACTAGATAAACATAAGCAGTTCAACCTCTTTATAACAAACTTTTTCATGGTTAAGGAACTTGAACTCAAATTCAGTTTGTATGCTTATTGGCACATGCAGATATAAAACGGAAGTAAATATAAGATTGAAAGGTATTTCTCCTTTAATCTGTCAAGATTGTATAAGAATGAGGAATAATTTATAGATCAATGTTCTTACTGTATTGATCAGTAATATAAAGTATTATACAATGTCTAAACACAAAACTATTTTACTTCCAACACTATTTTTGTTTCACAACGGGTGTGTTTATCATCCACGTATCAGTTTGTGCAATTGCGTCTGCTGGAGTTATGCAAAGAGATATTTCAGGATTTTTTTAGGTAACCTACCTTTGACCCTTGAAATGTGTTGAGATGTAAATCCTGGGATTTAGATAGGGAAGTTCATTTTTTATTTTTATGCTTCAGGATGTACGCAGATTAATTTTTCCAGGACATTGAAGCTATTGCAAGAGGTAGATTTAAGAATCATCATAAACTGTTTAAGGGCAGTTCCTAAATTCCTATTGTCAAATCATCTTTTCTTTTGTTCCTCTTGGTTTGTACTTCGGGGAATGTTTTGGTAGGTGTGTTGCTCCCATATACGGTCTTGCCTTTTGTTTTGAATTGTGTGTTTTAAGTTTCTTTTCAATTTCTTCAGTTCTTAAGAATAAAATTCTACACATCATTATGTTTTTGTGACGAGAATTAACATTTGTATTTGGCTTGCAAGTTTTGAAGACTTAAAGTAATTGCGAAAAGCTCTAAAATTTACTTAAACAAATGTTCAAAACGGTTTTCTTTATGTGCTAATATTTTTTACCTACAATATTTTTTGATGTTAAATTAAAAGAAAACCATTCACAAATGCCTTTGGGCCATCTTTCTAATCATTCATTTTAAATGTAATTGTGGGAAGTAAATAGAGAATGTCAAGCAATACCTGAGCCAAATGTATCAGAAAATTATACATACAAAAAAGAGTAAACCTCAACAGCAAAATATTGGAAAAATAAAAAGATAATGCAAGTACTGTGTTTTTAAGATGATTAAGCACCTATGGGATGTCATTTCCTCTCCAGATGTAGAACAGACTTTCGTGTTGATGATTGCTTATAAACAATACGAAACTTATCTTTAATGGTTGTATTATATTGGGAATGGATTGGAATCGATGACCATTAACACTACTGAATGTTCAAAAGTCTTAAGCTGGGGGAAAAAATATGCTATTCTGTTATTAGTCATGCATTTGTGGCCAAATGCTAATTGCAAATGATTAAAAACAAGAATGGGGAGGATTTTCTCGCACTAGTTTTCTAATCTTCGTCTAAAGCTAGCTTTCCAGTATTACCCTACCATCTTATCCGCTGACTCCTAAAGGAAATTTTTTCAATTTTTCGCTCCCCCATTAGTTCTTTTTCTTCTCCACTTCAAGGATAGGTCTTATGACCTGTTCCGGCTTCTAAGAATTCCATTTTTTTAGGGGTCTTCCTGGATCTCTTCTGCCTTGAGACCTATACTTAAACACCTGCTTTGGAATGCGAGTCTCTTCCATTCTTTCCTCCTCTCTGTAACATTGTACCTTGTCATTGATTGCTTGGACATTTAATTCTTTTCGAATTTCCTCATTTCTGAGTTTATCTAGTCTGGTACATTTTTTTACAGATCACAAGAATTTCATTTCAGCAGACTGTAACGTCTGTTTATCTTTTCCCTCACAGTCCAGCATTCGCTTCTGAACAACAGATGGGACAGCCATTACTTTATATATCCTCATTAAAGTATCTCTGGGTATTTTATCATTAAGAGTACACAATATTTCCGCATATATTCTGGTATTTATGAATTTTTTCATATATATCCATTTCTGTGAGGAATGTAATGTTGTAGCCCAAATGTATCAAAGGCTTAACTTGTTGCAGCATCGAATTTTCCAAAATTATTTTGGTGCGTATAGGATGCTTTCCCACAAATGCCATCGTTTTGGTCTTCGTTTTTGAAATATTTAGATTATATCCTTTGCAAGTTTGGTTTAATTGATGGATAGACCTGTGTAAGTCATCCTGACTTTCTTGGATTAAAATTTGATCATCAGCAAATAGGAGTGAATTTAAGTACACTCCATTTCTAATCTTAATTCCCCCATTAGTTGAATTGTAATATGACTTTAAGAATATTATAGAAGAGTGAAACATGGATCTATTTTTAACGTTTCATGGAAAAAGTTTGTGTTTTTCTTGAGAAAATGATCAGCCTAAGTTGCTCATAACATCATTTAATGTAACTGCAATGCCTCTGACTGAGATCCCCATGGTGGCAGGATTTTCGACTCGCAACCTCAACTCCTTACACTTGTATGCACTACGTTATCACACATGGATCTGGCCCAGTTGGTGGGAGATACCTGGGTAGGGTAAATCCTGCGAGCCGACGTGTATCGGCTCAGGATCTCGCCATCCTGGGAAGCCCTTTTTTCGAGGTAAAACATTTTCAACACTTGCGGGACTAATGACGTCAGTTGACGCGCCCAGAAAGGTAATAGATCAATTAAAATAATGTCCTTTAAGGTTTCCGAAACTGCAATTTTGAAATCATTTTTCACAGAAATCTTGAGTTTGAGACCATTTAAAGCACTCGTACTTGAATGTTCAAAAATCACACGAAATGAAATGATCACTCGCAATGTAATGTAAAAATCACTTGTAATATAACGCAACGTAACAATACGAGATATATTTCCAAAAACCTACATTTGTGTAAATTTTGAGAAATCTTCCACCTATGTTACATGAATTCACGAAAGAGTTTCCTAATCAGCAAAAATTATGTCTCTGAAACATTGGAACTCATATCCTCCGAGTGAACATAATAAGCAGGCCACACCACAGTCGCTCGGAGGAAAGTACTGTTTTTTCCCGACAAAATGTAGGTATTTTCCATTATTTGCAACTTATGCAATTTTCAAAAATTACAGAGTTCAACAGAATGTGAACTGTCACATTTTTTTAAAGCTTTCATTGCTCTATGGAGTAGAAAAAAATGTAGCGGATTTTGATCACTTTAAAATAAATTTCAAACAAGGTAAAAGCAATCATTTATTAAATAAATTGTGCATAGGCTTTCTTAAAATCATATTTTTAGTACATTTCATTGAAAACAAAAATCTCCATCTTTGGTATTGAATTTTTGTAGTGATAATTTTTTGAAATTACAGAGTTGGCCGACAATAGAACCAGCACAGCTTTTTTACTTTCTCGTATACGTTCGTATATATGGAGTAATACATGCAATATAGAGAAATTTATATAATTCGCGAAAAATATTGCGGATTTTCTACAGAAAAAAGTAGTTGCCGAGCCCCGAAAACGAAAAAGTGGATAAATCCAGTTGCCAAATTAGGAAAAAATTCTTTTACATGTGGTGTAACCAGAATCTCCGTTTTATGGGTTCTTGATATCGAAAAACAAATTGACGGCAAAACGTCCGTCTTCTAAACAGGATTTTTTCCAAATTGAAGTTGTCCATCGGGCTTGAGTCGAAGTTTTGAGATTTTGAAAAACATTCTTTAAATTTGGAGCTACTAAAGTAATAAAAATGTGAAAATTTGGATTCCGTTGAGAAAATAGTTAAGCGCTTCTGAAAATGCGGAATTTTTAGCTGTTTCGAAGAAAACGCTCGATATTTCGAGGAACTTTATGACATTTAAAACACGTATACTCATAAATACAATGTAAAATATTACCGCTAATGTAAATATTAATGTGAGAAACAAGTCAATTTTTTTTTAATTTTGAAAAAAACAAAAGTATAGAGCAATATGACGTTTATGCCATCGTATAGGATGCGTTTAGCGCTATCTGTACCCAAAGTTTAAAGAAAAAATTTGGAACCGTTTTTGAGAAATTTTTTTTTGTAATTTTTTAAACTTGTACACTATGCTCGCAATATTGCACAAAAACTGCGAAAATTTTCAATAAAAAAATGTACATGATCTTATTGAAAGCGGATTATGTACAACAAATTTCATTTGAAGGAATAATCAAATCAAATTTTTGAAATTTTCGAAAATTCCGAGTTAATAGTGATGTTTGGGCCTACGCCACCTTAATAGATGTTTTTTTATTCTATGTATTTCAAGAAAATTAAAGAAAAAATTTTGAGCCGTGTTTGAAAAAAATTGATGTCCGGGAGGCTTCAAATAAAGTAGCCCCAGATTTTAAAGAATGTTTTTCGAAATCTCAAAGCTTGTACTTGAGCCAGATGGGTAGGAGTGTCTTTAATTTTGAAAAAATCCTCGCATGGTTTAAGCGCCAGTGTTCACAGACGGACGTTTTGAAAAGAATCACTTTTTCGGTATCGGAGGACATCAAAACCTGTATATGAGACAATTTTGAAATTGACCGGGGCCTTCATGTAAAGTACCCCCAAAAATTAATGGATGTTATTGAAATTCGCAGAACTTTGACTCAGGTTATATCAACAAGGGTTTCTTCGCATTGGAAAAAATGGTTTAGGCGCAAGTGTTGTTCACAAATACCAAATAGACGAACGGACGTTTCAAAAAGAAGGAAAAAGAAACCAACACTTGTTGTCCATAATTTGTTCTTTGATTGAGTCATGTACATTTTTTTGAAAATTGTAGTAGTTTTCGCGCAATATTGCGAGTAATACGTGCAATTTAAAAAACACACAAAATCTCAAAAACGACTCCAAATTTTTTCTTAAAACGTTTGATAGTAACAGTGCTAGATGCACTCAATGAGATGTCATAAGTGTCATATTGCTCTATTATATTTTTAAAAATTACACAAAAGTTATTTTTTACTTTTGTGTAATTTCTTGCCTCTCACGTTGTTAATATTTTCAGTAGCGGCAATTTTTCCACATTATTATATATGAGTACATGTGCTTTAAGTAATGTCATATAATGTTTCTTGAAAACGCAACATTGTCTGCTAAAATAAGTTCAAAATTTCGCAGAAACGGTCAAACGCCATTTCCTCAAAAATAGCTCCAAATGTTCCTTCAAATTTTTCTTACGGATAGTGGTAATTGCACTGTTTATAATGACCTAAAGTTCATTTTGCTGTATTCTTTTGATTTTTGAAAACGAATACAGAAATGCCATATTTTTTAAAACATCTTCATGTCTTTAATATACACATTTCCAGCGATTTCTAAGCACTATTGCATTTGAGACTGGAAGTGCTTGAAATGACTTCAGATGCGGTTTTTCGAAAACTCAACAGTTTTCTGTGAAAAGAGCTTCAAAATTCGTATTCACAGTGACGATTAAACACCATTTTCTTAAAAACGGCTCCAATTTTTTCAAAGAAAATTGCCGTTCATGTCAAAGTTTTACTGTTCTTTAATAACCTTAAAATAATATTTGCGCTCAACAATTAGAAAAACAAAAAAATGAAATAAATGTCAAAAATATGTAAATCAAAATCAAATCAAAAATATGGGCGGCGATAGATGGCAACTGGTAAGAATATGTGGCAAGTCCGAGTAGGTAGCCGAGACCAAAAGAAATATAAAACTAATACTGGAAAGTGTGTGTGTTTACGCACGCACGTGGTTTGCAACCACCTGCGCCGCCCCCTCCCCTCTCCGCTCGGCCGCCGGGACAGCGAAGGCGCAAATCCGTCTCTTTGACACCGCACCGCCGGCTCTGCCACCCTAGGCACGGCCGCGTCCTTGTCGGCAAATGCGGTTTATGACACTCATTTGCGCCTTCCGCGTATTGCGACCACCCCCAGCCAGCGGCCGTAAGTGCACCGCGCGGCCCCAGCTGGTGGTCTGAGGAATTCGGCAGCCTTTTTCCCACGGCGGCCCAGAGCACCCCCCCCCCCGCCACGCCTCGTGGTAGCCACCCCCGCTCCAGGGAGGGGCGGGGTTCTATATATTCGTAGGCGCAACCGCGCCCGGGCTAGAGACACACAAACATTCTTTGAGAGAAAACATGTGAAGGCGAGGCACGTGAGCACGTGTTTTGTCACGTCTGCTCCGCTCCTGACACATCATTCAGGGCCTCAGACTGCCCGCATAGCCGATGGTCGACACCAGGGCTGTCCATAATCGGCATTCATTAAGGGTTGAGGCTGTCCACACATCATAAACTGGACCACGACAGCGCGCATTGCCTGGTCATCGCGTCCGGGGGGCTGCAGCATCGCTCAGAGGCGCACTGTACGTGTTCGGCGACCTCCGTGCAGCGAGGAAATCGGACGAGCTCAGCGCCTTCATATAGCAGGTACCTGTTCTGCCTTTTAAGTACCGAGCCAAGCTTCAGGTCAGTTCATATCATACAATGGAACATTAATCGGCATTAATTGGATTGAACTGTTTCTCGTCATCATCAAGAATCATTTATTGGACTTTGTGCCAAACTTTGTGTCAAACTTTGTGGCAGTTAATATAATTCGTCATTGTAAATTATTGATTAAGTTTTAGATTTAGTTTCTGTAATACCCTTTATAGTAATTCACCGTTCGGGCCCGGCACACGTTTTGTATATAGTAGTTTTGTAATTGTTTTGTTTTTCATGTCCTTTCTTAGTTTGTAACTTTACATTTTATTCATCCAAGAGTCAATATATTATTAAATTAACATTTAAGCTATTCCGTGTTTCTATTCATTTCGGCCGATCCATCATTTCCTCGTACGAGGTGGTCCTCCAGCCCTTTCATTTTAGTAGCCTTCTGGCTACACCGTTTGAGCTACCGGAGGCCGATATGTGTGTGTGCTGTGCCCGTCTATAGCCAACAGTACGGTCCACGCTGTTGGCTCATCATCGTGCGTGGCGCCGTGTGAGAGGTGGGTACCAGGTGAGTACCGCGTCTGCACGCGCTCGCACGACACGGACGCGCGGTGCGCACACAGTGTGCTATTCTGTAGCACCACTAATTTGGTATTAAGGATCCACAAACCATGAATTCCGACTACACAATTTTCTATATGCTACATTAGCATACACTTCCCACTTAAAGTCTTGGTAACTGAGTAATTTCTAGGCATTTTAGGATCCATGGGTCCCCTAGACTTTCCCACAGGACATTGAAGTTTCTTTCCAGAATTTACTACCAGCAATGCTAAACTTCTCCACCGTAATGTACAAATTGTATGTTAAGTTTAATTGAGCTTCTGAGAGTAATTAACGAGATAGTAGGTCGCCTCGAGACGTGATCACCAGGGTCTTGAGGGCACTGTCTGTGAATCTTGGCATAGTCCCAGCTTCCCGGCTTTTTATTACCAGGTCAGGTTTGAGTCTAACCCCTTCGGCAACGGAGAAAGTGGCTTTCGTGGCACTACGATTGAAGTTTTTGATCTCGCCATGACGCTTTATTCTTGCTGGCTTCGTAAAAATGCACTTACCGAGGATGTGATTCATGATTTCTACCGCAGTATTGCACTTCCTGCAGTATACATCATCTCTGGGTATAAAAGAGTAGTTTTATTGGCAGCGGTATTTGATCTCAATTGGAGTGCAGCGATAAAAAGACCAGGTTTCAGAAGATGTTAATCTTTCAAAAAGGCATTTCCCATCGGATCGTTTATATGCTCCCTAACCGCTCTCCCTTTTGGATCCCAGCTTCTCCCAGGCAACTACCTCATCATCGGCGCATTTCTTCTTATAAGCCCTTAAATCTTGTTCAGAATAGGGCCTGTTGAGTCTCAGTGAGTTGGCGGCCTTTAGTGTCCGTTGGTAAAAACTCGGACAGGAGCTCAACCATCTGCAAATAGAATCTGCAGGTTTTTCTAATGGTAATCCTAGGTTCAGCGCAACTCTAAGAATGTGTTGGGCGAGCCGCAGCAATCCCAGTCCTCCATCTCTCTTGGCCAGATAGAAAAAGTCATCTGCAGTACTCATATGCAGATGTAGGAACTGTTTGACTGCCACTCTGATTTGACCGTCCGCTTCCCTGAGCATCGACATTGATGGCATGGATAGAACCAATTGATAAAGGTAATGTGGCATTATGTAGGTATGAAGTAATGTCAACTTCTGAGTAAGCTTTAAATACGCATTTTGAAGCCTCGACACTGCTTCCATAAAATTCGATATGGATGCTTTAGATGGGAAGCCGTTCCTGATAGAGTAGTTTACTCCCAGGTATGTAAGAGTGTGATCATTGCTGGCAAGGGGAATTCTCTCCCCCAGCCTTTCCAGACGGGTCCTCAATGCTCAATGAACTAGGACCGTTAAGAAAGTTGTAATTTGAATTGATGAATCTTTCGCGACGGACAATGTCATTCCGAGGGCGCCAAGATATTCAACCACAATATCAACCAATTCTTGAGCTCCCGGGGCATCTTTTGCCAACAGAACCAGATCGTCAGCAATGCTAACACGGACACTCCTCAATGTCGTATATCCTGACATAGGCACTCCATGATGAGATTAAAAAGGAGTGGGGAAAAGGGATCCCCCTGTTTTACTCCTCTACGAATTGGCACCTCAATTCCTTTCGAGGGGTGCTGAATGACGGTGGAAACATCGGCGTTAGAGTCCATTATCAAATTGGTAAGGGATCCCTTTCCTGGACAGAGCCCACCGAATCGCCGCGTGAGGAAGTGTCAAATGCTTTCGATATATCTAGTACAACACCTACACCACTATGTTTTTTTGATGTCATTAACTGCTTCATGAAGAATTTGAATATTAGTGAAACAGCCTGGTTCAGGGATAAACTCTTTGTTAGAGGAAGTAATTTACTATATGCAGGACCAATATTTATTCAAGTTTTCGTACAGGGCCCAGCAATATGAGTTTTTTTTGTCGAAAATTCGCCGTTTTTTTCCCGAAATACTTTCTTTATACTCAATAACCCAGGGCCCGACAAAATGAAATTTTCTATCGGAAAATCACCGATATACGCTGCACGTTTACAATGCTTTCTCTTTACTACTTACGTAGTAAGGCGAGAAAGTAATAAAGAAAAAATAACATTGTCTTAATTTTATATTATAATGGAATCATTCAAATAACATATTAAATGGAAATTGGAAAATAATTATTTCAAAGCATTCTTTGCTACATGGGAAAAGGCATAAATCAACCACCTCTACAGAGGGTGTTGCATAAACTCTTCAAATAATGTTCAACAATGAATTACAAATGTGTATTTGTCATGGCCTCCTGTGGCTGAATTTCATAGGTAACATTTGGTAGTTATTTTCAACCTTATTAATTGATTTCATTTACTTAGGACAGATGTATCATGTTGTGGTAATAATGCAAAGGAGAGATTAGGTTATTAAATTACAATTTGAATATTTAAAAAATAAGTACAGTGACAATTTTTCATCTTTTACAGCTGTTCCTAGTTAAGAATGTATTTCCCTGAAACCATATCAATTAATTTGATGGTGTCTGGTTAAGGTCTTCAGGAGCTGATGCATTCATTATGAAGGTTCTAGTTATAGAGTTCTCTTCTATATGTTCAGTGAGAACATGTGTTACAATATTGAATAAACATAATTTTATTTATCTGCTGTGTTGTCCAACATTAGAATGAGCAAGAATTTTGTTAAGGCAGATAATTCTGAAAGTCTTTGTGAAAAAGGAGTATCATTATGTTCAAAGGACTGGGACAAACTTTCACAATGTTCTGATTCTGAAAACTGGGGAACCGATTCAGATACACAGAATGAAGACTATATGAATACTGTGCAGTTACATAACTATAACTGTCGAAACAATTTTCTCGTGTTGCCTCTTTCAAATAAGAGGCATTTGATTTCCAAGAAGTTTGAAAATTTGTATGAATCTGTAGAAGAGAATTTAGGTGAGAAAGATCAATTACAGAGTACTACATGTAATGAAAATGATCACAAAATACTTTCACAATGTTCAGGAAGTGTTTTTTGTGACAATTCTGGAAATAAAAATTCAATGCCTAGAAGAATTCTAGGAAGTGATTCAATGTTGCAGCATGACAATCTACTGGCAGAACTCAATGTATTTTCAGAAAACAGAAACACACATCAAGGTCCTGGTGTACACAACTTCAATTATGTTGATAACAGTAATTTGGAAAATATTAATGTAGTGTGTACTGTTCATATAACAAGATCATTTTTCCCTGTAAAAAATACAGAAAACAGGGTCTTCTCTGAGGATATTTTTATGGAAAGAATCATTCCAACAACTATCTTAAGCCGATATATCTGTGTTAATCCTTCAAGCACAATTTCCCATAAACGTGAGAATTCTACTGGGCATAAAGAAATTGACTGTCCTATTTCCATTCAAGCCAATAATAAAAATTCTCTTACCTTTATAGAAAATAAAGAATATCAAGAAAATCCTCAATTAGATGGGTTTAATAACTCAATAAAAGACTTACTAATTAAAAGAACAGAAATGGAACCTTTGTCTTGTGAAGTGGACATTAAAGAATCCTTGCTTCATGCAGAAAATCCTTTGGACAATGTGAACATCGATGTTCAAATAACATCTCCAGTTCATGCTTCTCAGATGTCTTCTTCTGAAGAAAAAAACAAAAATTGTTTTGTTCTTGGTTCTGATGGTCAAGTTCAAGAGGTTGGTGATTTTATTAGAAGTTATACATTGCCACAGCTTAATTTTCAGTAGAGTTGATGGGAGCAGGACTCCCTTCCATTTCTTGAATGTAGTATCTTTGATTAGATTTATTTATTTCACAAATGTATGTCTTATAATATCAGATATTATAGATTGTTATGTAGATTATTTGGGTGAAGTGCAGTTCTTCAGTTAGTAAGTAGTTCAGAGCTCCCATACTTATTTTGCTTTAATGTAAGTATCTATTTTCTTAAAGTAGCCATTATTTTTGTAAGCCAGGGATATCCAACTTTTTTTGTTCATCTATCCCTTTTATAAAAATTGTTGGCTCCATCAACCCCCTTACTTGATTATTTATAATGTACATAATTATAACCCAAAGAATTGCACATGTCTTAAAGATAACAATTTTGTATTGATAAACATCAAGATTCTTAATAAATGAAGATGCTTCCACTTCTGAGTAGCTGCATTTCTAGTTCATCTTCATTGTTGTCCAATTATTCCAAAATGTTGAGTATTTTTAAACAGCCAAAATATTTCTCCAGTACATATTAGGGGGAATATTTTTCATGATATAAAGCCACAAAACAAATGATGATGATAATACTAATAATAATAATAATAAATTACAAATTCACTTCTCTTCTCTCCAATAAAATATTTTTGTGAAAATATTGTAAGTTTTTTTCACTTTTTCTAAACATTCTAAGCTGTTGCATAGCTAGGTTCTGGGATGCCCAGATGCAGAGAGTGAAAATGGGGTCCCTAACTGCAAGGAACATAAAATTAAGTGTTATGTAATTGGTATACAGTAAAATTTGTGTGGTACAATGGAGGAAATAAGCATGGAATACAATTTGTTTTATTCTTTGCCAATATCCATAAGTCCTTATTGATGTTCCCTTTCTTCAGGGGACCAGTGCAGTAGTGTATTAGTTGTGTGCAGTTGTGCACCAGCCTAGCCACTAACTGATCCTAAGAGTGAACCACAGATATGAAAGAAGAGAAGTGGATTTGTAATTCATACAATTTGTTGCTCTGTATCATGTAGAAATTAATTATCAAGTTCATTTAATATTTTTTTGCTTGTTCATATTTGGCTATAGACCCCCAATGCCCCCCCCCCCTCAAAATTTCATTGACAGCCAAGGGTCGACACTGACCCCATTGGTAACTCCTGCACATATACTGCTGTGTCATGCTAAAGAGTTTCACCTCCAGGCCCTTTGTTGCTGTGATATTTCTTCTTAGAAGATAAGACTTGCCATTATTTTCAAATTAATGTTTGCATTTCTATCATAGCATGTATTCAGGTAAACATTCCCCTTCAGAAAGCTGATGTTGTTGGGATAAAAATTAAATAAAAAGTAAATAGATTAAAAGTTAATTGTCAATTCCCTTCCAAAGATCAGAATTATCTGTTACTACAAAATAAATTTGTGAAGTTATATAATGCCATTTGTGATTGTGTCTCCTCCTGTTGAAAATATCTAAATCAGCCATAAACTGTTTGTAAGAAAAGCAATCAGTGTTACCTTTTTCTTTAGATTTATATTTTTCTAAGTTAATCTTCAGTACTCTGTCCAATACTCAATATTCATGCAGTAGGTACATAATCAATGCTATTCTGGATTATTTCATTGTGCTGTAGTTAAGTAACAATAAATCATTGATTACCTTAGGTAATTCAAGAGAATGTGTGGGTTTTTATGGACCAGTTTAATTCTGAACTTGACACAGTATCAAACCCAACATACCTTACTCCTCTCCAAGGCATTCAGCCTGCATTGCGTTTTTCTGGTGGTCCTCAACAATCTGCAAATAAAGAATCTATCTTCTTTGTATATCAGACTGAGACAGAAAGAGACGTACAAATGGAGGATACTTTAGGGCAAGAAGGCAGTTCATTACAAATTAATAGTAATACATTTCTGCTTACTCAGAGTGAAGATGATGACATACTACCATTTGATGGAAATATGCAGGTCTCTGAAAGGTAATTACTAACATAACAATGTATATTAAGAACATTCTCTGCAGAAAGCAATATAGTAGTATATGTATAACATTTAAAATTAAGTGAGAAAAGAATGAGTCCATAAATTAGCTCTGATATTAGTATTGTCCATCTTTTATCGACTCTTAGAAGAACTACATGAGTTTAAGAAGACAATTTTAAACCAATAATTTTGTATACATTTTTCGAATATTTCTGTACATGATAAATTTCTACAAATATCATAAGCTATGAGCTTTTAATAATAGACTTGCCATTAAAAGCTAAGTTCTCAGTAATTTTAATGTTTTTGAAGGTACCACACTTCTGCACCACATGGGTCTGTTAGACCTAGCTAAACATTTTTTAAAGTATATAAGGGTGAAAATGTTATATGAATGTTTATTAAAGAATCAACAATAAGGTATTTTGCTCATAAAATTGTTACAATTGTTGAGACACACAAAATGGTGAAATAGTCCAGCAAACATTGAGAACAATCAGCACAGGGAAAAGAATTGTTCTGTATTCAGTTTTTACGAAGAATTCACTGTGCTTTTCCAAAACTAACAAAAGTCTTGTTACAATTCATAGAGATAATTCAATAATTGAAGTATGAAAACAATAGAAGTTGTATTATTCAACACCAAAACATAACTCGAATAGATCTCATAGATTATAAATCAAATGGCTCAACATAATACACTGAAGAATCCTACTAAAAGATTACCTCTTATTTTCCTTACATGCACTTAACTAGTTTTCTACAGAGCTGGATCAAAACAATAATGGAGACAGAACTGACAGTATAGTTGAATACAGGAGCAAAATTACAAACAAACACAAAAAATCTGTATGTGATAATATGGTCACATATCCTTTGTATAGAGATCTTCAACTGGAAATGTTTGACAAAATAATGTAAGAAGCATAGTAACATAGTTTCTTCCATACCTTCCAATTGAAAATACTTAAACTTTCTGTAATTTACAACAAAGTAATTCTTCAAAGTGTTTTCAGGATAATGACAATATTGCATTCTTCACTACTTGTTACTTCACAAACCCAATAAAATATTTTTAAAAAAGGTTTTAAAAAAACTTTTTGTATTAAAAATAAATTATTGAGAACTATAATTTTAAAGCACTGAAAGTCTGTATAAATTAAAATTATAGTTAAATTATATAATCATATATATAATTAAATTAAATATAAAATCAAGGGAATGTAGCTGCGTAGTTGTCTATTAAAAATATTGTGAGTGTACTTTTAGGCCTAAGAGCAACCTAACTTGTGGTGCATTCTTGTAGAAATTAACTGATCACTAGATGTTGGGTTAAATCCTGATCTAATGGTCCTTAAATGTATGCTGATATAAACTGAAGTTTTATTGCAACGCTGATGCAAACAAGAAAATTTGTCCCCAGATTTTTTTTCGTGAATACAGGGATGCAATTTAATTTGTGAAGACTTCATTAAGTCTTCTGGGTCACTACATTTATGTAGTTGTTTTTTGAGTATTATCTTGGAAATAAAGTTAGATAACTATCATTCTAACTTAAATAGCATATCCAGATTTAGTGAAAAGGATCCAGTAGTAGAAGTAGACATAGAAGTAATAAATTAAGAGTTGTCTAATTTGATATTATGGATATATGTTTAGGGATGATTTATATCCAGTATTTGTAAACACGGGGACTGTCTTCATGGGGATGCCTGGTAACCAGGGCTGAATTAACAAGTAGGCATGTTAGGTACAGTGCCTAGGGCCTATGAACATTCGAGGCTTACAATAGGGCCTCCTGATAAATTTTTTCAGGACCTAAAATAAATAAATTACATGTATACAAAATTATAGATTTTTTCATTTTAAAATGTAACTTCAATAATTAATACATTACAATACACACACCATTACATTACAAACATAGGTTTGTAAAAGAGCATGAAAAAATTCAAAAACAATAAAGAAGAAATCTTTTAGTTACATAAGATAACTTAATTTTGAATCAATATTTGTATTCCTCTAAATTACCATTGTTTTTTTAATTACAAAAAAGTCTAATATTTACAGTTAAATACCTACTCTTATAATTTTTTCTGAGGCCTATGAAAAATTGTGCCTTGGGTGAACGTCAAGCTAAATCCGGCCTTGCTGGTAACCTTAGTTTACTGTGTCACAATGTGTTATTAGTGTTGTTATATTCATTGGTACCACATCATTTATTAGAAATACTGTTTTAACTCTTTGTATTTTCTATTAAAGGAATGACTCTTTAACTCTTGTTTTGAAAGCAGTCACTTGTTTAAAATGATTTCTCTCTCTATTAGTATTCGCAGACGTTTTCTTACCTACATTTTCTAAATAAATTAATAAACAATTTTTTTCCAGCAAAAATTATGAAATGTCAAATCTGCAGGAAGAGGTAAATTTCAAAAGTAATTGCATAGGAAAATCTTTTGACATCAAAGAGGTTTGTACTAGTAAATTAAAACAAATATTTTGTTTTAAAAAGAAGTTCAAGTTCCTTTGCATTTCAGTGTTTTCAAAACCAAGTGAAAAATTTCATCTGAGGGCTAACAAAGAAAACATTTCAAGCACACAGCTGTTTATTACCTCAGATAATATTTTTCCTTGTTACTTTCCCTTCAAAAGGCTTTAAAAAGGGTTAAATCTTTTCTTTCTCTTCTTTAATCTTTCGTTCTTTAGTACAGAGGTTTTCTAGTCTTATAAAGATTGCAACTTCACATACGCCTGAAAGTTTAATGTATCTCAGCAATAAATGTTCCCTAAATGAGAGGTTTTAAATATTATTTTCTATCTAGCTTATTGAGGCATTTTTTTTCATTTAAGTTTCTCTTAAAATTTTATTCTCAATTTTCGCAGATAAATAATTACAACATGAGAGATACTAAACATTATAGTGAACCAGTATCATAATAAAGTAAACAAAGTGTCTTGTACAGTGATTATGTATAACAACATTCCAGGTATATTTCACTTTTCAGTTTAGTTTACTTTCTTCTTTATCATATCTTTTGAGAAAACTTGTTCATGTACCCCATGTTACTCTCTACATTCACAGTGTTGCATACCCCTGAAGATATGCATATCACAGCTTGAGAACCCCTGCTTTTGCAGAACATATGTTTTCAATGAACTTCTGTCTGATATAATTCACAGCTCCTCTTTACTAATGGTTTTATTATACCACAATCCCGTAGGACAATCTGGTTACCTTTGTTCTTGGGATTTCCAATCAAATTATGTATTTGTTGATGCTAACTTGATGCTTTCGATGCTAACTTCAACTGGCATCTGGAGATGATTACCAATCCACCCTTGTGCTCCCAAATCTGTTCTTTTAGATTGGTAGTTCTGGAACATATTTTTAATTTAAGTCAATAAATATTCAAGATGTCAAGACTTGTTATTAAAACGCTTTCAATTCTATTGAAGATATTTCATGACTACATTGTTCACCGTAGTCATTAATGAGACTACGGTAATGATAATGAGTTAATTTCTACAGATTGTCTTTTCTGTTTTTGAGAATGTTAACTATTTTTTTATCCTTCTGGACTGTGGTTAGATTTTCTTGCATCCATCATCCATCATCAACGAACTGAAGACCAAGCATTGTTGTCACAACCATACATTTCTATTCTTGCATCCCTCTTTATTTCTCAGTAGCTGATGCATTTAAAGTAGCCAATTAGAGTTACTATTCTTTCTGTGATTTCCTTGACTTCTATTTCTTGGTATTTTTCCTTTGAAAGTATTTGTAATGTGCTGGGTTCTAGCAAATGGTCAACCAACTTTGTAAGTTTGGTTGTAAAAATACCCTATTTATTTGCCTTTCATTCTTGCTTCCATACACTTCTAAATGTCTACAGCAAGATATCCTGTTTTTTGTATATTTGAAGTGTGTATTTTAAGGCATAATCTATTATGGTCGAGTGTAACCATATTTCACTTTTTTAATTCTCATCAAATCAGGTCGAAGAAAGCAACATATCAAACCAATAGAAGTGTAATACTACTCCAAGATGTTTTCTTTTTAAATTTATTAGGCATACTTTTGTTGTGAAAATAAACTAACATCTGTATATTGCCAGGTACAATATCAAGATTCTGAAGAAGCTTTTCCTGCTAATATAAAAACAATTTCTACTCATTTGAATAGCAGTCAAAAGCTCAGTACAATTGCTCAACAAAAACTGAAAGAAAAACACTTACCGAAGAAGATTAAACAAGAATCTATGGAGTATGTACTAATGCAGAAACAGAATTATGAATTTTGAACTCATCTTTCTAATCACACATTTTATTATTTTTTATTTAAACATATAAAACAATTGAGTTAAGAATGTCGGTAAATGATACAATAGCTAATGTAGTAAGTATTGTACAATGAACCTGGAAAACTTTACTGCTATTAATGAGCACCAAAACCTTCTAGGAGTTAATATTGTACAAAAGAAATGCTAGGTTCCTCTTCTTATTTCGTTTTTCCTAACAGCATTCTCTAACCATATTAGCATTAAACATGGAGTAATCCTCTGTTAAGACAGCCAGCCTTTTATCCCTTCAGCCAAAGGTGTAGTGCTGTTAGATCCTCAGAGCTCTCAGTCAGTCACCCATCCAAGAACCTCTGGTGTCTCGAGTTGTTTAACCTCCTTGTCTTCACAGAGGCACAGAGGGTGGTTAAGCAATTCGTCTACGAATGGTGGCATTATTTGCAAGCCTAATATTTCGGAAACTATGTACAGGAACTCTCAGGACACTTGGAGTTTAAAAGAGAGAAGAACTTTACCTATAATATAAGACAACAGAATTTTGAAAAGTCAGTGTAATAGGTATATGTTACACATACGAATTCTGAACACCTACAATCTTGTAATTTCAAATATTATACTGATTTTCAATAGCAGGCCTTGTATGATGAAAAGAGGCCTAATAGAACAGTGATTCTTAATTATTTTGTGTTCATCAATAGTAAATTCAGGAAAGAACCAATTCAGGAAACAAATAATGCATGACAATTTAAATCAAGCAATATTAATTTATTATGTCCATATTCTCTTATTGTTTTATTGAATTTTTTTCAACAATAGAGCTATCAGGAGAATACAAAAAGAAGGTGTAAATGAAAATTAATACATATATGTAACATTCTGCTACAAGAAATGTTATTTAATTAATAATGATGTAATATACAGTTTGAAATATGAGACAAGCAAGCCTTGTAAGGCAATTGGTAACAAATAATGTTTTGTTTCTCTAAGATCACACTTCTGTCTCTACCCAATTAATAAAATATATCATTAGCTCATATCTCTTAATGTTGAAAGCTATTGCACATGGAATACTAACATAAAATCTTTTATGTTCTAAAATTTTGTTAGAGTTGGTTCTACTTGATTGTTACATCTACTTGCTCCTTATCCATGAATGAATACTGAAATTAATAGAATCCTCCTGTTACATAATTCTCAGTAAAAGAGCAAGACCTGTCTCTATTCTTTGGCAGTTTTCAAAGTTATCTTACATATATATGCAACATGATAACTTCTAAGTTTTTGTTTCTTATTTGATTGTTTCTAGCATCTTATTTATTTATTAATTTACTTATTTAGATTCATCTCAGATAAAACAAGATTTGAAGATGGGTGCATAAAAAATGAGGTATGTTCTTGTAATTTATGCTATTATTGACGTTTGACTTAGATATCACTTTTATCAAATCTCATTTCCTACTTCCCAAATCTCATTTTTAATCATCTAATACAAACATGAAGATTCCATCATCTTCAGATCAGAAATCTCTAAGGAAAGAATTCCAAACATCAATGCTCTTGGAAAAGTTGAGTAAGATATTTTAAGAACATGCATTAACAAATAATGTGGCGCACAAAAAAAACTACTCTGAAATATTGTTTCAGAATATTCCCTCACAATTCAATACAATATTCAACTCAAATTTTAAAAGATATCCATGCAAACATTTTAGACCTACAAAAGACTGTAATAAGAAGTGAAACAAATGTGAAAGATAGTGTCATTAAATATGTAGATGATAAAAATTTAGAAACTCAACTATGTGAGTATAACACATCAATATTCACCACCCACAATTTTAAGAAGTGTACTTCGGTAACACAGCACAGTGTATTCTCATACTATAAAATTAAATGAAAGAACAGCTGCAGTTTCTTGTTTGTTTTTCAATTCTAAATACATAAACTCAAAGATTGGAAATATAGCATAATTTTTAATGATCTTACATAAATGCATTTTAATGCTGTAATATATTTCATAACTTTTGTTTGGATGAGCACATTTATTGAAATATTCCCAATAAAGGGAAGCCACTAAAGGTTGATAAACTCATTTACTTAGATTTCCATCAGAAATCCAAACAGAAAATTTAGCAATATTTTTGGTAATAAGCTTTTCTTAGTTATTATTCCAACACAACCATACTATTACTTACAATATTTGTAGCACATTGAAATTTGTAGGTGTAAGTATACATAATTAAAATGCTTTGCAGTGGAAATTGTCAAAATTTATTCGCAAAATCGAATGGAAGTTGAACAAAGGCTCCATAGCATTGCACAACATCTCATAGAAGAGCAGATACAAATAATTAAAAGCTTCAAAGAGAGTTCTCAAGCACATATTGCAATGTTACTCAATCAGGTATTTCTAAGTAGTGTACATTACTTTTTTATTATATTCACAAACATGAAGTCAAAATTTTGTAGTTCAGTGTGTTTAATTATAGAAAGATTGTTGTTAATATTAGAAAAATGCAGTAGAACAAGAAAATATCATGCTTTTGAAGAAACTTGACAAGCTTTATTTGAAAATAAAAGATTATGTAGATGTGTCAGGAACTCATTCAGATGGAAATGTTGCATTACTTCAAAATAATGAAAAATTGAGAAACAAACTCACAATGGCTCAACACACAGTTTCTCAGCTGCAGACTGTGAATCAGGAAATGTTGAGTTCCTTGGAACTGTGTGCTGATGAAATGAACAAACAAAAACTGATAATACAGGCACAAAAGAGTAAGTGTTTGTACGATTTCATTCCAATAAAATAGATCTGGACACTATTTGAGACTCAAAGAGGATTTCTTTGTAAATACTCACTGACAGTGAAACAAAACAGGGATCAAAATGACATGAATGTTGAGAAGGCGTATTTGTGGAGAGAATTAGAAAAAGCCAAAAAATCTCTCCAAGAAGTAACAGACATAGCAAGTATTATAATTGATGATATTAAAAGTCTTAAAAGTAGCCTTGATGAAACTGGAAGAAAGATTTCAGTTAACTGGGAAAAAATAGAGGTAAGTTTCAAAGAGCACTTTCTCTTTAAGAGTCTTCCTTTGTTTCCAGTTTAAGACAGTAGAGATTCGCCCTTGAACCTCTCACAGTACCTGCTCTCAGGCCTCAGCCAGCGGACCTCAGACCAGTAGTAGGTTCCTCCCAGATCATATACATGTGGGGGGACCTTGCTCAAAATGTTGCAAGAAAAGATTAGAATAAAACTCACCTTTAACAAATGAATGAAAGATATTTCAATAATTTGAGAATATTGTTTCCTGAATAAGGCATTCCTTTCAGGATTATGATGGGGCAGGTAAATATAAAGATTTATTGGAACATTCATTACCCTCAATTTTAAGATTATGTGAAAAGACACCCTGCATTCAGAAAAATAAAACCTAATAGTTCAATTTCCTAAATCATATTTTTTGGTACATAATACTTAAAAAATAAAAATAACCTTTTGGGCCTTTTAGTGTTACAAAACAATAAATAATTTGGACTTGAAAGCCTCGGACAATGCATCAGTTGGACAAGTAATAGTTACACTCACATCTAGAAATGAGGACTTATGTAGGACTCCTTTTGGGAGAAAAGAGATATAACTTGTTGGATTTGCCACCAAATTGGAGATCTCTGTTATAAGGAACATTTCCTTCTTAGGTGTGTGTGTTTTTGTTTCAATGAAATACATTTCAAACCTTATACTAGATGCTAACACATATTCAGACTCCTTGGATCTCCTGTTAGCAGAATGCAACTCTCCATAACACCACATCCACTAAATAAAAGAGCCAAAAATCTATGCTCATGACAGAATTAAAATCTACAACCCATGAGGTGCTAAGCCTGCTCACTCAACCACCTCAGCCATCCAAGATATTTGGTCTACTCTTTCTTTCTCTTAAATACATTAAATACATGACACGAAAATAAACACAGGAAAAAATGGCAATATTATAAATACATTTCAAACATTTTTAAATCAAAATTGCCTCAGTTTACATATGAATCTTCTGCAGAACTTGTTTGCAGCTCTTGTTTGAGAAAATATTTTCCTGCATATTTTCTTAACAATCAAGATATCCTGACTTAGCAAGGTTGACTTATAAGTTACTCATTGTAATGCATAATGTGACAATAAATAAACTTAATGTATCATTAAATTAGATGGAACCTGGGGCTCCTCTCATGAAGGTGATGATGATGATTTGCACTCTGATTCATGACCTTGGTACAGAACTCCTCTGTCTCTCTGAAGATTACACCACAAAAGAAAAAGAACTGTAAGTATTTCTTTCTCCTCATGGATGGCAATAAAGGTGAAAAGTACTCAATATGGGTATTACAGTATGTGCAAAAGAAATTTGAAGACCCAATAATCTCATTTATAGGCAAACTCATTTTCACATCAAAAACATTTTAAAATGTGTCACTCCATGAGAAAATTTCTGGTGGACACAAAATGTTAGAAGTTTAATTTTAAACTTTTGAGGTAAAATTTCATTTTCAATTCATCTAATTTTTATGAACAATTCATAATAACTACGTAAAGTTCATATCTTTGGAATCCTATCATGGTGACTGAAGGAAGTCAGTAGGCAGTTGGGTTTGAGGTATCTTCTTCATCTGAACACCTCTCTTTTTTTGTTTTCTTTCTTTTTCCTCTCTCCCTCCCTCTCTCTCTCTCTCTCTCCCCCTCTCCCCTCTTTCTCCTGACTCCACCCTCACACTCTCTTTGCATGTTCAATATTTATAAAAATTATACACTAATTTGCATGCTTTTAAGTGTACTCATTTTTAGGCTTTGTTAATGAGTATAGTTGGTTTTTAAGTATATGAAAAGATTTTACAAATTACTTTTGTGTTAAGCGGATAAAACTGAAATGTGTTTGACACCTTTATGGAAATGACATAATTCAATATTGTTTGTTTCCTTGTAGATTCTCAGTGAAGAACAACAATAAACAATTGGAAAATGTTTTGAGTGAATTAGACACTGAATATGATATTCTAAGGAAACAATCTGATCAAATAATCAATGAAAAACTTAATACTGACAAGCAGCTCATTAAAATTACTCAAGACAACTGTGACTTGAAGGTAATTTCTAAGTTACTGATCCATTAGTCTGAATATAAACATAATTATATTATTATTAAGGTAAGGTATTTATTGAATGCCTAAAATAAAGTTGAATATAATTTACTTCCAGGAGAAGTTATTAAAGTGTTCAAATGACATAACTGTTCTTGAAATTGAACTTGTAAACCTACAAGAAGTAAAGAAAGCTGTCAAAGAACAAGAAGATTTAAAAACACATATAGAGAAGAGCATTGAAGAACTTAAAGAAGAAAAAGAAAACTTGATACAAAAGCTCATTTCTGATGAAAAAAAAGGTAGAGCTATGGAAGTCGACTTGATGAAGATGACTTCTCATTTGCAAATGTATCAAACTAAAAATAAGGAATTAACAAAAGCCAATCTAGAACTTGAAAAACAATTGGAAAATTTACAAAAATCATTTGTGAATTTACAAAACTTACCCCAACAATATCAGCAATTAGAAAAAAATTACTTCAAAGAAGTAGCAGAGAAAGATTTTTTAAGTCAACAATTTGGTACCCTGAAAGGACAATTGGCTGAATTTTCTGATTCAAAAACTACACACAATAAGCATTTACAGAGTTTGGAAAGTGAATATACAAAAATTACCAAAGAAAATTTAGAAATGAGATGGGAATTAAAAAATCTGAAAAATATAAATCAGTGTTTGGAGCATGATAACTGCAATATGTTGCATCGAATAGAAGAAGCAGCAGCAAAGCACAAGCATCAGATGATTGAATCTGATTCAAAAACATTAGAGCTTGAAGCTCAAATTAAAGGTCATGAAAAAGAGATTCAAGAGCTTAAGGATGCCATGCTGATTCACACTAATACTATACATTCTCTTCAAAAGGAGTGTGGTAAAATCCATTTTGAGATTTGTACTTAAGAATGCTTTCTGAATTGCAACTTTGCAGTCTCTAGATGCTCATCTATGCTTAATACTCAGTAATTCAAATATTCCATTGATAACAAGTGATATCTATTAACATAATTTCAATCCTCCTTTCATGTCAACTCATTTCTTTTCTTGTTTTTCTTTTCAAGTAAATAAACATATATATGTGGATAAACTCAAAAACTACAATAATTGAAAATTGTTTGATATTAAATTTTAATTCCACCTCTTTTATTTCATAACACTTGAGATTTAGTGGCCTAAATCAATGCACAAAAAAAGTTGAATTCTGTTTTGTTTTTTTTATGCAGATTCCTGAATTGAATAAAATATTTCTTTAGAGGTAAAAAAATGAATCAAAATGTTATTAATCTTCAACTTTCTCATATATGTGGTTTGAGAAAGTGTAGTAAAACTGTAAAAGATTGATGTGGTGATTTTAATGGAAATACACTTTTTGGATGCCTCTGATACTGAAGGGAAATAAAAAAAAAGAAAACAAACAAACAAACAAACAAACCACCACCAGTTGTTTCCCCTCCTCTCTTCCTCTTCTTTCCTAAACTTGTCTATGATCAATATTTACACCTAAACCATATACCAAATTTTCACCAAAATTGATATTCCCTGATTGATGTTTCAGCCCCTAAAATTTAAAACATCTTTTAACTTCTGGGGATTCTTTACATAAAGACTACATAAAGACCCCAGAACATTTTCAAAATGTTTCTCAAAAATGCTCCAAGTTTTTTTTTTTTTAATTGTTTGTTTGAATAGGGCCAAGTACACTTAAAAAAATGGTTGGTGAATATTTTCATTAAAATTTCTGAAATGTCAAAAATTACAAAAGTTTAAAATGTTTTCAACCGCTCCTTCTACAACCACATTATTAAAGATAGAGATTTTATCCTAAGGGAAGTCATAACTCTTATCTCTTCCAAGTTCATTTGGCTGTACATTTGATCCATTGTCTAAGAAACTATTATAGCCATTTGCTCTATAATTCCAGGAGCAGCTTGGTGAATTGGTTTTAATTAATTGGAAGCAAATTTATATTATTTGGACACTTTTGTAATTTTCATTACAGGGTACAGCTGAATAAGATAGGTGAATTTGGCCCATGGTCGAACTAGAAGAGGATAATATTATCTTATTCTACTCACAAAATAACATAGAAAAACAAATTGTTATAATTGTTTATGTTACTTTAGTGACATAATATCGAAAAATGTGTTTTTCTCCCTGTTTTCTTAATTTTCCAAAATGTATAGTAATTTATCATAACATTCTTGATACTAAAGACCAATTTAAGGGACTATTTTCACTGACATTTTTTCTGACGTGATTATGGCCATACAACAGAAATTAACAGACTTTGAATGCCAAATGGTAATTGAAGCTAGATGCATGGGACATTCTACTTCGGAAATAGTTTGGGAATTCAATAATCCGAGATCCACAATGTCAAGAGTGTGCTGAGAATATCTACTTTCAGGCATAACCTTTCACTATGGACAATGCAGTGGCCAATGGCTTTTTCAGAAACCTTTTCACATGAATCACTTCGAAAAGGATAGTGCAAATGAAAACACTGCCTATGCCTTTTGTACATGATACTACTGTCACCTGTATATTTGCATACTGCTATTCCATAACTTGTGTCACCTCAATGTACTCTGAATAAAAAATATTCCATTAGCTGAATGAATAATACACTGTCAAACAAATAATAATAATAAAATTTGTGACTTTTGTTTCTACTGTTGGAAACACGCTTTTCAATGGGAACACTATCAAATTATCTTTCCCTTAGCACCCTTTGCCCTTCCATTGGCAAAGAGTGCTAAAGCTAGTTCAGACAGCAACAGGGATACATTAGATCACAAAAAGAACATTAAAGATTCATTGGGAAGTAACTGCTTCTTTGTTTACCTATACATGTCGCTCTTTTTATTTGTATTTCCACTCACATTATGTACTTGGAAAATATAAGAGTAATCTAAGGACATGGCAATTAAATCAAAGCAACAACAACAACAAAATTGATTTAAGACTTACAAGTGAATCATTTCTAAGTCCGAAAATGGAGTGGACCAAAAGTAAAATGGAATATATCAATCGATTATTTTTTATGTTTTTTTTATGAGGAATCCAATGAAAATCATCATTTTATTCCTAAACCAAGCATTTGCCTTGAAAGAACATGTAAAAAAATAGAAAAAGTACTATTTTCAGTGAAAGTCATCCCTTAGATTGGTCTTAAGCATAAAAAATATTATAATCAATTATTGTATATCATATAACATCTCAAATTCGCTGAGATACATTAAATGTGAGAAAAGGGGGAATAACACATTTTTCAGTATTATAGTCACTATATTAACATAAACAATTATAAACAATTGTTTTTTATGTTATTTTGTGAGTAGAGTAAGATAACATTATCCTCCTCTTATTCGGTCATGGGACAAATTCACATATCTTATTCCGCTAAACCCTTTGAAGTAAAATAAACATTTTCATACTATTTTTGTATTTTTTTCTTTAGAATCCAAAAATAAGAAAGATGCTTCATCAATTTTGGTAGCATGTGTGTTGTTTGTATCCATTATTACAATATTTACATTCTCTCAAAATTTGAAAATTATTTCTTGAACAGTTTTAGGGATAATGGAGCAAATATTCCACACAATGCATTTTTCAGAAATCAATGGTAAAATCAAAACTTCTATGAAAATAGTCCATAGGGTAATAAATAAATAAAACACCTCAACATCATCATCACAAACTGACCAGAAATTTGACTTTACAGCCTGTTTCTATTGGTTTATTGCAGTATTGGTAAATTATTAGTCTTCTAAGTGTTCCTGCTGTTGCCACCTGTGTTCTTTAGTGGTTTGCTTCTATCTCTGATCCCTCTTGGTTTGTACTTCCAGATTCATTTTGGGAAATCTATTGTTGCTCATTCTCTGTAAATGATATTTCCATCTCCTTTGAGAATGTTCTATCTCTTCTATTAAACCTGTGGTTTTCAATTTCTTTCTGATGTCCTTATTTCTCAGTCTGTCTCTTATTGTGATTCCCATGAGCTGCCTTTGAAATCTCATATGTGCCATCTGTAGTTTTTGTTTGTCTTTCTCCTTCATTACCCATGTTTTACATACATGAGCCAGTATATACCAGAGTATACATGTTTCACATACATGATTCTAGGAGTAGCAGCTGCATTGTAGAGTTAAAATTTTTTTTCTGGGTCCATGTCTCTGCCAAAGTGTCTCTTAATTGCTCCGCATATTCTATTGTAGTTGTTAAGTTTGTTTTCTATGCCTTTCTGAGTTTGGTTGTATACACTTTTGATGTTTCTGAGGTATGAAAATTTATTCACTTGTTCGACAAGGCAAGAATCAAAGAAAAGCCAAAATAGTAATAAATAGTTTTAAAAAAAACAACAACCTTTGTTGAGTAAATATCATTGGAGATAATGCTTTGCAATGCGTGCAACGTTAATGAATGAACATTCCTGAATGAACATTCCAGTCAAAACTTCAATCTTCTAGATATAACCTAAATTAGAACAGTATAACGAGAATGACTGCTGTTTTATCACAACCAGTTGAACGGAAAGCAGAAGAAAAATATGTTAAAACAGTTTATTTTACAATGATATTTAATATATTCAGTTTTATTCAGAAAACTCTTAATATTTAGTAAATGTTAAAAACAAATAATAATAATAAAAAAAATTTAAAAAATACTAATTTTTGCTTTATGATTCCACTTAGTGTAATCTATTCTTCAAAATCAGTTCTTTAAATAATGCCATTTATCAAAATACAATAAGTTTTCATGTATATTTTTTCCAATCAAACATCGCAGGTTAATTGTGTCAGTCGGGTTATAACTATATTGTTAGCCTTAAGAGGAAATTGATGGTAGATTAAAGGGTGATTAATAAAGATCAGTAGTCAATTCAAAGGCCTTGCCACAAAAGCATTTTCCTTTTCCAGATCAAAATTTCCATCAAGAAGCATATTTTTCATAGGTTAATTTGATATTTTTGCTAATGAGATTCTCCTTATTTCTTCACTACTTTAGTTGTCACTTGTGATAACGCCACCTAAATAAAGACATTTTTTGTACTTGTTTAATTTGGGTTTGTTGATGGTTGATTAACGTTTTTCAATTATATATAATTGTCACCACCCTATATGTATCGAAACAGGCTATAAATCAGGTCTAAGAACCTTCTTGAAGAATTGGTTGTCATGATTGCTTAGTGTTAGAGCAACTGGGCATAAACCAGGAGGGCTGGGTTCGAATCCCGGTTGGGGTGACAATTTTTTGAATAAATTTAATGTTTTAATTATCTTTGCTTATACTCATAAAATTAATTTTCCTAGTCTTTATTTTAATATGGTAATTTTGTAGTGAATAGTGAATAAACAAGCACAAATACCTATGGCCAAGTTGTGATGTAAAGCCAATTGTAAATGAGGAAGTTAAGGTGTTCTTGCCTTAGTGACCCAGGCCATGAATTGGTGTTTAATATTTAATGTTTTTCTTATTCTTCATTTTCTCTTCTATAGTTTTAGAATTAGACTAATGAGATATCTTATTGTTTAAGACATCAAGTATTCATGTTTTCAGATGAGAAAAAAGATATCATCAATAATCTGGAAGAGAAGTGTCAAGATCTAAACATGATACAGCAAAGTTATGAAAATCAAATTTTTATTCTGAATAACAAAATCCAAGAATTGGAAAATCATATTGCCGAAATCAATAATAGCAACACAGTGACATTAAATTCAATAAAGTATGAGTTTGAAGCATTGGAAACTACTTTAAAAATTACTCAAGATGATCTAAATAACACCGTCATAAAACTTCAAGAAAAAGAGGCAACGTTACTGTCCTTTCAGGAAGATTTACAAACAGCTGAATGTAGGTTAGTAGAGAAAGATCATCAACTGGCTGAAAAAACAAAAACTATTGAGGTTTTGCAAAAGGATCTGCAGGATGCATGTCAAATAAGAAATCATTATATAGAAATTCAAAATTTATTAAAAGATCATGATAGTATTGTTCAGGAAAGAGATAAACTTAAAGAAGATCGCAATAATTTACTTCATGAAACTGAAACACTTCAACAAAATATGAAAGAGATGCACAGTAAAAACGATACTCTTGTCAAATACTGTTCCTTGCAAAAAGAACACATCAAAGGAATGAAGGCTCAGATAAATAAATTACAAGATTATTTGACTAAGGTTAATATTAGTCAGAAGGAAAGTGTGGAATCTGAGTTACATCAAGTTACCTGTGATCTTGCTCTGCACAACAACAAATCAGCTGACCTAGAGTATGAAATTGAAGAATATAAGTTCATCTTAGATGAGAAACAAAATGGAAATGAAGAAAAATCCAGGTTACAGTCTCAAGTTATGCTGTTACATGAGTTACATGAAAGAAACAGCAATATACTCAAACAAGCAAAAAGAACCATTAAAATGCAAGAAGACAAAATCACAGAGCTTAAGATTCAATTAAATGAAGTGGTAAACAAACATAATGAAACAGAAAATGAATATGCAACAATACTCGGCCAGCAAAAAGACTTCATGACAGAGGTGGAAACTTTACAACTGCGAGTTCAACAAGAAACTCAAAATTGTAAATCATTGACTGAAGGTATGTTTGATAAACATTTCATATCATAATTTGTGCAAGAAACATGAAACATTTTGACAGATTTTTCATATTTTGCACTTTGTATCAAATGTCTATGGAACATAACACATCTTCATTTCATATCACATTTTCTAATAAAACAAGCCTGCAAAATTAATTATTTTTCTCAACAGGTGATAAATTCTAATTTTTGTGAGTTAGTTTCAAATCTGCAAAACATTAGTTTGTAACACTATATTTGTTGGGTTTATAATTAATTGTTAATTATTTAAACAAACGATAGAAGAAGACTCTTCTTTTCCATAAAAATGTATATTGTGTTGACTTGCATTTTTGCACATGTGGCCATCTACCTATAAAAATTGGTATTTTAATAGGTTTGACATGAAAAAGGAAATCATTATAATGATGGCTACTTTTGTGAATGTAAAATAAAAGGATTCTGAATGATTAAAAAATGCTATGTTATAACAAAACCAGCCAAAAGAACCATTACGTCTACCTAACATTTCCTGGCAACTCTATGGAAATGTTGTAGATGGTGTTGGAATGGGATGATTGAAGATGTGAAGACAAATATTTCACTATTGTGTGTTTAAAGTGTTTTCATTTTTCTGAAAAACAGAGATGCACCTAGAATTTTTCCAGGGGGCAGGGGTACAGATATATAGTATACAGGTGATTTGATGTTTTCTTGTTAAGAATTATTTATCTTAAAAATAAAATGTATTTTCATTAGTTGATTTATAGTTAATAAGTATGACATAAACAACTAATAAACATAATTACTTTCGTCAGTGTGGAAAATTAGTAAAAGCTATGTTTGTTAATAGTTTATCACTGGCTTGGGAGGTGGAGGGGGTTGAAGCCCCATTCAAGATGAAGTCCCAAAAAGTCCCAAGATGAAGTCCCAATCCATGTGATTCAAATCAAATGGATTAAAAATTCTATTTGCTTGAGAGAGTAAATTGGGAGTAATTTGATCACTCACTCAGGATGATTAATATTTCCTTTAGATTGAAGCTCTCTTTAATTTCATGTTTCATAAATTATGATTACCTTTCCAAACTGTCCAAATATTAGTTAATGTTCAATACCATGCTGGGGGTAGATTAATACATAAACATGCAATCCATGCTTATAGTCCTTGCAGGATAAGGGACCCCCAATAATTGTTGAAACTGAATTTTGTTGTCTTGTAAATATGTAAAAATAATTTCCACTACTTTTATGCCAAAAACTTCACATTTTGAATCATAGATTATACATCTTTTAAAATTTCTTGCACCAGTTTGTAGATTTATTTTAAATTACATTTGTGTGCATGGGTATATAGTATTGCGTTTATTTTTCTAATAATAGTCCTTAAAATTGCAAAGGTTGTAGTGTTAATTTCATACTGATTTTGATTACTTGTATTCAATATTTCCAAATTTTAGGAAGCATCATTATTTGGCCATGAATAGGGCCCCTTAATATATTAATCTAACCCTGATACCCTGTCACAAACTTGGCATTAAATTGAAAATATTTCAATGCTTTTTTAACTCCCCCCCCCCCCCCTATTTATTATACCCTTGAATTTCTAGTCCTGTAATTTCAAGATCTTTAATAAATCAACAGAATTATGGATCTAACAGATTTATTATTTTGTAATTCATAAATTCACTTCACTGTAAAGTATTATACATTGATATTGAATGTTATTAGTACCAGGAAGCTTAGAAAATATAATTTTTATTGTTTCTTTCACTAGAATATTATAATTATGAGAAAGAAATGTCAGCAAAAGAAGCTAACTTCATAGCTACTATTAATGAATTAAAGACTCAGAATGAGAACTTGACTACTGAGATGAAGAATATTGACAAGGAAAAGGAGGAACTTATGAAGGTTATTATTTATAGTCATCATTATTTTACATATTCCAGTTGTAGTAGTAGTAGTAGTAGTAGTAGTAGTAGTAGTAGTAGTAGTAGTAGTAATAATAATAATAATAACAACAACAATAACAATAATAACAACAACAACAACAAAGATAATGTTATTGTTATTTTTACTGAGGCAGAGCTTCTCGAATCTCCAGAAAAGTATTCTGAAAATGTTAAGAAGTACACCACTGAGGAAATAGTAAGAGAGCAAGGACATGAAATTCTGGGATTGGTACCTTACGACTATACCCTACTGAATTGACTGAAGAAGTAAAGAGGCATGCGGCTTGTAAATCAATTTTTAAATGTTATCATGTACAACGTTTTCTAAATATGAGTAGTCTTTCATAATTTTAGTGAAATCATAACAAGTCTTCAATAATATGTCAACATTTTTTTTCATTAGCTCCAAGTTTTTTCTTTACATTTTTTTTTGTGAATAGAACACAATCCAATAAATCACATTGATAAAAACTTTTGATTATCAAAAATTACACATATGTAAATAACATTCACACACATCCACAGGCCTATATATCAAATTTGTATTTTATCACTAGAGCCCAGAGGCTGAGGCATTTATTTTACCTAAAATAGGCAGGCAAAAGGCATTTATTTTTACTTATGCTTCCATAGAAAGACAAAACACGACTGCGCCTTTGAGTTGTCCAGGCTTGAGGTATCCAACTCGATCACGATCGGTGCCAGGAGAAAAAGAATGCAAAATAATGAGGACAAATAAGAAAAAAAAAATAGGCATCAGAAGCTAAAATAGGCAAAAGGAAAATCTTCTTATAATTAGAAAGAAGGCAGAAAAAGGCAAAATGGCAAAAATAGGTATCATAAGCTAAAATAGGCAAAATAAAAATCTACTAAAACAACCCCAGAAATACAATTAAGTGATTCCTGTTATTAAGTCATAAAATAGTAACAATAACAAAAAGACATTTGCCAAACTTTCAGGCTCTAGTCATCACTTTCAACAGTAAGGGGCCATCCATTATGTAACACAAATTTGAATTCCCCCTCTCCCACTGTAATGCACCTCTAACATGCGCTTGAACCCCCCCTAAATAATTACACAATGATTGCAACCTCCCCCTACTATTTACAAAAAGTAAAAATAAATTATATAACAATTAAAACAATTTGTATTAATTTTACTGTGTAATACATTAAATTAATGGTAATTAAAGTCAGATTTAATTGGTGATGCTGACTGCACCTAACAATAAGATTGGGGGACAACTTTTTCATGAAGGAAGGAATTTCAGATTAGAGCTACAGCAACTCAGCAACATGTTGTGGAGGACGCATAGGTGAGAATTTACTGCATCACTTTAACGGTATTCTAGAATACATACTACAGATTAGTTTTGAATATTTTCTTTGGAATCTGAGATTCATTCAATACACCATTGATGAAAATATATTTTCAATTATTGTAAACATTTATATATCATAACTTATTAATTTACTGATATTTTTAATTTACTATGTTAATATTTTAATGTTTTAGAGAAGACTGAATAAAAGGAATTGTTTCAACATATGTTGAAAAATAAAACAATATTACTGTAATGTAACACCAAAATAAAACCCCCATAATGCATTTGCATAATGCTTCCTCAAACCCCAAACCCCCACTTTAGCATTACACAATTCATGGATAATCCCTAAGCTAACTGATGTATAGTAGAAATTCATTAGATAAATAATTCAATATTATATATGTTTGTTTGTGAATAAGAGACATTTTTTCTTGCAATTTATCAAAAATTCATTGGTAGCAGCTTCTAAATCTCTATATATACAGTTTTTTCTTTGTTCCCAGGTATTTTTAAATATTTTAATTGCTAGGAAGGGGTGCACTATCACAAATTCAAAAGGGATCTTTTTTTTTTTGAACCACCGTAGTGTTCATTCATGAATCAACAACTTAGAGTGTAATCAATGTTTATAAATAGATAAATGAGTTTTTTAAACACATTTTAACCAAATTGAAAGTAGTATTAAAAAAAAAGAAATTCCAACACATTTGGAAAAACATGCTCTCTAACATATTACAATATCCAATAAAACAATAATATGTTCCCAAAATAATTTGGAATATTTACATTCAAACATGTTAACAAAATGATTTTGTTATTTCCTTACATCCATTTCAAATATGATTCACATTTTCACAAGTTAACAGTTTAAGCTCAGTTTCAAGAATGTTTTATTATTAAAAACTATTGAAACTATTAGAAATCCATTCATCCAATTCAGTTATCTAAAGCCTAACTTAACTAAACTAATATCAGTTTTGTCTTCTAATTATCCAAGGCTCAATATTATCAACCAAGATCTCTTTCACAATGAAAGGGTTCACACAAGTATTCTAATAATCTATGCCCTCTTATTAAGTGTATCATCAGTCTGTCACACTTTGCCAAATGAATAATCAAATTTAAAGACAAATGATAGTTTCTTGAAAATTTTAACAAAATGAACATAATCAGATATCTTCTTCTGCACTTCAGGGATTAGGCAGCTGCCTGTTCGTCTTCACATATCAAACCATCTTCGGCATGGTCTTCCTACACTTCTTCTTCCTGTTGGGTTGTGCTGCAGCACTTGTTTAGGTAGCCTATTGTGCTCCATTCTTTCTAAATGTTTTTTCCAGTCTTGTTTGTATAGTTGTATACAATCATTTAGACTAAACATATTTAATTCTTTTCTTATATCTTCATTTCTTTGTTTGTCTAGCAAAGTACAACCTTTCACTCTTCTTAAAAATTTCATCTCTGTAGCTTGAATATTCATTTTTTCTTTTCACTCCCATACAGGACTACTGGTGTTGCCATTGTTTTAAAAAATTTTAACATAGAGTCTTTTCTAGTTTTATTTCTTAATGTTCTATGTAGTGTGCTGCATATATATTGGAACTTGTGCAATTTATTTTTTATATCTTGGCTCCGGTCATAACTTATATCACATCCCAGATAATTGAAATGTGATATTTGTTCTATTGTTTGGTTTTCCAGGCATATCTTTGTTCTAATTGGATAGACTCCTTTAAAAGCCATGACCTTCATTTTTTGTTTTGATATTTTCATGTTATAATTTTTACACATTAGATTTAATTGTTGGAGTGTCATTTGGAGATCATTTTCCTTTTCATACATAATAACTTGGTCATCAGCAAATAGCAGAGTATTGATATAATTATTTCCGTTCAATCTGATCTCTTGTTTTACTACTAATTTCCATTCTCTAAGAATATAGTCTATATATATGTTAAATAATATGGTGGAAAGGCTGCAACCCTGTTTTAATCCTTGGTTAGTTTTTAATGGTTGTGATTGTTATGAATTTATTTTTATTCAGATTTTTGTATTTTTATATAAACTTTTAGCTATGTTTATTAAATGTTTTGGAAAGCCTCTTTGATCCATTATGGCTCATAATCTTCTCCTCTTTGCACGGTCGAAGGCTTTTTCAAAATCAATGAATGCAATATGTGTGTCTAAATTCAATTCTCTTCTTTTTTCTATTATTTGGTTCAATATAAAAACATTATCTGTGCAGGATCTTCCCTTTCTGAAGCCATTTTGTTCTTCTAACAATATAACTTCAGCTATCGTCTTAATCCTCTTTTGGATCATTTTTCTGTAGATTTTATATGTTGTGTTTTAGAGGCTAATACCTCTATAATTTTCAGCTACTTCCATCCCCTTTTTTAAACACAGATATTATTAGGGCTGTTTGCCATTCTTTTGTTATAGTATTTCTTAGCCAACATTGATTGTGTAGATGTAACAGTCTTAAATGGAGAAAACTGCTTCCATATTTTAGTAATTCTACGTTTATATTACCTATACCAGTAGCTTTTCTATGTTTCATTTCTTTTATACTTGTAATAATTCTTTTGTTGTTAGTGGATCAATATTATCTTTCTCTTGTTCTTCATGTTCTTCCTTTTCTTCCAGTGGGTTGAACCATAGATTCTTATAGTGTTGTAGCCATTTCTCTTCATCTATAACTTTCAATCGAACAGTATCCTTTTCTTTTTGATTGAGTTGTCTCATTATTTTATAGGCTAGTGCTTGCTTCCTGTGAATATCACTTTCTATTCTTCTATTATGAAGTGATCCCATGCCTCCTGATGTGCTATACGAGATAACCTTTTGGCTTCGTTCTATAGCAATTATATTCTTTCTTAGTTTCTTCATTTCATGTTTGAAGATATTTCAAGTATGCTTTATTTTTCTCTGCCACTGCTTCTTTAAGTTGTTCATTTCATACTCTGAGTCCTTTCTTTTTTCTGAACTTCTTTTTCTTTCCTTGGCTTTCAAAAACTGCTTTTTCTATGCAGGTTTTAATATTTTCCCATTCTTTCCCTACTTTAGCACTTGGTATATTTTCTAAGTAATTATCTAGTCTCTGTTGATATAGCTTTTTAATACTCTGTTCTTGAAGCACATATACTTTAAAACCTTCTTCTTCTACTTTAAAACCCAATAGAACTAGGCCTTAATATGTTGTGGCAATATATTGATGCAGTCAAGGAATCACATTATGAACAGAGATAAATTGTTTGGTTACTTAAACACAGAAAAATATGTTGATGTTGCTTAACAGGCCCTGGAAAACAATAAAGAAGAAGCATTAGTCCTGAAGGAAAAGAATGAGGAAATGGAGTCACGTCTCTCTGATTATGGCAGGACATTAAGTCACTTGGCTCAAGAAAAGAGGTATAAAATAATTTTCCTGCTAACTTCTATGGCTCTTTAAACATAAATGAATTGTTTTCTAAAACAACAAATCTTGTGCATTATCTAAGTATCAAGAATTTTCATATTTAGTTTCCAAATTGCCTTGTAGAACTCATATCCTACAGGTATGTCATAAGGGCTTCTTTTAAAATCACACATTGAAATAAAATAAATTTTGAAATAAAAACTCCAAACAAAAAACTAAAAGTTCAGTCACTGACTCCCCTAATACACATATGCTATTCTGATGTGTACGATTTTATAATGTGCTGTTGGCTAATATAGAAATAATCAGAAATCATTTTCCATTTGCCAGTCATTTATAGAAATTAAGGGTAAAGTTAGATTTGTACTAAAATAATATTTTTTTCAAAAATTCCATAGTCAAAAGTTTGAAATTATTGATTTAGAATATCAGAGACAACAGGAAAGAGTTTTTTTTGGCTGTCACATTCCAGGAAAAACGAACAGCTGGAAAATCAGCTTCACATAGTCGAAAGTGAGGGACACAACTTAATGAAGTTGCAGCAGCTGTTACAAAAGCAACATTCTGATGTGACAAACGCATTAGAAGACTCTAGGCAGGAGTTAAAGAGAACCAGAGAAGACCTAAGTGCTCTAGGGCAACTTGAAAAGCAGCATGCCCAGGAGCTTCAAGACATCAAAAGGTATTTAGAATTCCCTTATTCCTCAAAAAGACTTTTTAGAAAGGAAAACGTTGGGCCAACAGGGTCATTTGTTTATGAAAGAGATAATGCATGTTTTTGGGAAAATATATGTTAAGCGAATCAGCATTAGGATTCCTTTTCTCCTTCCTTGATAATAGATATTCCTCTATGAATTATTTTCCTTTATAATGAAGGATAACTGCTACGATGTTATAAGGATGGCGACTTGTTAATTTACGTACCAAGATGTAAACAATAGCATGTGTTACCGATGATGAAGGATGAACACAATGAAATTAATAAGAAGCAAGAAAAGAAATAGATTAATGAACATACACTTAGACCCCTGTATAAACTTGTTACCTTTCACCTTACTTTTTCCAATTTTCCAAGCCATATTATACTATATAAAACAAGCTGGACCCATGTCAACATTCTACCCTTATCATTGTTTGAAAAGCAAAAGTAACTTCTTACTGGAACTTGCCCCAGCATGTTTCCTTACATCTTCCCCCACATATTCCTTGCACTTTATCAGCATGTCTTTATGTTCCCTACATGTTCCCCACATATTATTGTTCCCTTGCTTTCCTGCCAGTTCCCTATATGTTCCCACATGTTTCACACATGTACCACTGCATGTATCTGTGTTCCCTCATGTTCACACGAGTCACAAAAAAATCAATATTACACAAAAAATGCTGATCTAACATACGAAAATATGTGTATCATTGGATTTGTCTTTCTACGCTCGTCATAATAGACTAAAAAAATTTGGTTCCATTTTTAAAAACAAAGTTACTTCAGTATCTTCTAAAATTCATGTCATAATATAGAAATGAATACATTATCAATTAGCCCCATTTCCTTATGCACTTCCATGAAAATAGCTTTGCAATAACTTCAACCATTCAAAAACTGCAGGAGGTGTTAAAGTTACGTGATTCATCCTGTATATATGATACTTGGATTTTAGAGTACATTCAAACGAAACCTCTCAGCTATCCCAAGATATGAAACTTGTGGAGATGAAGAAAATAGAAGCAGAACAAATAATCAAAGGTCTTATGAACAAAGAAAAGTGTTTACATACACACAAAAAAGATTTATCATTTAAACTTCTCAAAGCATTGAAACTTATTTACCAAACAAAATTGAAATTTAGAATTGCCAATGAGAAAGTACAGGAACTAACATCACAGATACAATCTCTGAGAGAACAGAAGGTACGGTAATTGCTAATATAAATATATATCTATGTACAACTTCGATATACCAATCCATATACCTGGACTTGTATTTACATACATGTGAATTTATAATTAATTTTTCAAAATGCATTTCATTTAGATCCAAAAGGAGGATGAAGTAACGGTACTAAGTTCCGAAATTTCTGTACTAAATGAAAAAGTGAAGCAAAAGAATAATGAAAATGAAATTCAGTCATCACAAGATCAATTGCAACAATGTGTCAGCAATCTACAAATACAAGTAAGCACCACTGGCAAAAAAACTACACGAGAGCTCTTGTATTGTATTTAATATGTTTGCAAAGTGAAACATTTCTAAAATAAACTTACTGCAGGTTGAAGACCTTCAGGGCCAATTACTGAAAGCAAAACATAAAATGCAAAACGATTGTCATAAAACAGAAGCAATTTTACTAATAAAAGAAGATAATATATTGCAATGCAAGGAGCAAATTCATTTACTTAAGGTTTGTCAACTTGTATAGTTTATGAATAATCACTGTTAATAATTATTAAAATTAAGGAACAGCTTTTAATAATTAATCAATTTATGAATGTCATTTAATTCTTATTCAAATTTTAAAAAAATATATCGAAAATTTATTGTGTACAGTTCCTTAGCAAATGCAACGTTTATTAACCAATCTGCAGTTTTTATTAGAAACGTGTTTATACAGCTACTGGACTACCTCTTACCATTTCACTACTGCTTACTCAGTATAGAAAAAAATATTGTAATTATATAGAGGGTAATTGCATAAAGTATTGAATATAGAATGTATTGTAAAATTGGCGTATTTTCCATAAAAAGTCTCATTACCGGGCCCTGATAACGGAAAAGTGGATAGATCTTGGCTTCTAACACGTGTAGTCAGAGTCAATATTTTGTAGATCGTACCGAAAAATCAAATGATCGCCAAACGTCTGCCCGTCCGCCTGTCTGTGAACAACGCTAGTGGCTAAACCATAATCACGATTATCAACAAAATTGATATTCCCCAATCGATCTGGGTGATGCCGCGGCCGCTTGAATTTGAAACCGTTATTTTAATTTAGGGTTTACTTTACATGAAGCCACTGCGATAATATCAAAATTTTAAAAAATAGCACCAATTTTTTAAAATTAAATTTTGGTATCAGATAGCGTGAAGGACGCTTAAGAGAACGGTGAAGGTCTAATTTTCATTGGAATTTCTGATTTTTCGAAAATTTAAAAAATTCGCCGTCTTTGTGCAACTAAATTTTTCTTAAAGAAATGTGTTCAGAAACAGATCTGCAAATGTCATGTTGTTTTTCGAAAATACGTTTGCTTAATTTTGTATCAAATATACGCAGTTTTTAAAATTTAAACTATTATTTTTTCAGAAACGGCTTCAAATTTTTTCACGTATGTTACAAAGAAGGGTTTCGAACCGATGAGTATGAATAATATTCTAATGAAGGTATTCAATTCTATCCAAAATATTACCATAAAAGGTAGAAAATTAGTTGAAGTAAATTTTGCTAACAGGGAGGAGGCCATCTACTCTGATCAAAAATATTATTTTGTATGAGAAGTTTCTGTGCAGCATACTTGTGGTATTTGAGACATTCTTTTGGACTTTGATTACATGAATATTGCTAAAGGTATTAACAATGCTCATGTCAACATAATCAAAGTACAATGAAACTTGTAAACCGGAATCATACTGATACTACTCATATGATTGGAATTATACTACTCATATTTTCGAAACATTGCACGTGACCTTATTTAAAGATCTATCTTTGAGGAATAGGTTTTATTTAAAAAATATCAGTCTTCAGTGTTCTTGTTGTAGGAAGTCCCCGAAAAGAATGAACTTTTATAATTTGTGTAAATTCAGTTTTAACGAATGGCGCCTATGCCCATTGTTGGCATAGGCTTCCAAATTAATTCAAATTTGGCGCCACGCTTGGAGCTCATTCAGTTTGGATACACTTTGAAGACATTTAAGACGTGATTATGCACTTCAAATTTCCCGCGTTCGAGATTTTGGAAAAAAAAACCCGCAAATTCTCTCACAAGGAACAAAAAGTTTATTTTGTATGAAGCCTTTAAGAAATCTCTTTTCAACTGCTTCCAAAAGTGATCGGAAGATCGCACCACCTACTGAGCAGCCGGCAACAAAAAGTCTGCACACTGTAGGCATTTTCCAGGAATTAAATTTTTATCACATAAGACGCGACGAGATCGCATTGTTTGATAATCTGGAGCCGCGAACAGTTTCGTAGCAATCGTGTAGAGAAGCTAACCAATACGACTATTGGTTGCATTAAAAGTTGGCATTAAAATGCAGCCTCCGTGATCGGTGCTCTGAGACGCGGCAAGAAGCAGAAAGCATGAAAGACGAAGAATTCGTACGGAGATCGTTTATTTTCGTCCAGGCAGAGGTAACCACGACAATCTTTTCAATTCTTAATAATTCTTACGGCAAAGGTTAATCTCGTCTATTATGTGTCGCCTTTTCAGAATTTTTTCCTGACGAGAACACAGCAAGGCATTGCACAGAACTTCTCTAGTCGCAGTTTCTGCAAATGCTCTGCCAATCTTCTAAGCAATATTTCGCAGACTTAACAACCATTTTAAGCGTCCTTTACTTTATCCGAGAAAAAAATTAATCCACAAATTTGGAGCCAGTTTGAGAATATTTCGAGAATGTTGAAGCTTCATGTAAAGTACATCCAAAATCAAAATGTCCGTTTCATATTTGTAGTGCCTCGAGTTCGGACAGACCGACGGGGGAATATCAATTTAGGATAATGTCGACTGAACGATTAAGGCACTGGACCACAGACGGACAAAAGTTTTGCCGTAAACCAATTTTTCGGTACTGTGATGGGTTGTCACAAAGAGTAATTAAATAGAATAATAAGTTTACGTAATTATACATATGGACTACAGCAACAATGTATAAAAAAGAAATCGAGGTGTGCCTTCTTTTGGAAACAATACAAGGAAAGGACAATAGAATTGATAGTGTGGAAAGTACATAATATGTTAACAAATAATGCAGTGAAAGAACATGTGAGCAAATTCAGTGGGACAGGAAATAAATTTAGAAGTTATTACGAGCTGGAAACCAAAGAATAAACAGATACTATTTGAAATATATGTGACTAATCAGGAGTTAGATCGCGTGAGAAGAATTGAAGGATCGGTGTGCGAGAAAGGAAGAAAATACGTGTTTGAGTATAGTTTTGCGCAGATGAAAGACAGGTGAAGGGCGCACGAGATGAAAAAACGGGGCAGACGTTCGGACACTGTGAGTCAGATGTAGGAGGGAAAGCTATTTGGTTGCAGTAAGAATTAGATTGAATTGACGCGAACATCCTTCCAGTGGAGCGAAGTCTTTGGAAATGGAGTCTGATTGGAAACTGGACGACGTTCAAGTTTGTGGTGGATCTCCGACAGGAAAGTAGCAAAATGGGGAACATTTATTTTAATTTTATTTGCTATTGTAGGAAGACCAGGTTTTGTGTTAAAGTAAATTTTCTGAATTAATTATTACGAGGGAATTTGGCCATTCATGCAAAAAGGGAGAGATTTGTAGCGAGTATTAGATAATGAGAATAAGAGAATTCATGTAAGATTGTGTTTAGGAAAATTGTTATTGTAGTTTTCAAATAGGATATGTGTATGACTATATATATATTTCGCAGCTTAATACATAATGAAATGTTGATAACTGAAGTAAGTATTATTATTTATGAGTAAAAAACAAAAAGTTGCCAGTCCTAGGAGAAAAAAAATTACTTTACGTAAATATTTCGCTACCGAGTATCTGTATAGACGGCCTATCAGACCCACACATATATCAATTTTTATGACGGGGCTATCTTGGGTTAACCCTCGGGCAACAGTCGGTGGAATGTGAAATCCGGAATAGTAAATTCAGTAGATAAATTAAAACAAAAAGGTATTAGGAACGGTCCCTAGTCAGAGTACAAAGGACTCACAAAATGGCCTTCACTAGCTCGTTGCGTATATTTCGCGAATGTTCATTGCCACCTGAGATATGGTCCAATATTATGAGGAAACCATCTTATAGCTCCCAGACTTTTAGATTCCAGAAAATAATTTTACGAATAGTAATTAAATCCCACCCACGTGATTCTTTGAAGCCTCTCTTTATTTAGCTAGAAATTCTACCATTTCCGTGACTCTTGATTTAAGAATAAGAGTTCTTTCTAAAAAATGACTTGCTAAGGGCGAGAACATATTTCCAACCATTACTGATATCTATAACTATTACATTCTACGTAGAAATCATTCACATTAGGTTTCGGGTCAGTATCAACAGCTCACTACAAAAATATCACTTCATTATCATGTTCACTATCATGTTCATTATTTTAAAAATTGCCAGATGACATTAAACAATTAAAATAGATACCCAAGTGCCAAATACAATATTTTCTGATGCATAACCATTTCTACAGAATTAGAGACTAAATTGAGCATTAAAAGGGGAAATAACATTAGTTTTAACAATGATATCTATTGGATTATTTGAATTTTCGTACTTCGAGTACTGGCGCCATCTAGATCAGTCGACGAGAACTCTCGCGGCCCATGTGGGTATCACTTGTACAGTTGGTATTGTACGTGCGCGAGTCAACGGGCCCTCCGTTCTTTTGTATTAAAAACATTTAAATAAATAGTCATTTGAACAAAATACTCGTTTTATTCAAAAATATCTAATGTACTAGTTTCCACCGCGCGGAATATCCGCAGCGGGTGCGGCGCGCAAAGCTCCGCGATAGGCGTGGCGGCGAAATCCGCGGGACCGTTCACACCGGCGCGCCAAATATGACTCAGCATTTGGTAACTTCTCGTCCAATAAACAAAACGTGATCGCTTCTATTCATGCACAAGCGGTACGGTGCTTTTACCTTCTTTATCTACATTTTTCATCGAATTGTTAATATCTCTTTGGGAAACGAAGAAAAGGGCCCATGGTCCTAGAAAAGAAAAAGTACGAAGAATTTTATACATTGATGCCACAAATAACGAGAAACGCTTTTATATTTACTACAACGACCGATGACTGTTTTGAATTTTTTTGGATCTGATCGCAGAAGACACACTCTCGCATGTTAATGCCCATCCTTTTCCTATCCATTTCCCTATTCTTTCCATTAAGAAGAAAAGTTGTTAATGAAACGTGTTTATTAAAAAATGTATAAATGTTCGTACTTACAGAACCAAACAAAAAAAACATTGCAATTAATGGTGGAAACAATTTTTCAATAAAGGTTTATTCAGCATTATGTAGATATTGGAACAATAACTTCCTTAAAAACATTTGAAGTAATTACTCAATCTTCCCTGACACTTAGCTTTTCGCTTTCCTTGATAGTCACAAAAACATTACAAAAGGTTTTTGCTCTTGAGGAAACCAAGTAAAGTTTTCCATGCAAAAATACAGGATCGGGCAAGTACAACCCTACTCTTTGCAATATTATTTGACTTTCCTGGAATTGTTACGAGGAACAGAGAGGGGTTTTAGAGGGACCGGGCGCCAGCTTGCTGGGGTACGAAAATTGAAAAATTATTTGTATATTAAAAAGTATTGGATTATTTTCTGCGTTCTTGCGTACCTCAAGAAAAGCAATTCCGAGCCAAAAAATAATTAAACTAATGTTTTCACCTTTGAGTAATACAATTTCAGTAATGTAAGTAGAGTAATGTATTCACAATTCAACTTGGTATGTGTATGAGTAGAAGAGACATCCCATAGAATAAACCTTGCACATATTGCACTTTCTATCGTTCTCTCTCTCAGTATCCATAATATTCATGTAACCATGTTTTCATTGCAGGAAAAGGCACATCGTCTACATTCTGAACTTGTTGAAGCTCAAAACAAATTTCTCCATCAGAATCAAGAACTAAGCAAATTGAAACGAGATATAGTATCGCTCCAGGCAGAAAAGTATGGAAACATGCTATATTATGTATTGTTATTTTTACACACATTAGGTTAAAGTGTTCAATACCAAGACCTAAAGGTGAATTAATGTTTGTAGGTCGAAATAGGGCAAAATATTTCTTTAAAAATTCCCAAAATAAGCAAAACAGACAAAATGAAAATCTAAAACAATTCCAAAGTAGTTGAGTGTTTCCTTCTGTTAAATGCCTTAACATCGTCGTAATACTAAGGCATTTGTCCAATTTCCGGCCTCTGTCTATGATTAATAACATTGACATTGACTATGACATACACTTACTTACAAGGCATCAGTATGAGAGTTCCAATAAATAGGTTATGAACTATTCAACTGCAAACAGCTCTTCTGGCTTAATTCAGAGTACGGTGCGAGAATTGAGGTAGTCTTTGCTTACATTGTGCTGTTAATTTTTAATGTAGGGAGCACCAATGACAATTTAGCCAAGGAAAAAGTGTGATTAATGATGCACATTAACATCATTTAAATATAAATTAATTAAATGAAGATTTTTTAAAAATTATTTGAAGTTGTCTCCCTCTCTCCCTCTCTTCGTCTTCCTCTGTCACTCTTCATCTCCCTCTCTCTTCGGCTCTCCGTTTCTCTCTCTCGTTCTCCCTCTTACTTTCCCCCTTTCACTGTCTCCCTCCCCCTCTCTCTGTCTCTCTCGTACCCATTTAGTTGCAGATTCTGCACGTTTCTAAGGAAGTGGGGTAATATCGAGAAACGCACAACCAGAAAAAATGTAATAGAATATTCGAAATGATCTCATTCTGTAAATTACGGTGTGAGAAATGTTACTTTAAGACCCTTGGCCTCAAAATATTAATTTTTAATGTCCTGGAACGCTTCGTTTAGGAGTAATTTAACGATGAGTCAAAAATTCTGCAGAGTCTTGGGGATTGCATTTAGTATAAAAATTTAGTTTTTTCTTTGTTTTTTTCGTGAATTTCTTCAATATTTTAATAGTAATTCTGCTATTCGGGGCGGAGAGGAATCCAACACATTACAGATAATTAAAATTGGTCCAGCCGTTATTGAGTTATAAATTTTGTACCTTCAGATTTCTCTGTTTAATTAATATTGTTTAAGACAACTAGTTATCGATCCAGCATATACAAATGGCTTATACTCATACTATTATGCATAAAATTATCTTTCTACACTATATAAATTGCGATTTAATTATTTGTAGGTCCTGGTCTTCATTCTGTTCTTGTTATTTTAAAATAATTAAACACCTTAAATATCTGCAATATTTTCACCGATATCAGCTTTCATTTTTCAATTTCTGCTAGAATTTTTGCCAGTTCTGTTTGTTTATCCTGTTTCTCCTTTCGTATTCTATCCTGCCTTTCTTGTTCTGATTTATCCTGTTCCTGTTTCTCCTTAACCTGTTCCTCCGACATTATAGTTTCTAACATTCCTTTTACTATTGTTTCGTCTTAATCCTCAGTTCTAGTTATTTTATTTTTCTCTTTTTAATAATTTTTAATGGTCCCTTTTTCAGATACATCGCAATTAAATTCACTAGCTAAACTGAGCAAATTACGTTTTTTACATTTAGCTAAATACGCCATCTTTTTAAGTTTAATTAATATTGTTTAAAACAACTAGTTACCCAACTTACAAATGGCTTATACTTTGCCTATTGTGCATAAAATTATCTTCTAAGCCTAAATTCGACTTTTTTTCATTATTCAATTACTAATATATTAAAATAGTACATTACATAATTGTTTCTTGATATAACAGTTCAGTTTGATGACAAACACAGACGCAATGACGACTTAATACGTCTGGATTCAGCTGCCACTTAGTTCAATTCGATGACGCTCTGGGCACCTACTCCCTTGAACTTCAATTCCAGGCTTTTTCCAAACCAGACGTGGATAATCTTCAACCCACGATTGACAGCAACGATTACAGTTTAATTCGACGCTCTGGACACCTTCCCTGAACTGCAACACCAGGCTTCTTTCGACCAGATGTGGATATTCTTCAACCAGTATCGTAACGAAATGAATGCGGACCTGCCTGCAAAACTTTTATCCGGATCCCCTGTAAAATTAATATTGTGGATATTTTTTAAAGGAGGACCCCTTTTATCCTGGCTTTTATCCATCGACACATAATCTCATTCAAATCCCATTAACTGAAGCATTCAATAAGGCGATTTAAGTCAAGACGATGCTCTCAATTCCGTGATTCTAACTTCTGCTTATTGAAAAGCGTTGTCGGCTACGCTCTCGACTGAACGTTATCACATAAGATGGTAAGCTTCAAACCTAAACAAAGAATCGAAAGACAGTTTGTGTGTGTATTTATTGTTGACAATGGTAAAGTGCTTATAAAAAAGATTTATTGCTTTCGAAACATGGTTACATAAAGTACCGAAGCAAAAAAAGTAATTCTTCTGGAAGATGCTGTATTTAATTTTTTATTGAATGAACTATCGCAAAGTAACAGATAAAGTATCAAGTAATTAATATTTCTTAGAATCGCAAAACCTTCAGCCCAAAATTAGGCCCTGTTTTACCAGGGCCCGCCTGCACGTTACACCAATGTCTTCAACCCACGATTGTCAGCTCTTTAACTTCCATCTAACACCAGCTGACACAAATTTTACTTTTCCGTGTACATACGTATATAAGGAGTAATACGTGAACAACATTACAGTCTAAACTAGGCGTGCTGTTATTTCGAAACTGAATTTTTCCCCCCCAAATTTTCTCAGAAACAGGTCCAAATTTTTACTTTAAATTTGTTGTAACACTAGAGTAAAATACACATAGAAAGGTGGCATATGTACGATTTTCACTGTTAACTCTGAATTTTCGAAAATTGCAAAACTTTGAATTATTTCCAGCGTAAAAGTAAAGAAGTAAAAAGAAATACTTGTGTTTAATTATTAAAATTGATATATTTACTCTGTCACAACGATTGGATGTGAAAAAGCCCTAGCAACGCCGGGTAGTTTTCTACTTAATTATAATAAGACATTTTAACTTTCATTATAAATATATTTTTACTTTTAATCATTTACAAACCATTCTTTTGACGGTCCGGATGGCCGAGATCGTGAAGGCAATAGTGCCCTAGCGATCTCGGACCGAAGGAGCGCGGATTTGAATCCCAACTTGGACATGGTTGTATTTGTGTTCGTCTTTTCACCCCCTATCCTCACCATGTCATTTTCAAAGTTACTCTACAATTAAATGCAATAGTGGTCGCTAATGATCTAGATGTTGATTCGACCTTAAATAAAAAAAACAACAACAAACAAAACATTCTTTTATATACATTTCTACATCATTCGAAGGAGAAGGTGATGGGCACCATCACAACTGTGTGACACCAGCCTTAACTGTGCCAGTGATTGTATGAGAATATACGGCGAAACAAATACATTAATAAAACTACATACTGGTAGTTTGGCACATTACTGTCGAACACATTCTCTCGCGAATTTCCTATTACAAAATACAAATATGTTCCAGAATTCGTTTTAGTTCTTTATGTTACAGGCGTGACCTCTCACTGAAATTGCAAGTAACAGAAGGCTATTTGAGTGAAGAAAAGCAGCAGAGAACTCTTCTTGAAGATTCATACAAAAAAATCTTGGGAAAACATTCCAGTGAAGAGAAATCATAAGTGAATTTGATCTGCGCTGTGTTAGTTTTCCTTTGAACCATTGACATACTCTGTTACTATCTGAGGTAAAAAGAAAATATTGTTTCGTCTTTACAAAATACTCAAAATTTGGAAGCTTGTATGAGAAATAATTCATTGAAAATGAATTCATTTTATATTTAAAAATTAAAAAATTCTTACTGTAATGTAAATAGTATATACAATTACGGAAACTAAGCGTAGTATGCATTTTTCACTCAACAGATTTCAGTCTGATCGGTCTTGTATGAGCAAAATTGGATCGAAATTGTACCGTGTAAATCGGACTTTTCGAAAAGAGCTCACTAGAAATAGAACTTGAAGAAATGAAAAGAAATCTTTGTTTAGAGATGTTTGGGGGCTGGAATTCAGGTTGTACTACTTTTTAGGAATGTTGCGTTTTGGGAGTAAGCGGTCTTCTATAATACAGATTGGGAACAAACTTGCAGAGGACTACCACTGACAGGATTAGGCACAAACTCTATTTGTAATATGTAATCTACCATTTTGCTGACTTTATCGTTTGTTCGTTCCTTGCGAAACGCTTCAATTTTTCAGCCCATCGAGGCTTGTTTACGTTAACTTTATTAATTAAATTTTTTCGAAGCATTGGCTGCCCCGACCGGGATTCGAATCCGCGTCTTCTTGTTTACGCTCAGTTGCTCTAACCACTAAGATACGAAGATAACCAATCCGTTTAACAGTTTTCATGAGAACAATTATCACTCCTTGTGTGTATATATAATTATATACATCATCACAAGGAGCGATAACTGCTCTCCGTGTATCTATATGAATGTATACCCGCCCGGCCCGGTTTTCCATCGAATGACGGAAATGTAATTTTCAGAATTGAAAACACTAATACCGGGTCTTTATCTTAACTCGCAACCCGTGCCTGGAAACACCACCTCTTGTTTTGGAAATTTGGCAACGCGTGAAATAACTTTCACTTTTAGCGACCTACGGTCGTGTTCCCTTAGATTTAGGGCTGGGAGAATGGGGCTAATTTTAGTTGAAAGAAAAAGAAAGCACTTATTCTGTCCGTGTTCTCTTCAATGTACTTCAGCCACTACCCCGAAAAGAGTAAAAGCCTGTCTCTCCCCAAATGGTGGTCACTTTGAGCATTTACTTGAAGGTCAATTTTTTTGTAAGTTTAAGAAAATTATATTTTATTATTTTTTATTCATTATTTTCATTAATTATGAATTCACTTCTGATGTATTTTTTATTGGGATTTTTTATAACTATATTAAGTTTCTAAATGCTTAATAATCAGATTCCGCAATAATATTACATTATTGATAAATAATAAGGATGAGCTTCGTGATAATATTTCACGAGATATCTTTTTGATTTCTCTGAGCCGCCTTGCTTTAAATAATGGTTATTGTTACATTGCTGTTAATAAATAGATAAACCCAGGGGAGGATTAATATTTTTGCCGCCTGTAGGCACATCAAATTTGCCGCCGCCTGTTTAAAATTAATGTTACATTTCAAATTGTAACGTTTCAGTGACAATTCCTCATTAATTTGAACGTTTTAACTTTAAAAGTAACATTACTTTTTGCACATTGTTTTCATAAATTAAATAATTTTTTTTGGATTAGTTAATTTTGGATATAAACTGTATCTTTATAGCAAGTAACGTTCAACATTATTAACGTTTCAACACTGAAACGTTAACATTAAAAGGAAACTAAAACATGACAACTAGAATTGCAACATGCTTTCTTTCGGCAATGGGCCTTACTTTTAGATTCATATACTTCTGAAATCATAAGGTATACTCTAATAAAGTAGACAAATAAATATCTTCTATTAAATATTAAAATGATAGATTTTTATTTACAACCACTGAACGATTAGAATATTACGTCGTTGTAACAGTTTTCATAATTTTCGATTTACCATTATAAACAAGGAATATAATCTTTAACTTTTTAGATAGGGTTTTTTATACAGTTGAAATAACGTTTTATTAATTATAACTAATTTGTCTATTGATGTAAAATTTTGCGACGTGCCTTTTGGTGAGCAAATTCATCAATAATGATAGTATAATCTAAAACGCTGAGATAACTTTCTTCGATACACAATAACGCTAAGTTCAGTCGATACTCAATGTAGAACGCAAATAAATTTTTAATCCTTTTTAAACCAGAGAATGAACGTTTTGCTGTGCAATTGGCCACCGGAATACATAAAAAGATTCGAAGTGCAATGTTAACGTTAGGATAAATTCATTCTAATTCTTCTTTCCGTAACCACTTTAATAAATCTGCAGGATTCGTTGACTTAACATCTTCGTCAAGGATTTTTAAATACAAACTTAAATGTATAAGCTCAGAAACAAGCGATTCTTCAAGATCTTGGGGAAATTGTGAACATAAAAATATCGCTGCTTTTTCCAAATCTATCAAGATAATTTTTCTATTTCAATGACAGCCTTAAATTTGTCATATACCTCTTTATACGCTTCAAGTCTCTTATTCAATTCTGCAAGTAATTTATCAACAATAACCAAATAAGTGTCGATTTTAAACTTGTCTCGTGCGGTCAGTTCCGCTGCATTCTCGTTAGTTTCAACACATTGCATTTTAAGTTTCCTTTTTCTTTTGTTTTCCGATTCGTACGCTTCAGTATTTGACAGCTTCTTACCCTTCTCTTCAAAAAATTCAAAATTGTCTCTGTTCGTTTTTAAGTTCTACAAGCGAAGTGTAAATACCAACCACGGAACTTAAATCGATATCGACTTTTTGCAGTTGTTTGTTCGACGCATTCAATCGGTCTAAAATGAATCCCCAAACCTCGATCATAATAGCAGTTTCAAGTCGATTGAAAGCAACAATAAGACCTTTAGCTTCTGCACGCGCTGACGCTTTTTGCGTGGAATCATCAGATATAATTTGAAGGGCATCTAAAACAATTTGCCAACGATGATTTAGAGCCTGACATACGTCATCTCGAGCTGACCAGCGCGTAATTGAAAGACTAAGAATTTTCAAAGAGGTTGTACTGGATCCTTCATCTACTAAATTTTGAAGTGTGTTCCACCTTGATGTAGAAGCACTAAAGAAATTATATACATTTTGTAGAAGTAGAAAATAAGTACATACTTCAGTGCATGATTCAGCTGCATTTGTACCAACTAAATTTAAAGAATGAGCAGAACAGGGGATGAATTCAATTAGAGCATTTTCATCTTTTATACGGGCTTGAAGACCTGTGTAAAGACCGGACATATTTGACGCGCTGTCGTAGGATTGACCACAATTATTAATGACCAGTCGTTAATCTCCATAAAATTACATACAGAGTCGAACATCTCCTTTGATTTATGTGGAAGGAATTCCAAAAATGTGTTTGGAAGGAATTCCAAAAATGACTCTTTTGGTGTACCATCTGTTGGCGTTTGGTGTTTCCCACATGTCTAATAACTATAGCGAGTTGATCCATGTGTGCTGTGTCTGGTGTAGAGTCCACAATTATGGAAAAATACTTGGCACTTCGAATGTTTCGGAGAATCTCATCTTTAACTGCTTTAGCTAATATACCTATTAGTTCTTCAACCGTCGTGGTGAATAAATGCGATGCATTCCCTTTTCCGCGGTTACCAAATTTTTGTATGTGATCTGCTGAGAAATGTTCATATTTCGAAATTAACTCAACATCATGTAATTACCATTTTCATTATTTCCAATCTTTTCGACATGTTCTCTCAAAAGAAGCCCTCTTGAAACAAGAGTTTTTATTACTAAAATGACACGCTCAAGAACATTCCTCCAATAAGTTGCCCCGGTTTCAACTTGTTCAAGCAGCTGCTTATTCACTTGGTTTTCAGTCCGCTGTTTATTTTTTAATGCGGACGTACAGTTTCTATGACATGTAGAATTCTCGTTCTTTTAATTTGGTATGCAGGGTTGCCAGAATACTATCACGCCTTGTCGCCATTTACAATGCCACATGTCGCCAAAAGTCGCCAAGCATTCGACAGATGTCGCCATTAAACCGCCAAAGTTCAAAACGGTATAAGCGGTTAATAAAAAACACATCTCATTAAAAATGCTATATTTTATTGAAAAAATGGATGAAATGTATTATATTTTAAACATTAATCTATAAAACTCTAAAACAAAACAAACTTTCTTATATGATTAGCATCGAAATCACAATTATACCCCTGCAGTAGATAACAGTCATGCATTAAACTTCGTTGAGTATCGAAAATACGGATTCATCATCTTCGTTGTTTTGGTCTGTCTCTTTTTTTCGCGTACATGATTTTCGAGGTGAATTTTGCGAGCATATCTTTCGAGGGCGAAAATTTCGCACAACAGTTGTCTTTAACTTGTAAAGTGAGGCGAATGCGTAAAAGTGCATCCAGCAGAGTGAACGCAATCTTATTCCGGGCCTTATTTTTCACCGCGTTCATTACAGAGAACGCCCTTTCCACATCCTCTACTGATGAAATCAGGGTTGCCAGAATACTATCACGCCTTGTCGCCATTTACAATGCCACATGTCGCCAAAAGTCGCCAAGCATTCGACAGATGTCGCCATTAAACCGCCAAAGTTCAAAACGGTATAAGCGGTTAATAAAAAACACATCTCATTAAAAATGCTATATTTTATTGAAAAAATGGATGAAATGTATTATATTTTAAACATTAATCTATAAAACTCTAAAACAAAACAAACTTTCTTATATGATTAGCATCGAAATCACAATTATACCCCTGCAGTAGATAACAGTCATGCATTAAACTTCGTTGAGTATCGAAAATACGGATTCATCATCTTCGTTGTTTTGGTCCGTCTCAGGGAATCAGCCAAGTTAAGTTAATCAAATCAAACTCAAACTCATAGCACGATTACCATCCTCTACTGATGAAATAGCTCAATAATACACTATGAGTGTTATTAAACCCATTCAGTGTTTAATACCAATAGTGGCAGTGTCCAACATAACAGTATTCAAGAACAGTAGTACCAACATAACTAGAATAGAATTACTACATCATTGGTTACATTCAAAAGCTTTGCTTTTTATTATCGCAGGCATATAAATATGAATTGTTTAATTAAAAAAATGAAGTAGCCAAAAAATCGCCAAGTCGCCAAATGTAAATTTTTGTCGCCAATAATTGAGAATAGTCGCCAGTTTGGCGAGAAATCGCCAAATCTGGCAACCCTGTTGGTATGCGCATTTTTCCAATCATTGAATCCCTCAGATGATAATTTTGTTCTAACTTCTGAATTGCTTGAAAACAATAGACAAACACCGCAGAAAACAGTTCCATTGCTCTCAGAGTAAACAAGCCACTTGCGAGGCATTTTTTCTTTACTGATATGTGTATACTCAAACATATTCGACGTTAAGTAACGAACTTTGCCATCATTGTACGCTTGGCAACATAATCACGGGTATCTTCATTAATAGACCACAAAGCTGGATCGCTTTTCCAACAAAAACGATCAGTCGAAGGTTATATATGGTTTCATCAATTTTATGTTGTCGCAGTTGTATATATTCGGTAGAAATCCTATTTAATTAAAAAATAAAATAATAAATTATTATAATAATGAATTGTAATATAATAAACAAATATGTTAGAAAGATTTTATATATATAAAGCTTTAAATAATTATACAAAAAAATGCTTAAACTATTTACATCGGTTGAATCGTCGACTCATAATCAATCGCAGTTATATTTTCAATTACTTGAGGAACCATTTCATTTTTAGCTGTTTGGAACTTTGCAGTCTCATCATTAGATTCAGTGATAACCCTTAAAAAATAAAAAAGTCAAAATATTATATGTATTATTACATATTATATAAAATAAAGTTTAGTAACATAATTATAGTAACATATTTTATGCTAATTTATTTAAATTCTATATTAAGATATAGTTCATTTTAACGAATACAACAAGTCAAGAATATTAAATTTCTAATCATTGTACTAAACATTTTTTGCATTTTGAGATTATTTTGGCAACAAAACTGTGCATTAAAATGTATTAATGTTAACATTTATTTATCACAAGTTATTAGTACATGGAAAAAATATACAAGCTGAAAACTAAATATATTATCTAATCTATATGTTTATACTAACTCAGTAATAGAATTGTCGAATGAACTGCAGCAGTGATCAGTTCCACATTTAGGTTTAAAGAATTCATTTTTTTTGTCTTATCAATTTCATTTTGACATTTCTCTTCCTTTTCTTTTCGGATTGTTGCATATTGACTTCCGCTGAGCCTTTTTCGATAACCACTCATTTTAAAACTTCAAAATATCATTTTTACTCAGCAGGCTCTTACAATAAACGATACACAACAATAGTAACAAAAGAAAGAAAAGGGTTATTTCCAGATCCGTCTTCTAGAACTAACTCAAGAAGTAATAGATGTCGCTACTTTCTATATAGCGCAATATGAATGCATGGCGAAATCCGTCAGCGATTTCTGATTGGCTAATTCAAACTCCTTACTCTGAGAATGTAATTCTTTCTGCTCAATCAACCAATCAGAAGTCGTCGGCGAATTCTTTTCATGTATTCTGTAACATTGAAAATGTCCCCATTTGAAATTCAAACTTAAGTTATAAATCAAAGGTTTAGGGAGCGGCTTTAGACTTGTTTAAATCATTTTTAAAATAAAAATATGATTTATGCTGTTATAGTTTGTAGAGAACCGAAATTTGTTTTAGAAAATATCAAGAAAATTTTGCCTTTGAAAATTTGCCGCCGTAGGCACGTGCCTACTGTGCCTATGCGTAAATCCACCTCTGATTGTACTAAACATTTTTGAGAATATTTTAGCCACACAACTCTGCATTAAAAGTATATTAATGTTAACATTTATTTATCACAAGTTATTAGTACATGGAAAAAATATACAAGCTGAAAACTAAATATGTTATCTAATCTATATGTTTACACTAACTCAGTAATAGAATTGTCGAATGAACTGCAGCAGTGATCAGTTCCACATATAGGTTTAAAGAATTCATATTTTTTTGTCTTATCAATTTCATTTTGACATTTCTCTTCCTTTTCTTTTCGGATTTTTGCATATTGACTTCCGCTGAGCCTTTTTCGATAATCACTCATTTTAAAACTTGAAAATATAATTTTTACTCAGCAGGCTCTTACAATAAACGATACACAACAATAGTAGCAAAAGAAAGAAAAGGGTTATTTCCAGATCCGTCTTCTAGAACTAACTCAAGAAGTAATAGATGTCGCTACTTTCTATATAGCGCAATATGAATGCATGGCGAAATCCGTCAGCGATTGGCTAATTCAAACTCTTTACTCTAAGAATGTAATTCTTTTTGCTCAATCAACCAATCAGAAGTCGTCGGCGAATTCTTTTCATGTATTCTGTAACATTGAAAATGTCCTCATTTGAAATTCAAACTTTATTTATAAATCAAAGGTTGAGGGGGCGGCGTTAGTCTCGTTTAAATCATTTTTAAAATAAAAATATAATTTTGCTGTAATAGTTTTTAGAGAACCTAAATTTGTTTTAGAAAATATCAAGGAAATTTTGCGCCTTTGAAAATTTGCCGTCCTCGAAAATTTGCCGCCGTAGGCACGTGCCTACTGTGCCTATGCGTAAAACCACCTCTGGTAGTAATAAACCAGTAATAACTTCCCCCCACATCTTCAGTATTACAGTTTTGTTTCCTAAGTACTGGGCAGAATCATCTAAAGAGACGTTTGGTTTCCTGGTCGTCTCTGCCCACCCCACCCCACCCCAAGCACTCTGCGCAGGGCGAAAAGATCGCGGCGTATGAGCCGGATACCGCCCGCCCTTTTGAATGGGAAAAACACACAAACAGGGGAGCTGTTGCAGCTTATGACGCTTACCTCCTCCGCTGTACGGACATGCCTGGCACGGCTGTCTTGGAAGGAGGCAAAGACACGCTGTTGTCAAATTACCGAAACAGGAACAAGTGCTCTCAAACAAGGGTTGCGTGTTAAGAAAAATACTCTGTGTATAATAAAATTTAAGCAATTCAATTCAATTAATGAAAAGTAAGTTAAATAAAAGTATATATTCAAACATTACTTACATAATTTAATGCATAGAGCCACCTTCGTATACACCTTCTGCGCACGAGGTTCTGGCTTTGCTTTCCACTGGGCACATAAGTTTTTGATTTAGTTCTGCAGAGTTTAGTTCTTGAGGCAATTGACGGCAATATATTTCATGCAAAAAAATAACTTGGTTTCGAAAATACGGTGATCGACTTCAACACATTACAACAAACGTTGTTTCGACACGTTTTACACAAATAAAATTATTTTATTTCCAAAAATTGGTATATTTTGTAATAATGAAAGATCCTTCCACGTCCACGCTCGTATTCCCACCAGCGCTTCCAACCTGTAACTACAGTGCAGTTCAGGAGCAGTTACTACAGACTGCTGCAGGCGGAAATATGCATATGGCAGATAGGCTGGCAGTGGGTCGCTCTCTTCCGCCTCGCCTGGGCCTCGCGTCGATTCCCGCCTCGGTCGACCCGAAGCCAACGTAGCATGGGGACGCCGACGCTTCGGAATCGCTACCGCGCTCACGAAGAGAGGGAAAACTTCGGTGGCCGAACGCGGTCTTTATATACTGCCGGACCAATCCATCCGCGCGTCAGCAGGGGTGGCGTTACCCTCGTTCGGTGGCACACACGAGGGGGGGGGGGCATATGGACACCATGCCAGCGTGGCCCGGGCGGAGTGGAAGCGGTCAGGGGTGCAAGGCGGTGTTGCACTGGGAGAGCACCACTTTGGCGCTCTTTGGTTTCGAAAGGATTGCATATATATCGATATTGAATATTGAATGTTATTAAAACGAGAATGTATATTCGTAACATTCGGGGTTGTTGAACATAAGCACCAGCCGCACGTCCAAATAGTGAGTTTCAAAAGGAGAGGTAGAGGAGACGTAGCCCTTGTTCCGAAGATCATATTTAACGGACCCCTTCATTGAGTTACCATATTTCCATTATGAAAAAAGAGGACATACAAACATAACGAAGTCAGGTCAGTTAAACCGATTATAACTCAAGAACGGCTGGACCAATTTTGATTTTCTCTTATTTGTTGGATTCATCTCTGCCCCGGTTAGCAGGATAACTATTAAAGTATTGGAAAAAATCACACAAAAAAGAACAAAGAACAAAACTAAATATTAATGTCAAATGCAACCCGCATCACGCCGCAGGATTTTTGACTCGATATCGTTAAATAACTCCTAAATGAAGCTATATATGGCATTACAAACAAAAAATTTAAGGCCAAATGCCTCACAGAAACGTTTTTCACACAGTAATCCACAGGATGGGATCTTCTAGAACATTCTATTACATATATGCTCCGGCTCTTCTCGATATTACCCCGCCTACTCAGAGACGTACAGAATCTGCAACTAAATGTGTTTGAGAGGGAGAGGCAGACAGACAGATAGAGAAAGAAAGAGAGAGATAGACGGAACAAGAGAAAGATGGAAAAAGAGACGTGTGACGAAAAATGAGAGACGAACAGAGGAAGAGACGGTGAGAGAGTCGGAAAGAACATTGTTACCCAACAAATCAAGAAAGAAATATGAGCGTGAGTATTTAATTTATAAATATTAGTGTGAAAATACACGTTCATTACATATCGGAAATTGTTTCGTTTGCTTACTTTCCTCGCAAGTCTGAGAAGGAGAAACCACCTATCGCGCACGTTTTCTTGAGCCATTTCGCTGGATGCGAGAAGAGTGGGGGGTTGTTATTTCGACGAGGACTATTATATTCGTATTGTGATGATACTTAGGCGTCACCACTGCGAAAGGAGGTTTGCCGACACATATAAGGTGCGTCGGTTGATTGTTGACAACAGGGCACACACGCCAAATTTATTTAGAGGGCGCCAAGCGTGCATCTGCCTGCCATCCAGCTGCCGGTATTGACCACCTCAGCGGTGACCGCTCTGGACCAAAGGATTGCATTTTGTCTACTGGTTAACAAAATGATACACAAAGATGAAATTTTTTCAAGTGCAGTCCGTCTGAGCGGTAACACATTTATTAAATTAAAACTGTCTTTAATTACACTATTTTCATCTCTCTTTCTCTACATCAATTTCCAGTCCAATTTATTGTTAAACTAATGGGGGGTGAATGAATTTACAAAAAAAAGTGATGATGATGTTCTCACTTTGGTGGATTACACGATCGTGGCCTGTTAACGGTCGTTCGCGGCGGAAGAGGTCCGCCAAAACACCGTCGAAGTAGGACCCAGGGCTCTCGTAGGCTGCACCACACAGGTCAGCGGCCGATCGTGTCCACACAGGAAGCGGCATGCCACCAAATCGGTGTGTGAATCGGAATCGTTAGACGTCGTTCCCGTTCACGTGTAGCAGCCTTAAGAACGGTCTGCACGCCCTAATCAAAGCTTTATCCAGAGTTGATCCGATTAAGTGGTCACACGGAATAAATTTCGGTGGCAAGTGACAGCTGATGGGATGACTTAGGCAGGCGAATGTCGGCCAGTCGTATGCCAGTGAACGTGTTATACTGCCTAATTGCTCGCAACCGAGTTCCCGTTCTTGCCCCCCTCATGTTGACAAGTACCTCGTTTAAGTAAAAATTGATTTAGTGCCTCGTTTGCGACAAAATTTGGAGTGACTCGTTCAAGTCGAAAAATGTAAGTGTCTGGTTCGGGCCGAAGATTTCGAGTGAAGTTCTTTCAACTTCTTGCCGCTATCCCCACCCCTTACTCCTACCTCCGAATTCTGTCACAACCTTAGCGCATTGTTTCTAATGGGGTCTTCCGACGCGCTTCTCGAACATTCTATCGACTCTTCTCGTTAACTGGTGAAGGCAATCTCTGCTCTTGGCAATCTACTTTTCTGTGTATTTTAAATCATTGCCCTTTGTGCACTGGAGGCACTGGGTTCCTGCGCAGTGTCGCGTGCCGCCGTCAGTTGTCGTCCGCCCTCATGATTGTTTTATTGTACGCCCTTTGGGAATTGCATGGCCGTAACTGTGACGTCGGCATAGAGGAGAGATATATCTCTACTCTATGGACGTCGGCAAATTGGACTGTTTCGGTTCATTTTGCCTCCCCCGCGGACAAAGGGGTAACGGGATGGTCTGGAGGAATTTTTCTTCTGCCTTCGGCGGCCTGCGTTCGGAGAAGACCGTAGGGTGGCGCTTTGTGAGGGACGAGGGGATTCTCGGTGGGGGCACATGGGCGTGTCGAATCAGGTGCGCCTCTTTGTGCACCGAGCCACTAATCTGCGTGATGCAGTCGCGCCATGCAGGAATCTATCAGGTTCACTGCAATATCAAACCTGTCGCTTGTTTTTCGATGTAAAATAATTTCTATTGTTCGGAAGCGAACGTTTCTCATAACGATATTTTGTAAACAACGCTCGTCGCTAACATTTATTTTTAATTCAACTAATGTTAGAAAGGGTAGGTATTTCAGTGCTCATGAAAACGTGCGGGTGTAGTAGTCTTTGGATCTGTTAAAGAGTACAATATCACTTACTGACAGTATTGATATCAATAAGTTTATTAGCGTTTTTAAAGTGGCAAAGTGAAGGATACAAGACGAAGTCAAAAATATTATCAAAAGAAAAGTGGCAAAGTTTTTCGCCATAAATACGAAACTGATTATAATGGCATAATGTTTGACTTTACCTAACTAAAATGGATAAATGTCATTTATTTATACAAATGTTATGATGACGCACATTTCCACCAAATTTGTAAACACTATTGTATTTGTGAGTTAATGTGCTTCAAATGACTCCAAATTAAGTTTTTCAAAAACTAAAACATTTTCTGTAAAAAAAAAGCTTCAAATTTCGAATTTACAGTAGTGCTTAAACGCCATTTCCTTAAAAACGGCTACAAATGTTTCAAAGAAAATTGCTATTTAGGACGAGGTTTTACTGTTATTTAATATTGTTAAGATAATATTTCTGTTTTACCATTTGGAAACCGAAAAATGAAGAAAATTAAAAAAAAAAAAAAAGAAAAGTAATTTGGCCGGCGATAGATGGCAGCTGGTAAGTGTGTGTCAAGTCCGAGTAGCTAGCTGTGACCAAAGGAAATATATAACTGATACGGGAAAGTCTGTTCTATTCTGTAGCACCAATAGTAACTTTTGTGTGTGACCAGAATACCAGGCTACATGTCCTTAATATGTTGAAAAAAACTTTCTATGTGACACAAATTGTGAGGGATTAGGCCAAACTCACACTTGCGAGATAGGAGTACCAGCATGTTTTGACAAAAATGTGACTTCGTTCCTTTCATTTATTGTAAAATGGAGTATTACATTGATTTTTGTGTTGAAAGAGTTATGTCAATTATCTTTGGTGTTAAAGGGTTATGTCAACTGCGTAGTCCCCCCACTACCATTATTGCATTTTTGTCTAGTTCTTTATTCAGTTGATTATTTATACGTCTGCATACAAAAAAATTAAAGCACTGTTCAAATTGTATTTTAATATTATTTCATTATTCTGATTTTACCGTAATCACTTAAACTCTGTTTTTCAGTTTCCTGAAAGTTTACTTGCAGTGACTTATTACCTAATTTTCATGCGCTCCCGTATGATCATGCGCAATGATCATGATTGTGATGTAATGATCATGAGCAATTGTAATTCCAAGTCCCTAATGTGTGGCGGAAGAAACTCCATGGATGTGTTTAAGGTAGTTCCAACCGTTTCCACCATGGTTCCAACCAGAGAGAATTATAGGTTCCAACAGTTGGTAGTTCTTTCCTTTTCGCGGGTGTTTTGTTTCCTCTTGGAGTTCGCAAGTGAATCAAGGTGTTTCCCGCTATTGTGAACTGGATGATAGTTGATTAATTGATGAAAGGACGTGAATTGTTTGTGAGGTAGTTGAGTACGTTAATGTGAGTTGTAATTTTGTGTGTAATACCATGGATAATGAAGTAAACGATGTTCCAGAAGACGGGGAAATTATAGATTATGAACCTCTACCTCGACCATCAGTAGCTTCGGTTGTTTCTAAATGCTCTTTCAGATCTAACAATGAAAGAGGGCGTTCAAGTGATTCAAGTGAGAATAGTGACTCTGACAGTGGGCGTGAATCTCGTAAAAGACCAAAAATTTTGAAGAGGAGTTCTGCCAGAAACAAGTATAATGTTTGGACGTCGGAAGTTCAAGCTTCTGAACTCATGGACGAAATTTGTAATTGGGAAGCTGGCATAAATAATAAGGTTATGGACAAAAGTAGGGCTGTTGAATCATATTACCACTTTGCAGAAAACGAAGAACCGAAACATTCAACTGAAAGCGATAATCGAAAACGCCATCATGGGGAAGTTGTTGATTTAAGATCCAAACTTGGCCGAAAACCAAGCCCAGACAAGGATCAAACGATTCATCCTCGATATTTATCAGAATTAAAAGTGTCTTTGGATGATTCAGTTGAAGATGTCACCAGGGACATAACTCTCAAATTGTGTGAAGAGAATGAAGATCTTGTGTTACGTGTTGTCACAGTTTTAGGAACAGAGAAAGCAATTGATTTGTTCAACAAAACAAGAAATCTTGAGGAAAATGGAGGTATGATGGTAATGAATGGTTCCAGGCGAAGAACACCAGGAGGTGTATTTTTGCAGTTGATTAAGAAGGACATCAGTGTGTCAAAACAACAGAAAAATAGCATTTTCATTGATGACCAAAAAGTGGGAAACAAAAGTAAGAAATCCAAAGCCAAATCTCACCAAAAGAAGGAATCTGAAATTAATACAACTTTGCCTGCAGATAATGTTGAAACTGAATGTTTGACAGTGTTACAAAACAGAAAAGATCTTGTTGTGTCCAAGGAAACGCATGTGTCAGAAGGTGCTATGGTCATGGATAATTCAGAACCACAGTCAACTATTGGAAATGACGTGGATCCAAGGCAAATGGCAGTCTATGATGATATCTTTGATGATAATCCTTGTGATGTAGAATTTACATAATTTATTGGCACATTTCTGTGGGATGTGTAGTAACTTAGCTCAAAACGAAAGTAAAGATATATCTGATATATCTTAATTTTGAATGAAAGTGATTAGTTTGCTTCGTCATGAAAAATACCTTGCTTTAATAATCATAGGTATTTTAAGCTGTAAGAACATTCATTGGGTCAAACACTTGATGAAATGAATGGGAACATTAAAAGAAAATAATTATTTGAGAAAACTGTATGTGGACAGTAGTGTGAATTTAGCTTACTGTCCATCATTGAATACAGGTATTTATCATTCATTGAATTTTTGGTATATGATGTCGTGAAGAATCTGTCTCTTCAGAGATTTGGTATTAATGTTAAAAAATGTTGGTAATGCAGTTTGATTTTGGTTACATGTTAAATCCTCAGGGACTGAGAAAGCTGTAAATGATCTTTATTTTGATATGCAACTCTCTTTGTTAAAAATATATACAAATATTTTTGTTAAATATTATGCATTTCAATTAATAAGCATAAATTAATATTATTAGTAAAATAAGTTGTAAGAAATCTTATATCAGTGAACAAAAATAATTGTCACCTGTTTGTACAGGACTTTAAATATTTTCACTGATGGGAATTGTGGAAATGAATTAAAGTTTCAATGTTTTTCAAAACTTGGAATTGAGATATTTAAACCTATTTTCAGATATTGAAAATTTAGTATTTCTGATAGTGTCATTTATCATGATGAAATGTTGATATTAAAATTTTACTACTATTATTCAAAATGGTATGTGGCAGTGATATATCATGTGTGAAGTGCATAACACTGAAGTTGAACTTGCAAGGATCTGGCTCCATGAAAATATCTTATTCAGATAGAACTAAGATAAGAGATTCAAATGTGATGTACAGTGGTGCAATTTAATAAATCTCATCACTAGTCAGGTGAACGTTTTGTTAACTGTACTTATTAACCATTATAATATTAGTTTAATAATGTGTAATTGTAGGAAGACTTTATATTACAAGATTAAAGAAGTTAACTTCTGTTATTATCAAAGAATTAATTCATTTCAAAAGTCCTTTGAATCTGATGTTTTAATGATTACAGGAATAGAGTTTGAGAAACAACATTTATTGATGAAATAGAATGAAGTGTATTGATCGTTTATCAGATGTTCCATAAAAAGAAAACCTTTCTGACTGGTTAGCAAGTATTATTTTGAGTACTTTTACAATTGTTAAAGAATTTCAATTGATACAAAAAAATTAGTCTCTAGGGACAAATTGAAATATTCCCAAAATACATTGCTAGGATTCCACTATATTTTGTGTAGTTACTTCAGATGTGTTGCTTTTGGGGGGAGACATTGATAATTTAATATGTGAAATTAGCACCGACGTAAGTACTTTCTTGTGAATTGTAGCCTTTGCATTAACAAAGGATGCAAAATGTCCTTCACATTCTTTGGGAGCCTAAAAAACATTTGCCAAAAATAGAGCTATTTTTCTGGAATGCTGAACTTCCGTTCTGAGCTTTCTGCAAATTACTTATGTAAAATTACTATATAATCAATGTCCATGCTCTACAAAGTTAGTTGCAAATTTGTCTCTAAACCGTGTATTAATACAAACCCAACTCAAAAAACTTTTCTCATGACTTACGCCTTTCTTAACCATCGCTTACATGGATACTAATCATGCTTTTTTTAAAAAAAATTTGGATAAGGGAGAAGAAATAACAAATAAGTCTTCACACGAAAATGAAAATACTATAATAAATACTAGGCATAAATACATTTATTATATATAAGGTTTGTATAATGCTTTGAATCTATTTTTTGATTAGATAATCTAATTGCAAACAAATTCCAAATGGAAGAGCTGCCCAACTCTGGCAAAACAATGAAATTCTACTTTAATGTTTTTAATTATTCCTACTAATACACTTATACCTCTGGCAGCTAATATATATGTGCAAATTTCTGTTCTAATACATTTACACTATTTCATTTACACAATATTTTTACATATTGATTCACAATTATATTACAATAAGAAAGATATTTACATTAAACAGACTTATCAGTCAAGCCAAACATTTGCTCTCCCTTTAAAAGGGCAAAGTTAAGCAAACGTCAAATGAATGAATACAGAATTAAACTAATGAGAAATTAGTACTGACTGAATTTTGGAATAACTGTCTGAAAATGACGGAGATTAACTTTATAATGGATACTATACAATATAAACATGAAATAATTATTTGCGGTCTTAGTCTACTTACAATACTTAGTTGTAGCATTGTATTTGGTGTTCAATAAACCTTCATGATAACATCACAGCTTGCGGAGAATTACTCTAATTTCACTGACTCGAGTCTGTGAAAGTGAGAGTTTCTCTTTGAAGATCACGAGTTACCATCCTCAAGCATGCTACTGTGCCTTGATCTCACCAGGTTAAAGGTTCCAGAGCGATTGGCCAAAGCCTCAGTTCGACTTGCAACACTGGCAAACACACTATCCACTAGCACAGAGCTGTCTATGAGGCTGCTCATTTCCTCCATGGATACAGCCTCATCAAATAGGTCCTTTCTGTTAGGTATAGTAGTATCCAACATTCGATTGTTTACATTCTGTAAACTTTTGCTTGTGAGATGACTTTCGGAACCATTTTCTGATTCAATAATGCACTCTGATTTCCTTCTCTTTGAATCACAGTCACTATGATTGGTCAAAGTAGATTCTGCATTGCCTCTTTCTTTGGTAGGTTCATCTTTCTTTTCTGTGATATGATTATCAACTGGTAGTTCCTTGTTTGAATGATTGTAGATCTTTTGGTGAGTCACATGATCTTCAGGAATGTAGAAAGGGCATTCATCCTCAAATGGGACTTGCTCTTGCACAATTCCATGAACATCAGCTAGTTGAGGTTCTTGAGTCTGATCACTACAGAGATCACTGTTGGCACCATTTTCTGTGACACAATGACCTTCCAATTTCTCTGCCAAAAGCTCTGGGCTCTGGGGAAAAAGACAATTGTGAGGCAATTGTGAATGGGGCAGCCCTTCGTCATCAGAGCAAACAGGAGCTGGACCACCTGCCTGCCAACTCTGAAGGAAGTGCTTCTTTGCCTCGTCGCCAGAACTCACAGTTTCCAGATCATCTTTCCTGTGCACTCTCTCTCTCATCTCCTGGGTGAGGATGGGCTCTGAGCCAACTGATGCTAGCACCCGGCCACCAGCAGCCTGAGGCTTTGAAGACAAAGGAGGCTTTGATGGAAGCTCTGCTTTTTTCAGTTCCTCGTACTCATCCAACCCTTTATCCAGAGAGTAACTAAGACTAGTTGATACAGATGGAGACCCATTCACTAAATCTGTTCGTTCATTTAATATCTTAAACTCTTTTGCAGATTGCACATCAGGTTCATTGATTTTAGACTGAAAATTCATGTCAGAGCTGTCCATTGATCGAGATATACGATGACCTTTTTCAAAACTATTGGCGGCATCTTTTTCACACAGGTCTTTCCTAAATTCAGGAGGCACACTTCCTATGGGACTCTGGTTCTGAGAAGAGCTGCGCAGATCTAATGACGAGCCAGAAGAAGTGTGATGGTGGTGATGGTGTTGATAATGGAATTCTGGGCTGGAAACAGAACATTTAGGTTACTGAAAAAACTGATTAACAATAAGCAACATCCTGTCTTCACATGTTGCTGTATAACAATACATGCATTTTAAGTAGGATTCATTAGAAATACAAAAAACAATATTAAATAGTGTTTAGTTAAAATGTTCTTGGCTGTGGTTTACAAAATTAAAAAAGCAATGTGGAAATATGAAAACAGCTAAAAAAATACCTTTATTATCGTAAAATAAATCGGTACATCAACTTACACAGTAGTTGGATGTATACGTAAAAGACCACTGAGATTAGGAAGAGTAGCTCGGAGGTCTTGAGTGGGTAAACCACAATACCATCGTAACTGTGAAACATTCTTGTTTAGTAAGTACACACCATAATTGAACTGTAATTTGTCTTTTCCTCTTGAAAATAATGGAAACCTGAAATTGTAAGAATTACTATTAAATTTTTGAAGGCTTTAACATCAGACAACAAGAAATATGCAAATAAGACTAAAGGCAGATAGATATTCGTTCAATGGTATATAATAACATTCACATGTTCATAAAAAATAAACTAGAAAATAATTAGAAGAATTAAATAGTGGAAGGATATGAGCATTCTACATGTTCTCTACAAAACTCATTTCAAAAACTAACAATTTTTGATGAAGATTACATAAAAAAAACAACAAAAAACCCACTGATGCTACATATAACGTTCAAGGGGAATACAGCTATATTTACTGTCCAGAAGGAAACAAAGGATCATCTGAACTCTCACTCTTGGGATCACTGGAAAACTGAATAAAGACAGTGTTCAAATTGGGTCCTTCACTCACAGGAACTTAACAATGATCTTATTTGCAATTATATATTCAAACAATATTAAAAAATATCATGAACAATAATAAAAAATATCATGAAAGTAATGATTGATTAACAAAGCTTAGTAAATATATTTCAAATTTAAATATAAAAATAATAAACCAAACTAAAAAGAAGTTTGTTGAAATAAAGAGACCAGTGAGATTGTAGTGACAATTAAAAGAGTTGAAGTTCCCACATCACAGGCAAATTATCAGAGACCAAATTATTCTATAATAGAAAACATTGCATGATGTTTCGTGTTTTAATGTAATGATGTTAATGTTTTAATATATCTTCAGGTAACGTTTCTGTAAACTTACAATAAATATATTTTCAAAATTGAATTATCAAATTCAATATTTGTAAATAAAAAGTGTTGAATTCAGTACGTTTTATCTAAAGTCTTTACTAAATTTTTTTAAAACTAATTTTGAGTTTGTAATTTATTTTTTAAAACGTTTTTATTGTAAATTTTCGGAACCTTCATCTGAAGATGTGGTTACATTAAAGCAAGAAAAATCATGCTATGTTTTCTATGGAAAATAAATCTCTTGTTATCTCAGAATTTTCCTGTGTTTTATTGATTATCTCTAATTAATCTGGAAGCATCTACTCTTTTAAATATTTAATATTACACGTATGTCAATCACATGAAAAAATGTATGTAAAATATATTTCTAATATTTTTGGGTGAATAAATAAAAGTACACACAATATATGTAACTTTCTGGTGACTGCAGTTGACACTTACATTTGATGAAAGGAACTGCTGTATGGAGTTATGAACGTATGAATATTTGAATTTTACGATAACGCACATCCTCTATCATGCAAATTTATTCTTGCAAAAACTACTGATTCACAAAGATACACAACAATGACAAAATTGGTTGTTTAATGAATTTAGCTAATCAGGCAATGATCACAAGGATGATCCTATTTACACAATTCATTTCTGCAATCTAAGTTTGTGCTAAGTGAAATGAACTTCCCCATAATATTATGCCATATCTCAAAAGAGAACAGACATTTAAAAGACAATATACAATATCCCAAGAGCTATTCAAAAACTGTTTTATAATTCCATATCTGATAATAAATATTGGTACAGAGTGTAATTTTCAGCTACAATTGAAAAGCATTTTCATTATTAAACTTTGAAGAATGTTGAATGAAAAGAGAGAAAAATGAAAATATCAGAGGGTAAAATTAGTAGAGCAAGGGGAATATGATGAAACCAGTTAACCTAACTCCTGGTCAGCTGTTTTGAGATGTGAATTCAGATATGCACTGTCGTGATGCAACATTTGACAACTTATTTTACTTGAGATGTTGCTGCTAGTCTTTGTTATTGGGAAGAAGAGCTAGCAACAACAGTGCTCAACAATTTGTAATATTCTGGTGTATTCCACCAAAATAACAACAATGTTTAATCAAATGAAATGTTTTCATTACACTTTATTTTTTGTGAATAGCTAATATCCTTTTCTTTTGAGATCAGTTTTTTGAGGCATACTTCTGCAATTAACTTCCATCTCTTTTTAATTTTGGGATTAACATGACAATGCCGCACATTATTTTTGCTTAGAAAAGATGAGATCTGTAATAAAATTTTTGAACTTTGTGAGTTTTCATAATATTTTCTCCATGAAATTTATGTTTTGGTTTATGCCTCTTGTTCATATCTTTGCTTTTATTCTGACCATGGAGAGCTCTAATTTTCTTCCAAGCTGCAAATGCAAAGTATGCTTGCAAGAACAGTTACTCGCAGTATTATCATGTGAAAAATAAATGTCATTCAATTTTGTATCAACCTGAATTGTTTTCAATCCTCCAACAAATGAAAAATAAAAAATGCCTAAGGAAGTTTTGTGTACCAAACCATCACATCGATATTATTATTAGAAGTATCAACTTATTTAAAGATACAAGCTGCAACTTGTTATGTTTTATGAGTGTATCACACATAGTTGGACAATACTGAAAAAAAAATCATGTTGAAAGCATACTACATCTTAGAACACTAATGTAAATGCACTTTATACTTTAGCAAAATAAAGCCAACTGATTTTTAAAAAATGGATAATTTTAAATACACTTCTATTAGAACAGACAAAAGCTAGCTTAATATTGTATTTGTAATGAATTTGGAAGTAATAAAATTATTAGTAATATTGCTAACAGCAGTTTATAATGTGCTCAGTTTTACATGCTGACCACACAAAATATTGAACATTAATTAAAATTAAAGTAAATATTTCTACTAAGTCAATTAATTGTGTGTACTCACTCTCTATCCTTCTCTGGAATCTTTTCTACAACATGGTCAACTATTTTACTCCATGATCCAAAATGAATAATTGGGTACCTTAGAGGAACTTGCAAAAAGACAGATATCATTTGTAGAACATGGGAAACATAGCCAAGAGAAACGGAGATCATAATTTCATCATTGCCAGCAAAGTCTTCTGAATTTGGCAAATGCACGCCACATATTGAATATTTCCCATCAGACAGCTAAAAAAAGAAAAAGAAAAGAAAAATGTGTGAAATTGAAATAAACATTTATAATTAATTAAAGAAATATAACTCTAGATCATGTTGATTCCTGATTACACACCTGCGTAACAGGATAAATCTGACTTAGTTTTGAGATCAGCTGTTTTTGACGGAAAATTAATTGAGCATTAGTCATTAGATATGCATCTCTGGTGTCTATGTATGTTTTCCTTTTATCTTTCAATCGTTCCATTTCTTTTTGTAAAGTCCGATAGTTATCCAAAAGTTCAGTTCCTGTAACAAAATTGGCATCAGTTGGAACAACATTCAGCAAAATTACAAATGATAGTATGGTTTCAAACGTTAAACACTAATTACCTCTATCTTGATTAATTTCACTAAGCAATGCTTTAGATTTCTCAAGAGCTTGCAATTCTGCTATTTTGCGAGAACGCTCTTGCGCTAGCATTTCTACACGAAATTTTGTCATTTCAATTTCTCTTTTAATTTTCTGTACTTCTTGTCTCTGAGGAGCTTGGGGTCTACTTTTGTTCAGAAGTCTTCGCAATGTTGCACTTTCTCGAGACTCTGGAGGTGTATATCTACCCACAGAAATTTTTTCTCGCAGCACTTGAGCTGCACTTCGCTGTTTCTTGATTGCTTGTTGAATAGTGTGTAATCTAAGGGAAAAGTGAAAATAATACACATCAGCAATTTTTGACATCTTCAGTATGCTCTTATTAAGCCCTTTTAAGTAAACCATATTTTAAGATTTTCTTTCTTTCCACAAAACTATAGCTACAACAAAATCTGTGTACGCATGTACTACTGGGAAATTACAGCATTGTAATTATAAGTAATGGGGATTTAAAATGCTGATCCAACATACTTAGAAGGCATTTAATTCAACTTTTGATATTCAAGGGTATTAATAACTGTTCAGTACATACCTCGAAACTAAGCTGACTGTGTAGCTAGGTTGAACATCTGGCACACTGATCTTTACTTGAGCGTGCCTTATGCGAGGGGCAGGTTCCTTAAAGCATTGAGGAGCTGTGAAGTAGCCACCATGCATGTGGAACACAATGGTATTAAGACAAAAGGCTGCTGGGTCAGTACACAATTTAGGACCCAGGTAGATCAGCCCACTGAAGTATACTCCCCATACAGTCAGCACTTGGTCTTGCTCTGTGTTTCTATGTACCCACAGCCTTACCACGATGCCTGCAGCACAAGACATTTTTAAAAGATATTTTCAAATCGAAAGAGACACTTTGCAAATTGCATTCTAAATATTTAAAATTATCATGCAATCAAGAAGAGAGTAGTTTGATCTAAAAATAAAATAAAAATAATTCTAATTAAACAAAGTAATCCAATTTGATTTAGGCATGGAAAAAATTACTTCAAGAGAAAGATGGATTTAAGAACACAAATTTAGTAAACTTATTTTTTATTACAAAAATCTATATTTTCTGAATACATGCTCAATTAAACTAAATATTACTACTCCAGTAGCTTTATAAAGAAGCTGAGATTTATCAATAAATTGAACAAATCGATGTATTAAAAATACCTAGCAATTTGCATTGCTTTCTGCTTTCATGATACATTACTAAACATGAATTACTAATAAAAGAAGATGGTCAAATGTATTAGATACAAAATTAAGTTTCATTACCATTGACAGAAGCATTAATGGCGTTTACTGTCTCACCAATATCAATTTCTGCCCATTTTGGGTTCTCTGTTTCAAGCTTTTCACTGGTATAAAATGGAGCTGACATTGTAGTTAAATGAAGTGTGTAGTAAAATGATGATTTTGTTTTCTCTGTCCTTGATAGTTTTATCTTTGCATCACATTTTACTTTCTCAGGAACATTCACGTTATAAGCTATTACTTGAATCAGGTTTCTGAGGCGAAGCTGAAAACAGAATGTTATATGTAGGAAGCACAATTCAAAAAACTACTAAACAATATGCATTAACACAATTGTGAACAAAAACATATTATTACTAAAGGCAACACTAACATTTAGTATACAATGAGCATTATATATTACTAATTTTGAAAATTTGTAATTATTGATGAAATAACCTAGCAAGCTTCCATGTTCTTGTTTGGCAATAAAAAAGAATGTGAAAGAAAAATGGTCATTACTGTAACAAACTACAAACTTGAAAATACTCATTTTTCATAAAAACGGAAAGAAAACAGCTAATTCAACATTAACATAAAAACTAGACACTCACTTGCTGGGAAACTAGAGGTATCCATTCTTTCCACCGTGGTGAAACTCGCTGCGGCGCCAACATTTCATGACACTGACCCAGCATCTCTATCCATTTCACTATGAACAGATTTTGAAATTACCATAGGTCTTATAATTACCTGAACCCGTATATACGAAGTGAAGTACCATTCATTAAAAGGCCTCGTTTTATTGCATTCTGCACTCGAAATCAATTACATTACTATTGAATTTAACAATCAAGTGTAAAAAACACAACAGAGTTTCTTGTATTACTTTATTTGCACTTAAATCTTGCAGCCAAATGTTCGGTCATATTATTCGAGACGTTTTGTTCTTTTTACACGAAGTATTTACACAACAAACCGAATTTAAAATATCTAATCACAGTTTCGATGACCATTGTTTCCTTTTCCTATGACACTTAATATTATTACATTTTGACACTTCGTTGGATGGGAGGACACCACATGACACCTCTCACTTTACAGTACACGCGTGCGCACAAACGCTTTCAGCGCAGTCTTGGATCCTATCACAGCAGGTTGGTGATTTAGTGTTCTGATATACTACAGCTCTTTCCAAATATTTTTTCAGTCCTGAGCGACATTCAATTTGAAAACGTATTAGCATATGTATTTTTCAAGCAAACTTCACGTGATCTGCTATTTGGATAACTCAATGTCCAAATAAGTTCAAAGTATCACTAAACTTGAACCCTATTCAACAAAAACACATTGAATCAGTAACGTTAATGATATTTTTTTCATTTTCACAGAATCATCTTTCAAAAGTTCGTAAGTTCTTCTTAGCGAAGGAGCTGCTTGTAAGATCCTAAAAATACGGCACTCGGGTTAGAGGCGCTTCCATCGCCTAAAAACCACTTTAGAATGTTGTGTTCCATCCGCTGGGGGCGGCTCTGTAGCATACAAGACAGTCCTTGCATTGCCTAACTGCCAAGAGAGCAAACGATTCTTAGCGGCCCGCCAAAATTAAATCATGAAAAAATATTGAATTAGTTAATGAAATGTATTCACTTGAAAAAACTATCGACACAGAAAAAATAGACTCTTTATAATTCGAACAATTCAAAAGAAAACTTATTCGCCTAGTAACCCCGATTCAAAACAATGTTAAAATTTTTGATATAGCTTAATTCGAGGATTTGAAACTATTGGATAATGCAGAATCAGGATTTGATTTATAGAAAAAGTGATACTTTGATGTTTGCGACGGTACATTAACAGTAAATATTTTTAAAAAGTATTGTATTTCTGTGAAACGTTATTGACATCTGCACGGCCATCTGTTCGGCTCTTAACTGAAGGGCCTTTAGATTATTTGCTTTCTTCCCCATATGTGGAACACCACCACAGCACATACTCTCTCGCATTATTTGTAACTTCCAATGTTCGAAAATTCAGAGTGTTAAATGAAAATGACCCCTGCGCCATTATTTTCGCGTTCTTTGCTCTATCCGAGGGGAACAAATAAACGAAAAAAATTGGAGTCGTTTTTGAGACGTTTTGTTTTATCAGCTGCATTTCAGCAAAATTTACGCAAAACCCTCCAACTTTGCAAAAAAACTGTTCGTGACCTTATATAAAGATAAAACATTTTAGAACAAGTTTCATTAAGTAAAAATCCCATCTATTATCAGTATTGTACTTGTGCAATGAAATTTTTACTTACCCGAATACTCGTACGTATGCATGGAGTAATAAACATAGTACAGGGAAAGTTATGTAATGCTGCGGAAAATTGATTTCGAGATTCAATGGTACACGCTTTGGGATCACCTGATACCGAAAATGTGGTTTATTTCAAAACGTCTATCTGTCCGTCTGTCCGTCCGTCTGTAAACACCGCTAGTGCCCAAACCTAGTGTAGAATTTTTTCCAAATTGAAGAAACCCCTGTCCATCTGACTCGAGTCAAAGCGTTGAGATTTTGAAAAACCTTATTATAATTTGGGGTCACTTTACATGAAGCCGCCTGTATATTTTCAAAATTTTCTCAGAAACGGCTCAAAATTTTTTCTTTAAATACAGTCAAATACGCCTATAAAGGTGACATAAGTCTGATTTTCACTGTTAACTCTAAAATTCCGAAAATTTAAAAAAATTGAAAATTTTTGGCGTCTTACTACAACTAAAAAATTGAAGATAGAGATTTTCCCTTGAAATGAAATTTGTTCTTCATAGTGAGTTTTTTCATTAAAGTCATGTACATTTTTGTGAAAATGTGAGTAGTTTTCGCGCAATATTGCGGGCAATACGTGCAATTTTAAAAATAACAAAAAACAAGATTTTCGCTGAAACGGCACCAAATTTTTTCTTTAAACTTTTGGTAGGGAGAGTGTTAAGTGTACTATATAAGACAGCATAAACGTCATAATGCTCTCTTCTTTTGTTTTAACAAAAATGTTAATTTATTGACTTGTCTCTCACGTCGTTAATATTTACGTTAGCAGTACGTAGTTCACATTTTTCTTTAAACATTTGGTATGGATAATGCTAAATGTACTCTATGATGTGACATAAACGTCACGTTTCTCTATTCTTTTGTTTTTTCAAAATTTACAAAAATATATTTTTTTAATCTGTCTCTCACGTCGTTTATATTTACATTAGCGCCTATTTGTTCCTATTATTATATTTATGAGTACATGTGCTTAACATAATGTCAGATTAAGTTAACACTCAACCGTTTTTTGTGAAAGCTAGCTTCAAATTCCGCAATTTCAGAAACGCTCAAACGCAATTCTCTCAAAAACGGCTCCATATTTTTCTTCAAAATTTTCAAACGGGTAGTGCTAATTGCACTCTTTAATATAACATTTCTGGGTATTCTTTCCCAAAAATTATATTCATGTACTTTTTAAAAAAAACTCTCTCGCTATTAATATGCACATTTCCTGCAATTTGTAAACACTGTTGTATTTGTAAGTTAATGTACTTTAAATTACTTCTAATGAAGATTTTCGAAAACTCAAAAATTTTCTGTGAAAAAGAGCTCCAAATTTCGAATGTACAGTAGAGCTTAAGCGCCATTTTCTGTATAACGGCTCCAAATTTTTTAAAGGAAATTGCCATTGAAGACGAGGGTATATTGTTATTTAATGTTCTTGAAATAATAATTATGTTCTACAATTTGGAAACCGAAAAAGTAAGAAGATATAAAAAAAATGTACTTTCGGTGGCGACAGAAGACAGCTGGCAAGAATATGTGGCACGTTCGTATAGGGAGCCGGAGGAAATAGAAAACTAATATGGGAAAGTCTGTTCCATTATGTAGCACCTCTAGTTTTCTTTTATTTTTTGCACGTTTTGAATACATAGAGTTTGAGGAAAATGGGATATACACCATTTTTTAAGTGTCTTTTACTCTTTACGAAAAAAAAAAAAATCTGGCTGAGTTTTTAAAAATTTTTGTTTTCACGTATACATACGTATATATGGAGTAATACGTAGATTAGGGAAAATTATGTAATGCTGCGGAAAATCGATTTCGAGATTTCAACGGAAATACACGTTTTGGGGTCCCCTGATACCGAAAAGTGTTTTTCTAAACGCCCGTCCGTTCGCCCGTCCGTCTGTCCGTGCGTTCCTCGTTTGAACTAGAGCTTAAACCATACGTAGCTTTTTCAAATTGAAGAAACCCCTGTCTATCTGACGTGAGTTGAAGCTTTGAGATTTTATAAAAGATACTTTAAAATTTGGGGATACTTTACGTGCCTGGGTCACTTTCAAAATTTTCTCAACAACGGCTCCAATTTTTTTAAAAAACTTTTTGAAAAATAGAGTAAAATACATTTACAAAGGAGGCATAGATCCGATTGCAAGGGTTAACTCTGAAGTTTCGAAAGTTTCAAAAGTTTGATTTTTTTTCTGGCGCCTTCCTACAACTACAAAATTGAAGATAGAGATTTTTCATGGAAATGAAATGTTCATAATTAGTTCTTTCAATAAGGTCAAGTACATTTTTTTGTCAAAATTTAAGTAGTTTTCGAGCAATATTGCGTGCAATATGTGGAATTTTAAAAATAATAAAATCAAGATTTTCTCAAAAACTGCTCCAATTTTTTTTCTTTAAGCTTTTTATGATGATAGTGCTAAATGCACTCTATAAGATGACATAAACACCATCTTGCTCTATTCATTTGTTGATTAAAAATTTCAAAAATGAAATTGTATTGACTTGTCTCTCACTTCGTTAGTATTTACATTAGCGGCAATTTGTTCACATTATTGTATTTATGAGTACATGTGCTTTACATAATGTTAGATTAAGTTTTTCAAAAACTCTTTCAAAAAAGGAGCTCAAAATTCCGCATTTTTAGAAACGCTCAAACGCCATTTCCTCAAAAACGGCTATAAGTTCTACTCTTCAAACTTTTCCAACAGATAGTGCTAATTGTACTGTTCAATATAACATTTAGTTCATTTTGCTGTATTCATTAGTGTTTTCAAAAATTACACTAATGTAATTTTTTAAAATATCTCTCACGCCTTTAATATGTATATTTCCAAAAATTTGTGAACACTATTACATTTATAACTGAAAGTGCTTGAAATGACGCCATATGAAATTTTTCGAAAACTGTATACTGTATAATTCGAATAGTTTTCTGTGTAAAGATCATCAAATTTCGCATTCACAGTAACGATTAAACAAAAGTTTCTTAAAAATGGCGGAAAATTTTTCAATGACGTACGTAAATTTTCCACGTAGGACGAAGTTCTAGTCTTCTGTAGTATTCTTAAAGTAATAATCCGATCCTACTATTAGGAAACCGAAAAATTAAGAAAACTGAAAAAATGTAGTACTTTGGGCGGTGATAGATAACAGCTGGCAAGAGAATGGGGCTAGTCCGAATAGCTAGCTGAGACTAAAGAAAGTAAAAAAAAAACAAAAACAAAAACTAATACAGAAAAGTCTGTGCCATTAAGTATTACCACTAGTTTGTTATAAATTGTCTTGACTTCAAGCAAAAATTACGCGAAAACGTCTCGTGGTCTTTAAAACAAATTGCATTCATCCTTATTTAAAGATGACAGTTTCTACTTTCGCGTATACGTACGTATATACGGAGTATTAAAATAGCGTTTATTGTCCTTAAAAATAATGTTTACAAACGGTGGTAGTTAGGCACTGCATAAGATGTGTATATATTGATTTTGTGGAAAGTTCAAGGTTGTTTAGACCTTTCTTGCGGCAGTTTTAAAAGTTTGAGGTTTTCTCCTCTCTTGTATCACGTACACTATTGTTGCCTGAACTATTTTAACCTAGATCTAACTAAAATTACGTCGCAAGCGTCTCTGTCACGTCCTTATTGCGCTCAATATAACTAAATCCTCTAATCTAAAACCTAATATCTCCTAATACTAAGCACAGTCGTCACTGTCACCTCTTTGTTGTGCACTAATATTATCTGTATTTACATTATAACTGCTCCGTTACTGCCCTATCTTCTTTGACTACGTGAGACTTTGACACTGGACGAAGTCCTCTCGCTCTGAAGATCGGCCATCGGCCGGCGCGGCCTCCGCCAGGCGCCACTTTAGTGTTTGTTTAGAAACCCAGCGGTACTCGGCAGGGATCCAGTCTGCCCGGGCGGTGCGCTTGTAGCAGCCGGCGGCCCTGACTTTGATCGCTTCGGCTATTATGCGCTCTCTTGTGTTTTTGATCGTACACGCGGTCTCATACTTTCGCCCGAGCGGAGGTAAGAGGTGGACTCACGGCCCACGCCCACGGCTGAAGCGGCAGAGATGCCTTGCAGCTCTTGCTCCCGCCACCTTTTTGCATGTGCTTTATGGATCAAGGCAGGGATTAGTTTAACCAATAGCTGACGTGACCCGGGCATCTTCCGCAACGTCGTTATCAGAGTCTGTTCCAACCCCTCTGTACTCGCACCACGTATTCCCTCCGCTGGGGCTGCCGCCGAGTGGGGGGGGGGAGGGGGATGGCTACATCCTCATCTGTGTCGGGCTGGGCTGTGCCGTGGCGCCAACCGCGCCGGTCCGGTCGGGGTGGGCGCGGCCGCCTCTGCGTTCACGGGCCGGGCCGGGCCGGGGCGCTGCCGTCGGCTGCTTGCGACGGGGCGCCCACGTCTCGGCTCGGGGCGCTGCGGCCGCTTGCGTCCGGCAGGTCCTCTCCGGGGCGGCGCCGCCGGCTGCATCGGGCGGGTCGCTGGCGCTCCGGGTGCTGACGGCTGCAAGGCAGTGAGGGCGCTCCACGTGCAGAGCAGGGACCAAAGACTGCAGTGCAGACCAAAGTAAATAGAAAAATAATACGGGAAAGTCTGTGCTATTCTGTAACACCACTAGTTCCATTATGAAATCTATTGTAGAAAAATAGGCATTTAAAAATGTAACGAAACGAATAATTTTTGAGTAATTTCTGCTTGAAGATAATTCAATTTATAAACAATTCACAGAAACGTTTTCAAAATTTTTCGTTTATGAAATTTCTTTTTTAAAATTAGATACTGAAAAAATGTAAATGAAAATCATTGATTTAAAATAAATGGGAAAGGAAATGTTCAATTTTTTTTTTTAAAAGACGGGAAAGTTGAGTTTGCTGTGAAGTTGGAGGAACAGAAGTAACGTAAATGGCATGGTAACTATAAGAATCAGGCTATAAATCTCAGCGCTAAAAAAACGGGTTGGAAACACATTTGAAGGTTGAAGTAATATTCTATAGTTAATGTAGTATCCCCTTTTGAAATTTTGCATAGCCGTAAAAAGTAATAAGTAGTGGGAAAGTACGTGTTATTGTTCGGTCCAGATTATTTCAGACGTTCTTTCCTTTGCAGATGAAGATTGTGATAAATGTTGGCGTTCGAAGTGTGTTTCACGATCATTTATAAGCGCAGTATCTTCCATCTCTGCAGAAACTGCAACTTTCTCTCTCAAAGTATGTCCATTTGATACATTGCATCTGCTGTTTTGGAACCTTTGTCTAAACTAGGTATTGAAGAACATCACATTTTGTATGGTTTCCTTTATTGAATGTTGAAATAGAATAATATACACCAAAATGCAGTGTATTAACCCTTTAATTCCCCAATTAACTTTTCGCGCATAACGCTCGCCCATTGTCCAAGGTTATTCCTAACAATATTATAATTTTACGATTATTTGGGGATTGCGCAAACCGTTCAAACTAAGCACGAGCCTCCACTGATATAAAGCAAGGACCGCACAAGGTAATAATTCATTTGTTACATTCTATAACCAATATATTGTAATAGGATGGTCGCACGTGTCAGGTTGCGACGTGTTTTTTAACATTTTATGTAGCCTAACGTTGAAGAACACGAAAGCAAGGGAGCCTGAAAAATGACATTTTTCTGTACCTGCGCGGTTGTAGTATGCGCCGGGGACCGCAGAGGCCAGGGGCTCTATTGTTTGCAACAGGGGCGCGCCTCTAGCGACGCCACTGACTCACTGAGATACTCCACTGATACACGCCAGTGACTCACTGATACGCAGCCGCCACTCCCAGCGCGGCACCTCACCGCTGCCGTTTTCGAGAACTCGGGTGATTTCAACCGAACTTTGCGAAGCCAAACGGTCATCGATGACACCTCATTTGGGCAGAGGATACCGCGTGATGGGTCAATCGCCGGAAACGAAGGGGGCGAGGGCCACGTGACCACGCGGCCAAGTGAGGCTGCCCCAGCTCACAAACTCGGCCATTCGAATGTAATAGGCGAGAGCGAAAAGTCCAGTCTGATGAAGGAGGCGAGGGTGGACATTTTTTTTGTCGCTGGCGAACGCCGCTGAATGCGCTGCCGCGTGCCGCCGAAGGCCGCGCCGCGCGCCGCTAAAGGGCATTGTCGCACACAGCAAGAATCCCGAATGCAACGTAGCAATGTCGCTGAGTGCTCTGATGTCGCACGGGCCAGGACGAACACTGGGCAGTAGCTGCAAAGAGTAGGCTCGGCGGGCAATGACTGAGCGCCCGAACTCGAGCACAGGACTCACGACGGGCCGAGGCGCAACCACTGCTGCCGTGAGCCACGCAGCCGACGCCAGGATCAAGCGTTGCTAAGCCCCGGGACACCAGCACGCCACCCGCTATTCTGACCGCCTTGCGAAGGGGCGAGGAGGACGCAAAAAAGCCGACGACCCGCAGCGGGAAGCCAGAACCGCGTTGTCGCCTCCTTGTTCTGCACCGGACAGCCAGGGGAAAGGACCGCTGCTTACGTCACTGATGTTATGGACGCCGGGGAGGGCGCCGTCCTGCCTGAAAGGGCGGACATTGGCCTGAATGGGCAGTACGTAAAATAAGTTAAGTTAGTTTTAAGAGAAAGACCTGTTTGTTACGAGAGGTCTCACTTCGGTCATAGAATGGATATTAAATCCACTTGAAAAGGCAGTCATGTGTTTCAATGCATTTGAGCATGCGAAAAGCCATATCATGCATGCATCCTATCAGAATCTACTGACTGAGCAGCCGGGGCTACGTTGGATCAGGCAAACAGGGAATCAGGTGAGTCGGGTCAGCCGTGGGCTGGTTAGAGTATGTACAAATTGGTGAAGGAAGGTGCAATGTGTTGGATTTTCTGATTGTCAGTAAATTGGGCTTAATTGGTAAAGTGATGTGCTCCCGTCCCAATCTCCCAGCATCGTTATCCCTGTCATCAGCGCCCCAACCACCTCCGCAGTGACAACCGGGAGAGGTGGCTCAGGGCATCAATTGATGTCCCTGCAGTGCCTCTGACCGGGAGGGCGTGGCGTTCGAGTCCCGATGATGGCAAAATTTTTGGCACTAGCGAGATAGCTAGGTCGCGTTCTGTTGCTGTCTGGAGAAGAATTCTGTCGTCCAGCTGCTCTGATCGGTAGTTTTCCGTGGTTTCTCCGATCAACCCTAGGTGAGTGCCGGAGCAGTACACTACCTAACGGGCCACGGACACCACGTGACCTTTCCTTCCCATTCCCATTTCGTTCTTTCCTCACCCCTTACACTCGCTTACACTTACATGCATACACTACACACGTGCCAAGAAACCGGTTGGGAGATTAGAGCTTGTCCCGGCTGGGGCGGTGTTCCGGTGGTAGGAGATACCTGGTTGGAGAAAACCCTGCTAGCCGACGTTAGGTCGCAACGGAGTGGGGCAAGATCACCGCCACTTCACGAGAAAAATCGCGCACTACACTTACGGGACTCATGACCTCAGCAGATGAAGCACCCGGAATCACCAATCAATCCGCAGCCCCGAGTTCTACCTGCCTGACCCGGCACCACCGCCAACGCTGTCCCCTACCCTACTTCTGACGCCATTTCTGGCGCCACCGCCTCCTGGCGTACCGCCCGCTCCGCCACCGCCCTGTTGCCAGCGGTGCGTGGAGGGCGTTTTTCGGCCCTTTCCCTCTCTTTCCGCTTAATTATGAATGGCCGCCGCCCCCCGCCGGCGCTGTCAGCTCGCGCTGTCCGCGCCGCCGCTGTCCGCGTGGACAATTGACAGCTACAGCGCCCTCAATTACGCAAGTCTTTCGAGGGCTGGCGGCGGCAGGACGGTCGTCGCCGCCCCTGCCGCGTCTGATGGCTCGCTGATGGCGCCTCTCCCTTCCACCTGCCATTTTCATTAGGTGCGCCGCGCGGCGGGCGTTGCCGGGGGGAATGTTCTACACGATAGGAAGGGCTCATGGCTAATTATCTGCTATTGGAATTTCCAAGAATTAAAACAGGAAATTGAGACTGGGTTGCAAGTGCCAAAGTGGATGGATGGAGTTCTCGGTCGTGTCGTACTCGGACTTCCTCTGATGGTAAATAATCTCGTTTGGTTTCCTCCGGGATTCGATTCGCTGTTGCGCTGGGGTAGCACCATTCTCTTCTCTCCTTTTAATTCATTTTGTAGTCTAATTATATATCACCAGCCCGTGAGTTCAACTTAATGTGTTTGTCCGCGAGTATAAATGTGAATTGTAATAAATTCGTTTCGTGGCTCGTTCAGCATTTGCTTTTTATTTTTTACTTTTCGTAATAACTTTCAGAATGTTCTTTCGTAACGTGTGTATGACTTTCTAACAATTTGTGAATAAATATATTTACATTTTTGTGATATATTTGTATTAATAAGAATAATATATTGGTCAATTTTAATAGTGGAATTATTTAAAGCAATGAGAAGTCAAATAATTGTAATATGAAAGGAACTGGAGATTGAATTTTCTTGATTCATTTCCTGTTGCAGTCTCTCACACTGTATGACATGCCATTGATTTCTAAGTTGACTCCCTTGAGTCTTCAGTGAGAGGAGAAAGGGAGACTCAGATGGATTGTACGACCTGCTTTACGACGACCTCGGAGTTTTACCGAATGCGCGCATGCGTCAAAATGATGCGTGAAATAGGTTCTAAGATGATCAGGTGGAATGACTGAAGGAGAGCAAGAGATATGGCAGAGAGGAGAGCTAGAGAGAACGCGAGAGACAGGGTGAAAATTGAGAGATGTCAGCGAAGCAGAGATACGGAGAGATCTGGAGAGGGAAAGGAAGGATAATTAAGGGAAAGGGAAAGTGAGAGGGCGATAGGGGGAGATTAAATGGTTGGTTGGTTGTTAGTGAATTTGAGCGATGATCTTCCCCGTTGTACGGCGAGATCCGGTGCCGACTTTCGCCGGCTAGCGGGTTTTCCCCCAACCAGGTATCTCTCACAACGGGGCGCCACCCCAGTCGGGACACGCTCCAAATTCACAACCGGTCTCCCGGCACGTGTGTTAGTGTATGTGTTTAAGGAAGAAGGATATGATAAGGAAGATGAAGTGAAGTTCGTGCGCGGTCCTTGACCCGTTTGTGACAGTACTGCTCCGGCATTCGCCTGGTGTTAATCGGAGGAACCACAGAAAACTACCGATCAGAACAGCTCGACGCTAGAAGTCTCCTCCAGACAGCAGTTGAATTCGAATGAGATACCTAGCTAATGTCGTAAATCCGCCACCTCAGCCGAAATCGAACCTCAAGTCATGCCGTTCTGAGACTGAGTGGCGACAGTTATTGCCGAGAGCCATATCAACCGGTCCGAAACCTGGGGATGAGCACTACCCGACAAATAAAATCCAGTCGCTGAGAATCAAGGTAGTGTTTTGTTTCGCGTTCTCAATAACCACTGTCACTCTATCCTGAACGCATAGAGAACTCAAGTTTGCTTCCACGCTGTTCTCCTCTTCCATCGCTAGCCCTCTTTCGCGCCGGCACTCATCGATTAGTCCCATCCTCCTCGTCTCGCCGTAAGCTGTAACCTTCCGCTCGCCCACCGCGCTTTCTGCTGAAGTCAGGAGCCTGTGGCGGCGGCGGCGGCGGTGGCGGCGGGGGCTGATACTGCGTTTTCCCGTCGCCCGCGCCACCCCCAGCCCCTCCCCTGCCGCCGGGTGATTGAGCCGCCGGAGCGATCCGCTGCGACAGGGCAGCCAACTTAATCGCAAGCGGCGCGGAAAATTTGTTCCCCGCTTGTAAAGCGAGTTGTTCGCTGGAGAGAAACCCGTGTAGCGGAGGATCTGCGTCTATCCGCCCGCCCGCGCCCTTCCGCCGGCCCCTAATGGAAGTCTCCGTGCGCACCGCCGCCGCCGCCGCCGCCGGCTTTAGCCAGCTGAATGTAAAGTTTATGACATGTTTTTACTGTGGAGGAAGGCGCGCGGGTCGGAGACTGCAGGCTGGGTGAGTGGGTGGGTAACGCTTGATGCAGGGATAGAAAGAGTGGGAGATTGGCAGATAACTTGGTTGGGTTGAGCGGAGCGGGTGGAACGATGCACATGGTTGTCGACTGGCTGGGGGAGGGGGGAGAGGACGATGTGAAGATTTCGGAAGTCAGGGATAACTGAGTGAAGTTAAGAAGAAGGAACGGAAGCGTGCGGGAAAGCGGAAAAACCAGGGAACCAAAGAACAGAAGAGGCATGGCAGTAGTCAGAGTGGTGCTGCCAGTACGCGGAGGTGGTTGGGATGGGCGGGGTTGAATAAGAGTAGAAGGGATGACCACAATCTGGCGGAACGCGATGGAAAGAGGTGGGAAGCAGTGGGTCGAGGAGGGGCGGTGCAGTGCGGGACGGGATGAGGCGAGGCGGAGCGGGACGGGAAGGATGGGTCATGGAAGAGGCGGGGTGGTCGAGGAGGGGTAGGGATGTGATGTGCCGGGGCGAAAGGAAGCGTAATGGGATGGAGTGGGACTGAGCGGAGTGAGATAACACGGAAAGGGGACAAGGAGATACCGGGCGGTACGAGGCGGCGCGTAGCAGGCGTGGGCAGGGTGAAGCGGGGTGGGGCGAGGGGGGCGGAGTGTTGCGAGGTGGGGCGAGGTGTTGAAGAAAGCGGGATGGGGCCGGGCGGGCAGGAAGGGGCGACGTGGGTGGGGTGGGGTGGGGTGGGTGTGAGCTGGGCTGGGCGGTAGGACGGGTCAAGCAGGGCGGGATCTCGAGAGTGGGGAGGGGCGGGGTGGTGCCATGTGGGGCGTGGTTGGGATGGGGTGGTGCGGGGCTGGGCGCGGCAGGCAGGCCGGGCCCTGGCGGGGCGGGGAGGGGCGGGCGGGGCGGAGCAGCCCAAGACGGAGCGGGTCCAGGCGGGTGGCAGTGGGAGGGGCTGCTGGGGCTGCGCGGGTGGCAGTGCGGCGCCTGATCGTTACGCGGCCGTTCGCGGGCCACAGCGCCGCGCCCGTCCTCCTGCGGGACCTTTTATGTGCCGTTTGGCCTAATGCAGGGAAAGCCTGTTGCCGGAGTCTGTTCTTGTCCGCTGGCTCTGAGGCTGCTGATCGCATGCTCATGAAACTCGATGCTACAGACTACAGAAAGAACTTCTGCAATTAGAATACACCGAGTTCATATAATAAATTTGAAGAATTCAGTGAAAAGTATTTAAAAGACATAACATTAATGCCTAAAGTATTAAAGACATATTAATGCCTGTTTCGTGAGGCAATGATAATATTTAATTGAGGATTCTTTTTCTCTGCAGCATAGTCTACTGCCTTCAGGTTAATATAAGAATTATTCCGAAAGAGTAATACTACTTTCAATGGTGTGTGTAAATGAACTTACCACCTAATATTTCTCCTTAAAATAATATTATTACTATTCCATTCAATTTAAATCAATTCAAGACTTCTTAAAATCACTTCAGATTTTACTTTAAAACAACAGCGATAGTAATGTCTAGGAAATCTCGTATTTTTAGGGGAGGCACAAAGCCCTATGTCTTCCATGTTAATCTTGCTGTACATTTGACCCTTTATCTCAGAAACAATTCAACTTAGAGCTGTATACTTTTGGGAGGAGCTTGGTGGAAATATATAAGGTGAATAAGAGCAGATCTACATCTTTTGAACAATTTTTGTTTTCTTCAACATATTTGAAGTAAAAGTCAAAATTTGTACATTATTTGTTTCTGTACTTTAATTTAACAATCTTGAAATATGAGACTTACTGTTTTCATTTTGGTAACATATATTTAACACTACTTAACTGATCTCCTACAAACAACAGAAAATAATAACTTGAATAGTTTTAGGACAAATTACATTATCTCTACGGCGTGCAGTCTCAAGATCGACGCGTCTAATAATACCGTGTAGTATTACTGGTTATTATTGGTTTCGTGAAGATAGGATTATCGAATATTCAACTCTGGTAGCTTTGGAATTTCTCCGTTTGTGTTTTTCGAGATAATGCACAGCCAATATACACATCGTCTACGCGTCGAGATATACTATCCTAAACACAGGCTTAGATAGCTCAGCGCATCAACTAACGACGTTGCAGTGCTTCTGACCGGGAGGTTCAAGGGTTCGAGTTCTGACGGTGGCAGGTTAGCTACATAGCCAGGGTTGAAATCACATACAATTACATCCTCTGCAGTATCACACATGTCGGGAGAACATTCTGCAGCTGAAAGCTTGCTTCGGCTGGGACGGTCTCCGCTGCTGGGAGATACCCGGTTGGGGAAAACCCCGCAATGCGACGTGTCTCACCATCCATCCAGGGAAGAACACCGCCGCCAATAGCCATAGCAGTTGTCGCTTTCGGAAATGCGGTCGGTCTGCGTGATACGATATCGTGCGCGGCAATGAAGTTAAAATTTTCCGGGCGCATCAACTACTTAGATCATCAGTCATTTAAGCCCAAGCTATGTCCCAGGAGTTGGCTCTTCCTCCCCCCCTGGAGGGTGGGATCGAGCGCTGCGTCGCTTGCGGGGTTTCCCTTTCCAGGTATCTCTCCCACAGGGACACGGCTCCAGCCGGGACAAGCTTCAAGTCTCCAGACTGGTCTCCCGACATGTGTGGTTGTGTACTGCATGTAATTGGTTGTGTGAGAGGGCAAGGATGAAGGAAAGATCGCACACGGTCCAGGCTCCGATTGTTTACGTATGATTCACTAACACCGGCGTACCGGAATTGATCGGTGATTGGGAATTGAATGGTGGAACCATTACTACCGATCAGAACAACAAATCGCTAGGATCCTCATCCAGACAGTGGTTAAATTCTTCCTCGGTATATAGTATATGAAAATCCGCCACGGACGGGAATCCACCCCTGTCAACGACGCTGCAGAGGCAACGGAGGCACCGCTGAGCTATCGCAGCCAGCGGTGGCGGAGGCGGGAGCGGGAGCTGTGTGAGGGCGAGAAGAGGACAACCTCAGCCCGGCCTCCGAGACTGGCGCCCTCCGCCTCCCATCCGGCCACTTCCGGGCGACGGCAGCGGAAGTGGCCGCATTAGCCTCCCGACGCCCGCCCCCCCCCCCCGGCGCGTGCCACCCTTATTTATGCGGCGAGGGCGAGGAGCGCGGTGCCGTAACTCGGGTTCGGCTCCGCGGGGGTGGGGCGGGGCGTGGGCGGGGTGAGGTGGGGCGGGGCAGTGCGTGGCGGTGCGTGGCGGTGCGTGGCGGTGCGTGGCGGTGCGTGGCGGTGCGGGGCGGTGGGGCGGGGTGGGGCGGTGGAACGGGGTGGGGCGGTGGGGCGGGGTGGGGGGGGGGGCGGGGCGGGGCGGGGCGGAGTGGGCCGGAGAGGAAGCCGCGATTACCCGCGCGGACGACTGACCGCCGCCGCCGCCGATCTAATTCCCCCTGCTCCTGCCTGCGTCCGGAGGGCCGGGGCAGCTAGAGCCGGTTGCGCGGGCGGTGTCACTTCCCGATGCAAGTTGCCACGCTCTTCATATTGCTCGTGGCGTCTTTTTTTCTTCTGGAAATTGTCTCTTTTACATTGTTTTCGTACATTTATGGTTTTTTAAACTAAAAAAAATGGTTGTAAGCATCTACAACCACAAATGTCAACTTTTGGGAATGTTTGGTAAGAGGAGCACGTACGAGTTCTTATGTGGCCGACTGTTCATTAGGTGCTGCAGCAACAGTGCGTCGTCCGTTGGGGTGGAGCCGAGGAGGTAACTTTCCCATTTCTCGTCTCAGCGGATACGGCCCCCCTCCTTCAAATAAGGACGAATTGTATTTAGAGGATATGACAGGGATTTAACTTTTTGTTTCCGTCAGTGATGTCCATTTTTCTTAAGAGTTATTATTCAGTAGTTTTTTAAAGATGTATTTTTTTCTTTCTTTCTTTCTTTGTAGGATTATCTTTGGCTTACTTTACAACTTTGCCTTGCTGTTATAGAGGAAGTTTAAGTTCTCTTTTGCGTTTGAAACAATTAAATGAGATTATTTAATATTGGGACATTTCATGTCAAATCGCACAAATTTAAGAAAATGTTGACCTTGATGTCCCAGATTTTTGAACTTTTTTCTATAAGAGTATAAGAAAAATATGAAACACGTGATTTCCATTTTTCCGAAAATATTGGTTTTTGTGATTATATGAATTTTTAAAATTTTCGATAAAATGTTCGAATTGCTAGAGTTAATCAATTTTAAGTCATGTTGTAATGTAACAATATAAATGTAATATTTTGCGACTTTAAACAACAAAATATGTTTTTAATTGATGTATATATTGAATTCATGAACTTTAAAAAAATAAATTTTTGACCTATTTTATTATTATTTTTTTAGTTTGCCCACAAAATCGACAGTGCAGAAAATAAATACCTTTACTTCAAATCGTGACCTTCCAAACACTGATGCACGATAGGTTGCTAACAGTCAGGGGTAAATACCTCAGGTCCTCCAACATGATAGAGAATTTTTCACCACGTCTTCATTAGTACAAAGCGATAATCTTCAACCAGCCTACATGTCCTACAAGATTATAATATTTTTTCCGAACTCTTTGCACTTATTCATATCTTACTAAGGCAGCTTAAACCCGCGAAAAGTAGACCCCTCTCTCTCCGCTTCAGTCGTCTTCCCGCCCAGACTCCCCGCCTTCTTCGTAGAGGGCCGCTGCCGAAGGGGTGAGGCGATTTACTGGCGATTTCCGCCCAGCGCTGTGCATTTCGGCTTCGACGCCGCCCTCCGGAAGTGCGGGAGGGGCGGGGCGGGGCAGGGCGGGGCGGGGCGGGGCGGGGCGGGGCGGGGCGGGCGCTACCGGAAGGGCGGAAGAGCGAAAGGGCCGTGCTGTGGAGAAGGGCTCTGTGGCCTTCGTCCCGACTTCCCGCTCTTGCAACATCCGCTTGCGCTCAACAGATAGGAGGGGCTCTTAAATGTGCTTCTTGTGAACTCGAAATTTGGAGAATACGTGCCGCTAAATGTCTTACATTGCTCCATCTTAGAGGAAAGAGAAATGAAAAGTGAATTTAATTAGATGTGACATTATAGTCTATGGCACAACTCTAGTATTTTACAGGTTTATTTGTTGGAGTAGATTATTCATTTGTTTAGGTCTAGATCGTCATTTACTCCTTTACTAATATAACAAACACATTATGGTCCAATATTTTTATAAACATCTGTTAAATACTAAAATATGGTCCAATATATTTAATATCTATTAAATACTAAAAGGAATTTTCAGACCTATAAAGATCCCGCTAACAAAAAATTCTCCATACTTTTTAAAAATGTTCACCAATCTTTATCAATACAGGAAATCTTCAAGGATGTCAAAGAAAAGTGCCCTTCGCTAATCAGTTTTAGCAGACTGCACAAAGACAACATTCCTAACCCAGTGGTAGCTGCCGAGTTGAACGGCCAACAGAGCATAGACATTGTATTACAAATAACGGAAATTTGCAACTTAGAAGTAAAAACTGAAAAAAGACAGGACCAAAGGACCAATACAATATGTAAGGTGTTTAGACTTTGGGCATACCCGCAATAATTGTAACCATACCTTAGCCTGTATCTACTGCTCAGAAGATCATTATTCGGTGAATTGTCCACATGAAATGCTTACCCCTATTTGTAAGAACTGCAACGGGTCACATCGTGCAGACGTTCCGTGCAGACGAATGCCCGTTCTAACTAACTGAACCCTACCCCCTAACAGATCTCATAATAAAGAACCACTATCCTAAACTCGACAACCAACCAATCCCAGAAAGAGACCCGACAATAACACCTCATCTCGCTAACCTCACAATTTCCCATATATCCCACACCAACAAACATCATTCCTAATGTTACTTTCGATCCAACTTCAACCTCCAACTCGAATTCTCTTTATCAACCCAACCAAAACCACCCAGTACCAACACAAACTCTAATAATAATAGCAATAATAATAATAATTTATTAATACACTCCCTAATAAATTCCATTACAACTCATATCTTAAACATAATAAATTCAATCATCTCAGCAATATACAAACTTAATTGTCATCTTGCTTCAATAGCAACCATGGCAGCACAACACACTAACCACTTAATAACCTTCATGAACTGGAATGTGAATAGTATTGCTAATAAAAAAATAGAATTTACGCAATTTCTCCATACCTATAATGTTGTCGTTGCTTGCATTACGGAAACTCATTTAAAACCCAGCAATAAGTTCTAGTGTCCAGACTATGTCATATTCAGAAAAGATAGATCACCGAACAAAGGACAAGGAGTCTTAGTGGTAATCAATTCAAACATTAAACATCACCTCATACCAATACCTAAATTCAATGAAATAGAAGTAATTGCTCTTAATGCCGAAATATCACAATCTTGGACAATTATAACAATTTATAAACCTCCTGATCATAAATTGAACATAAACAGCATCAAAAATTTACTTCAAGCAGGGAATAATGTTTTAATACTCGGAGACATGAACGCAAAACATACGTCATGGGGCTGCAAAAACAATAATCGTGACGGAAAACACCTGGCACATTTTATAAATAATTTCACATTGAAAATAATAACAACGCCAGAACCTATACACTACCCCCATGACAACTCAAGGGTCCCCGACATATTAGAGGGAGGAATAACAAACTCATCTCTTAAATTTCCTCTTACACAATATTCGAACCAATCAGTATTGACCAATCAGTATCATTTCTAAATTCTATCATACAAACGGGAACCCAAAAGTCTGAATTAATGACAAATGCTTTGAAGAAAACAAATTACTCTAACATTCCCCCAGAAATCATGAAAATTATAAATATTAAAAATAAAACCAGAAGATTGTTGGCCCTTTCAAAAAGTAATAGCGTCAAACACGAACTAAACATTCTCAGAAATATCCTAAAAAAAGCATTAAGGAATCATAAACGTAATTTCATGAATTTATTCACTCTCTCTATACAAAAAAACAACACATTTTGGCAATTCACAAAAAAATACTCAAGAAAAAAACATAATTCCTCCAATTAAAGCAACAACAACAAAAGCATACTCTCTTTCAAAAGGCAGAAAATTTCGCCAATTATTTTTCGTCCACCTTTACCACCAACACCCCACAATACCATCCATCTCACCAAATAATCATTCATCATATACTTCTACGTACGGGCCACACCCAAGAATTAAGTTAATATCACCCACAGAAATTAAAAAAAATATCGTAACCAAACTACCAATTAAAAAGAACCCTGGACACGATAAAATAAGTAATATAATAGTCAAACACTTTCCTCCCTCTGTCCTTGCCTCCATCACAATTATATATGTAATTCGGGTCTCAGAATAGGATATTTTCTCATAATATGGAAGCACACTGTCATCATACCGATTCCCAAACCAAATAAGTATCCCTACTTGGTCGAAAGTTAGCGTCCTATCAGTTTACTCCCTACCCTTGCAAAAATATTCGAGAAAGCTATCCTTACACGTTTAAAAGCATTTCTGATACAGACTAATGCCATTCCCAAACAACAATTTGATTTCACTGATAAACGTTCTACCAACCATCAACTTTTGCGATTGTCGGAATACATCCACAAAGGCTTTCAAAATAAAAAGCACACAGTCGGGATTTTTATTGACATCACCCAGGCCTATGATAGAGATTAGCACTAAGCAATGAACTACCAACTAACAAAGATAGGTACCCCACATTATCTCACTCAAATAATATCCACCTACCTTAACAATAGAACGTTCTCAGTCTCCGTAAACAGCCATCATTTAAATCCGAGACCAATAAATGCAGGCTTGCCACAGGGTTCACCTCTATCCCCTACACTTTTTAAACTATACGTTTCCCACCTCCCAAAATTATACAACATTCAAACGGCCCATTTCGCGGATGATACGGCAATTTTCCTAGCCGGAGATTCGCTAGTAAATATCAGAAAATCTCTTCAATTGTATCTCAATCTAATAGACAGTTGGGCTGCATATTTAAAAATAAAACTTAACCCCACAAAAACAGCTATCAAAATATTCACTTTAAGACCCTATACACCTCCAGCTCCACTCACAATAAATAATGAACCCATTAACTGGCTACCCCCAAATGTTACTGTAAAATATCTCGGGCTTAATATAGACACTAAACTGAACTGGAGCCAACACATCAATAGTAAAGACAACAAGCAAAAAATAAGCTACATCAACTAAAACCCATCATTAATCGATCATCCCACCTCCCATTCTCAACAGTCATAACCATCTACCATCTACAAAACCATCATTAGATCACTCCTCCTACACGCCTGTCCAGTGTGGATCTCCGCAGCAAAAACAAACCTTAACAAGCTTCAAATAGTCCACAACCAGTTTATTAGAACTATCACAAATGCTCCTTGGTTTGTCACAAACTCACAGCTCCAAAAAGAATTCCAAATCCAGAATGGGAGGTGGGAAGATCGATTAATGATGGGTTTTAGTTGATGTAGCTTATTTTTTGCTGATCCATTCAACACAATATAACGTAACTCTCCACCCAGTTGTATCACTTAATACTTCAAATACCTCACATAGCTAACTTCAGACTCCGGAAAACTCCTCACAGAACCAGAATTAACAATAGATATCCATACCATGCATTCCTTTTTTCGGAAATAGATGGTTTTTAGAGATGTCTGCAAAAGATTTCCTCACCCAAATTGGTATGTAGTTTATTTTTTAGTAAACTAGAATGTAAGCCTTCACAACATATGTATAGTGCATTAAAACTACTGATCTATGTATTCTAAATAAAAATAAAATAAAATTAAAAAACGATCATGTCTAGGTGCTATTGGTTAGGATGATTGATGCCAAGCTTGAGTACGCCAATAGTTTCTAATTTAACTTATTGTACTACAAATATTAACATGATTGTCTAAAAAGTAGTAATAATTATTCGTTTATAATTTTGCTTAATTTGTTGACTGATTATGTTTTTGACGTACATACTATGCGATATATATTTTTGTTAATGTTCCATGACCGTCTGTATGTGTCGTCAACATGTGATACATGATTAAACGTTTTCGATCAGTTCTCCGAGTTCTGATTAGCTGTTGTGGACTTTTAATCGCACGATACAATTTTAATTGCATGCATGCCATAAATATAGTGATAGTTAACGATTTTTCATGCAATTAATAAGCATATTTAGTTATTTAAACGAAAAAAATACTTCATTCAACCACACATTACGTTTCAAAGAGAACTATTATTTCCATCTTCAGACAAAAATTCATTATATTAATAGTTAACACTTGTGTCCTCCCACTCGTCCGTTACGTTAATCGCATCTGAACATTTCTAGTTGAAAGTCAGCGATGATCTACTCTATAAGTTTTTTCAGTCTCCCAAATTTTGAACTCTTTGACATTGGTGCACTGCACGTACATTTACTTAATAATATAATCATTTGGATAGGTATATTGTGTTACTGTTTTTCAAAACCGGACATTACTTCAGTTGCAAAGGAAACATTTTATATTTGACAGTAAAAGGTACATATATTATGTGCCACTATCCTGGGAAGTTTGAGGATAGAGGAACAACTGGAGTTGTCTGAAGATGGAAATAATATTTTTCTCCGAAACGTAATGATGTGTACTTGAATAAAGTAATTCAAAGTTGTTTGTCAATAAAAATATTGGACCTTAATGTGTCTGTTATATTATTATTTGGTGGAGGCCGGGAGGGAGGTCTACATATTATTGAAAGACAAGGAGTGATTTCTCAGGGTATAAGTTTCGAATTTAGATGTTAGACACTTTTTTCGATTAATATATTACTTAAGAGAAAAAAGCCTAAATTATTTTCGTTCTCGTACTTTTATGTTGTACTTAAAATTTCCTGAGATCGTTAAAAAGCTATTGAATAACTAATTGTGAACAAAGTACAACAAAGCCTTCAATTTGGCGAGCGTACATCCCGTAATGCACCGAACAGATGTATGCATTAATGCTGTGAGCTACTGCTATCTTGCGACTCTTTTAGGAACTGCATGCTGCTGGGCGCTCAGACCGCTCGAAGCGGCAGATGTCGGAACTACTTGAAACCACCGTACAAAAAAATAATGTCCTGTTTGGAGAAGTGCGATAAAGATTTTTAAACTCAGCATTTTGCTCAATCATTTGGTTATGTTGAAGAGACAATTAGAAGATTAAGAGATGAACAATGACTGGTAATAATGTGTTAACTAATGTGACTGAATGTTTGGGAAAATTCCTGATGTTTGTACACATTATTCCACATAAAACTTGTAGTCTGTAAACGTATTATATTTTGTGGTAATAGATACAACAACATTCTTTAATAAAAGTTTATTAGAAATAATGATTACTGCTCTACTAAAGATTTCTGTCATTCGAAAAAGATACTATGATTCGAAATGTTTGAAATGACGTCACACTTCTGTAACTAAAAATTACAAGGACGAAAACTCATTACCTCGAAAATATCCGAACTGTGATTTCAAGAAACTTCTCATGATATCCTAAAAATATACGCAGATTAAAATAATTAGAAATATGTCGTTTAAAATTACCCAAGCTTGTAAAGAATTTTTGCTAACTCTGAAGGAAAAAAAAAAAAAGACCAACCGACCACCCACAAATCATCATCATTACCACGCATTATCACCATACTGTAATAAACGAGTTGACATTTAATAAAAACCGACGAACACTTTTGACGTTCTTGGTTTTGCTGATTTTATAATAAGAAAAAAGACCATGAATCACCAGTTGTCTGACATTTAAGACCTGAGGAAACATAAAATGTTTTGTACGTTTATTACACTTTAGTTTTAAAATACAAATTTCTTTTAATAATACTTTTTACTTTTATTAATGTAGAAAAAGTTACTTTAAGAAATGCTGCAAAATATTGAACTTGAGATACTGACAGGAATCAGTTTTGAGAGCATTCTTCATTGGATCTGGCTCAATTTGAGGCCCCGCGAATTTGATTTTTTTTTATTTTTTGAAGTATAAGCGCTCTTCATTCTTCGTTTTCAGATTTTTCAAAACAGCACTAATTGTTTTCTTAATATTTCATGTTCAAATATTTAAAAACGCGCAGATAAATTGTAGGAAAATTGGATTTTCATTAAAAACTGTGAACTTTCGAAAATCACACAAGTTTGACAAGTTTGTTTACAAACCACTCCTTCATATTAAACCTTAAGATTTTTTAATGAAATGAATTTTGCATTATTCGGACTTTAAATTAGGCATTGTTTAGTTTAAAAAAAATAATATCTTCAACATTCTAAAAATGGGATAACGAGGTTAAAAAAACGACTTCACCTGCGTCAATAAATTTTCTAATTCCTATTTCTTACTGCACCAATTGACATACTATCAGCATTATTTCGATTAAAACTTATAAATTTTGTAAAATTACACATGAGTTTTTTAACATATTGCGTTTTATTGATATTTTGTATTACACGTGTATTTCCTGATTTCAAGTATTGGTATAGGCAATAACTTCATATAATCTCTCATAAAATTTGTCGAAATCTCTTTAGTTCAGTTTAGTTTATTTGAAATATGCATAAATTAAACGAATGGTGCTACAACTGCACAATCTCGCTCGCGTAATTTCTAAATCAAGTAATTTTCGAAAATTCAGATATTACAACGAAAATGAGATCTGAGCCATTTTTAGGCGTCCATTGCTCTATCCAGAAAAAAACCTCTAGGCGCACTATAACTGTTCGTTCTTTCTTACAATTAGTAGCACTTACGTGATGTTATAATGCAAACATTTATTTCCGTAAGAAACCATCGCATGTAAAACTCATTACTAGGAAGAGGATTTTTGTGCCATAAAAATCTTGAAATATTCTTTAATAAAATACATCTAACAATTTTGCAATATGAACTTTAATAAGCAATTAAAATTAACCATATTTAATTTCCTCTGTAGACCTTATTCGATAAAATGCAGGAGACATAATATAATCTACTCTTCTTCGCGCGACAAATAATTGAAGTAAATATTCACCTTAGAGAAGTACATTGCATGTCTTGTATTTTGTACTTCTTTTGACTGGTTTAAAAAATAGGTTATCAAGAAATATCCTATATTTGCACAAGTATTTTATCATCTATAGAAAACTAAAAACCCAAACTGTGACAATCTTCTTCGAATCAATGAACGCTCACAAATAAATAGATTGTATGAAAAGATGAAACGTATAATAGAAAAGTTTCTATTTTCACAAAATATACAAAATTTGCTTATATACGAATATGCACCAACAGGAAAAATCGGTCAAATATGATCTAACATATTGATCTATATAGAATCACAATCTAACCAAATGTCAAGAAATTTCTCTTAGCTATGCACTGAAGCAATGGGCAAAAATATGCAAAATCATTTAAATCCACTCTCTACTCATTATCAATAGTAGCGAATAAAGAGCAATAAATAATTCATTTAAAGCTAATGCATCAACACAAATTCGGCAATAGAAAACTGCGTTCCATGTAGCGAGAAATATTACATCTCAACAATGACAAGTAATTGTATAAATTCTTAACTACTGAGTAATGGCGTTGTCATTGTACTGCGACCTGATACCTTGTGAAAGACTCTCTCCAGCAAACGAAATTTAAATTCACAATTTCGAAGACTTACAAAAACTATTAATTTTCACGCGAAACAATTTTTTTTTCAAAGAATTGTACACCACTCTATTGAAATATCTAATTGTGCAGGACAGATTTTATTAAGCGAAAATATCTTCAGTTAATATTGTAGTTTCTCAACGTTATATTTTGCAATTTTCAAAATTCCGAGTTCAGACAAAAAAGGGCCCTGATCCATTTTATAAGTGAACCTACTCGAGAGAACATTTTAAAGAAACAATTTGGAGCCATTTCTGAGAAAATAATTGTTTATATTACATATTTGTACATATTTCATCCAAAATAACGTAAGAACTTCTCATGTTTTCCAAAATGTGTAGATGACCTTATTTAAAGTGCTTTCTTTGAAGAAAAGATAGAGTCCGTTTGTCTCACCGTCTGTGCGTCTGTCTGTCCAGAAATGTCCCCCTAAAAATTCTTCAGTAGCTATTAATTTTAACTTGTCACGAAACTTTCATGCAAAAATATTTTCGGATAATCATTAAAAGAATGAAATCGAATCGCAGTATGACTTGAGTGTAGCCTGCGACATTTGGCGAAATTTGTAATATGATACATTCAACCAAAATAATTTTGAAATGAGACATATCTGTATGTTGGAAACTGGAGAATTTGGTAACCAACCTTTCTTTCTTATTGTAATCTGTGCAAGCTTTACAAAATTGTTGTTTTTTACATTTGTTTTGCCTTACGACGCAACGCGTGTCCTGAGTTCTTGTTGGAGCGTTGAGCGCTTTTGGAGTAATCTTCAATTACTCTATACAGTAGTCTTAATTTTGAAGTAATCCTCCGTTACTTGATATATTAAGTCTTGAGACCCATTCACAAAGTAAATATAATATAAGCATGGCGTTAACATAAAAGTTAGGACTACGTCCATAAGCGGGCTCATTCACAATGCGTTCGCATGAGCATAACACGTTATGTAATCGTAAGGAAAATCAGTTTCGAGATTTCAACAGAAATACACTGTTGGGGTCCCCTGATACCGAAAAAGTAATTTTTTCAAAACGTCTTTACATCTGTCCGTCTGTCTGTGAGCACTAGCGTCTAAACTATTCACAGGATTTTTCCGAAAGTGAATATTCCGCGGTCAATCTGACTCAAAGCCTTGGGACATTTTCAAATTTTTCTCAAAAACTGCTCCAAACTTTCAACAAAATTTGACATATACTATCAATTTTTACTGTTCTATAATATTCTTCAAGTCATATTTAAGTTTCACTTTTAGGGGACCAAAAAATTGAGAAAATGAGGAAAAATATATTTTAGGCCCTGATAGTTGACTACGGAGAAGGGGGTGTGCAAACACGGAAACGTTAACTCAGTTAAAAAAGAGATAAGGACCTAGTATGAGCAAGTTTGTGCCATTCTGCAGCAGCACTAGTTACTTCCTAGCATACTGCTTACGGAGTGTAGACAAAGTATTCTAATGCTCCTGGAAAATCGAGGTTTTCAGAGAAATATCTTATTTCCGGGCTCTCGCAACGTAAAAGTGGTTATATACTTTTCCTATGTAGAGAAAATTACTTCCTCTAACACGTTGTGTTGTCAGAATCCACGTTTGGTGAGTCCTTGATCCGAAAAATTGGATTATGGCAAAACGTCTGACCGCCCGTCTGTGTATGGACCACGCTAGCAGCTAATCCGTTGTAGAATTTTCACCAAAATTGATATTTGCCGACCAATTTGACTTATGTCATGGCCCTCTGAAATTTCAAACATATTTAATTTTTTGGAAGTACTTTACATAAAGCCTCAACATTTTCAAAATTTTCTCAAAATTGTCTTTAACTTTTTAAAACTTTTCTTCTCTGATTTAGCAAAAGACGTTTAAACAAATGGCGTAGGTGCATTTTCGTTGAACTCCTCGAATTTTAGAAAATTCCGAAAGTTCAAATGTTTTTGGCGTCTTGCTACAACTACAATAAGTGTTACACAGAATTTATCCTCATCGATTGTTCATCAAGAGATGACCGACACACAACGCAGACTTCACTAGCCGAATTAATTTTTGTAGAGGTGGAAAAGTTCACAAAACTATGGCGACAAACCGTTACAGTTGCATAAACATCAACTATTTGTGAGCCATGTATCACGTTGCACAACTTATGAAAGAAAGTTTAACACGTATGGCTACTCGTCGAGTGACTCATGGACAGCGTGCTAGCGTTTCGGGGTGCGATCCTGGGTTGGATTCCCTGTCGGGTTAAAAGTGGAGCTGTAGCTTTCCACAGCAGTCTTCTCTGTTTCTGTACGTATTTCGTCGCGAATCACCCTCAAGTACGGACCGGTCTGCAACGCTCGAATTTGTGCTCCTTAACTTTCCGGGGTTTTCTGCAATTACTCGCAGTGTTCAAGCTAGTCCCGGGTGCAAACATCTCAGTGCGTTGAGGGTCCGGACACGGGCTACGCCGCTGGGTAGAGCCTAACCTCTTCTACTTCAAGGAGAACGGCTTTCGTCCTCCCTCGAGCAACGCCACAGCTCAGAACATCCAACAAGGAATTCTCTCGCAGTCTTCCAGCTCTCGTGTCGAACCTCGAAAACGACCCTACTCCCAAGAATCGGACATCGAGCCTAAGAGGACGGTCACACAGTACAACATTACAGGAGTGTCCTCATCTCCACCCGTAAGTACGCATAACCGGTTCAGATTGACACTGTGACAAATCTAATTGAAAATTGCCAACTAGTCCTCATCGGGATCTTTTAAATAAATGATGGCCTCAGTGATTCCATAGGAACTCAAAAGAAAAACAAAAACAAAAACAAAAAAAAAAAAACTGACTCACAAAAAATCAAAGAGTATGTTTAAAGGTTTCAACTGAAAAAGATATGCAAAACATTTTCTCTCCCTGTGTCAGAGACGACAAAAAACATTACACAAAGCAAGGGCTAATGGAAGATGAAAGCCTGTTGTGAAACCCTTAGAGATAACCAGCCCATTGTGCCAGACAACCCCGGACTACCTTATTAATTAATTACGAATTGCACTCTGTGTGCAACGGACAAAAGGACAGAGAAAAAGAGTACGCATGATCGTTCTCTTAAATTCAAATATTGCACCTAGCAGTATCAGACAATTTACCTACATTTTAAGGAAAAATTATAATTTAGCGGTTCATTCTTGTTATTCATTATTGATGACCCTGGGATATGAGCGACATACAGTACATTATTTTTTCAGAGACAAAAATTAATTGTTGTATTTAATTTTTTTAAACGTCATAAAAAAGATGGTATAGGATGAGGTTTGTTCTTGATTTGAAATCTTCGTTTTAAATGTGAATTTATTCTGATTTATTTACAAGAACATCTCACAATGATTGAAGATTGGGCCAAAAAGTGGAAAATAAAAATCAACGAAAATAAATCAGTCCATATAACCTTTACCCTGAGAAAAAACAAATGTCCTATTGTCCACATCAACAACAATCCAATAGTACAGGTGGAAAGTGTAAAATACTTGGGAATACATCTAGACAAACGGCTAACGTGGAAGCATCACATCTTAGCCAAAAAAAAAGCACCTTCAACTTCAAACAAGAAAACTATACTGGTTACTAGGATACCACTCAAAACTATCACTGGAAAATAAACTGTTGATTTATAAACTTATCATAATTCCAATATGGACCTACGGCATCCAAATCTGGGGCACAGCAAGGAAGAGTAATCTCTCGATCATACAGAGATTTCAATCCAAGACCCTAAGAATGATCGCGGCAGCACCATGGTTCATCACAAATGCAGCACTGCACAAGGACTTAAAAATGCCCACTGTCTTGGAAAGAATAGAATTTATCAGCTCAAACTATCTCCAGCGCCTTGAAAAACCATCCAAACCACTTAGCCCTCAACATCCTAGACAATAGTGCAGATATCCATCGACTAACCAGAACCTCACCCCTACAACTCCCATATAGATTTTCAACAAATAACTGAAACATTACCCTCAGCTAATTAACTATCCCACTTGCAGCCAACCCAAAATAATACTTGCTTTTTGTTATAGTATGAAGAAATAGATGAAGAGTACCGATGGGATACCTTCACTGGAAATCAATCATTGTCATAACAAGTCTACAACATCATATTTACTTATTATTTTGTAAAAAATAGATTGTAAATTTTTTGTAATAAAAAAAAATCTGATTTATCGCAATGTAAATAAGAGCCATTGTAGTTGTGCATAATTAATTTTTATAACACATTTGACTTCCATACTTTTACTTAAGATTGTCTGTTTTTCGGCATTGTAATATAGAGAAATTGAAACTTTGAATCCACTGTTCAAAACATTCTTAAATTAGATTTTAGAGGTGGGTTGGTTTCAATAACAAGTAACTGGCTTCGGCAAGCACAGGTCATACGGGCGCCTCTACAGCAAACAGACAAGAAGCGGACTTCGTCAAGGCCTCGCGCGGCGTCGGCGGCGAGGGCGGTGGCGGCGGAGGCGGCGGCCGACGAAGGACGGGGGCATCGCGGAATCCGCCGCTACTTGGCGCTGGCCAGCCCCCGAGGATCGTTACAGGCGGCGGCGGGGCGGGGCGGGCGCGGGGGCGGGGAGCGGGGGCGGCGGTGCGTCTCGTTGGTGCGCGCGGCGTCGCGACGCCATTGGCGCCCCCGCCGTCGCCGATCGATGGGCGGCGGGGACTGGGGCGGGGACGGTGGCGGGGAGCGGGCGCCGGCTCCCGCGCGTGCGCCGCGCCCGCGACGCCGCCGTGACACCGCTCCCGGACAAGTGTTTACAGCTGTTCGCCCTGACCGCCCGGCCGCCGCCGCCGCCGCCGCCGCCGCTTTCCTTCCACGCCGTTCCGCGGTACTCTCCGCTCCGCCTCGACCCTCGCCGCCTCCGCTCGCCCCGCCCCGCCCCGCCCCTCCTCGCCCCCCGCCCCGCTCCACCCCTGTTGACAGTCTCCACTCAGAAGGAGCTTTGAGAGCGCGAGCCTTGGCTTTTACGCCCCCGCGTTATCTGTCGGGAGCTGAATTTCGAGGGTCTCGCCGCGACAATGCGGCGGCCCCCCTGGGCGACCCTGTTGGCCCGCCTCGCCGCCCGCTATTGATTTTCGCCCACCGCCGCCAGAAGCGCGCCGCTCGGCTGTCGACTTGTCGGCGATTCCGACTCCGCTCGTATCGCGTTTAGGGAACGAGACAGCGTGCGAGCAGCTTTGTTTTTTTAAGGGGGCAGTCGTTGACCGTTCTTCCTAGTTACTTGGAACTGGCTTCTACAATAATCTCTTGTAAATCAAACATGAACAGAGAATGCAGGATATTTTGTTATTGATTGTGAGTGGACTCGTTTGATTGTTTGATTAACCATCATACTTTGAGATGAGCATTTATAAAAAAACATTACATGCTTTCTTCTTTAGAGAAGCTACACTGGTACATGTGGAAATACATAATTTACCATTACTCATTATACGGACATCGAGGTAACGTCACTGTTTTAAGATTAATTAAGAATATTTTGCATTGTAATATGTTTTCATTCCGTAATAACGAATGTTTGATTGCCATGTAGCTAGTACATTTCAAGAGAAAAGTGTACCCAAGTGATGTTTATATCTTATGCAAATATTTTATTTTACAAAATTGTTTAGCAATACACTATTATTATTATTATTATTATTATTATTATTATTATTATTATTATTATTATTATTATTATTCCATATGTTGAACATGAGGGCTACGTACTTCATCTCAAAATATCTAGAGCGCAACTCTTAAAAAAATATTAAATACTAGAACAGTGGTTGTTCAAATGTTCGCCGAGATTTCAATTGGAGTTGTTATCTCTCAATGCTGTCAACAGCATAGAGTAGTTCATCTACAATTGAAACTTATTTTACTGGTATCGAGATTACAAACAATATAACAGGTGTCCAACCTTTTGATACTCTGTTGTTTGAGTGACAAAATGCAGTAGTCGGAAAAACACAATGCACATGTCACAAACAACAAAGCTTTCTTATTTTAAGATTTTTTAATTTAAAAATAAGATGCCTTGAAACGAAAGTAGTGGCAATAAGAATGAACTACTAGCGAATGAATATTAAACTAGTGATGCTAAAACACACACACACATCTCGTATTATCGTTTACGTAATATTCTAATATTGTAACTTGTAACCTGCTAACACGTCAAAAACGTGGAAAACTCTTAAAACGAAACGGCGACCGAGTGTTTCGACAAATATTTTCACCTTTAACTTTGGAAAATTTAGAAAGTTTTAATGAAAATAGCGCTTCTGCAATTAAACTCAGTGCTCAGTACTTGTGGCATCAGCAAGTATACCCTGAAATTACAAAGAAGTCTAAGAAATTTAAAACAATACTCTCTTGACAAGGGAGAACTGTAAAAACAATTGCCACAGAGAACTCTAGACTAGTCGCGACCCACTAGTCGAAAAATCCCTCCATATTTTATGCCGTTCAGTATTTGTTCTTTAAGACTAATAGAATGAGGGAGGTTTATAAAGTGTGGTTCAATTGCATCACTAGTCACTGTAAATACATAGTTAAACATCTTTCTCAAAATGTAAGTAAAATGTTCAATATTTCAAAGTTTATTATTGGCATGAATGATGGAATGGTGAACTATAGCTGGAAATATTGCTATACACTTAATTAAAAAATGTAATGACCACATGTAATTATAATTACTGCAATTTTGGTAAATAAGCACATGTCTCAAACGATTGTTTGACATAAAGTTTATACACACACACACACATACACACACACACACACACTAATCTTTGCATTTATAAACTTTCAATATTTGAGCCTATAAAAAGTCACTATCTTCGCTACGCTAACTATAACGTCACACTCGCATAAGCTTGCTTCACTGCTTTCGATATGTGCATCTCTCACACTCAAACGACATTATGAACAAATGACGGAAGGTAAGCGTTCATTCCATTAATATTTAATGTTGGAGTTTATTCTATAAATGCGGTTAATTATAGCAATCGATATCTGGGGCCCACTACTTTTCATAAAACAAGAATCACAAAATTTGGTTGTGTAGAAAGCTCAAAATTCTTTATAAACGAAAAACTTTAGTGTTTTAAATATAAAGTTTTGGTGCGTTTCAGTGTTCGAATCCGATTCCTTCAACTTACCAAGCCAGCCCGTAACCGTGTTAAATGCTGCGACAGGTAGATATTTTTGAAAAAAACGTGTGCATTAATGTAAATATCTAATGTTGAAAAATATATTTCATTAATTATTAAGAATGAGCTATTTAGATTTGATAATGTAAGAGGCTGTGGGAAATAATTTTGAAATTTTGCAATTTTGAAATTCTAGAGACTTTAATGAAGTCGGATCTCTACCGTATTATTGAACATTTTTGAGCTAAAAATAAAAGAAAATTGGAGTTGTTTTTGAGAAAATATTGTGGTGTATTTTTAAGCTGTTATGATTTCACTTAAAATTATTCAAACTCCGCTCGTTCTCAAAAACTTGTACATGTCATACAAGTATTTAAAGATTAGATTGCAGTAAAAAAAACTACTTTATTGAAAGAGGTCTAAGAGGTAGTTCAAAAATGTTCAACTTGCAATTTTAGATAATTCAGAGATTTTATTGAATGCAATATCTTCGTCATATTTATAAGTGAATGTTGCTATATTGGAGTAAATAATTAAAAGATAAAAAATAGAGTAATTTTTCAGAAAAATTCGAAAATGTCCTCAGAGCTTTATTCACATAAAGAAACCCACAAACTATCCATACCAAATTAGGAGGTCTTTGAATACGGTCAGATATTCATTTTCGAGAAAATCTTTAAATGGTGTTGCCGCTAGCATTGAATACAGACGGACAGACATTAAAAATCACGTTTCGGTATCAGGGTGCCTAAAACGTGTATTTTCGTCAAAATATTGTCATCGACATATTATAACATTACAATATTTCTTGAATTCAACGTATAAGAGAAAATAAAACGTGTTTTTATAGATACTCTACAGAGACTGCAAATATGGAAATGAAGCGTAAATAAGTATGTAAATCATAATAAATTACATACATGAAATAATATACTTACTTATAATCACAGTATAAAATTTAAATAACTGAATGTTAAAATAAAATCTTGCATTTGATCTTACGATGTTAACAATTTGTTTATGTATTATGAATTTGTAAAGGTACATTGTATACTGATTATTTTGAATAGTGTTTTTACTGCTATGAATATTGTAAGCACTGCCTCCACTTAATGCTCATTTGATATTCTTTGTAAATATCAGTGTCATGATCAAGCAAATAATTCAATTTTTTGAAGTTGAATTAAACAAAAAATAAAACAAAACAACCTAAAAACTCAGAAAGTAACTAGAAATTCAAATATCATATCACTGTGTTCACGATGGTGAGAGAGTTGGAACTCTCTCTGTCAGCAAGTTGTTGATAATGGTTATAGCTGAAGAAAATACTATTAGCGAATATTTGATCTCTTAAGAATAGCAAGTTGTCTTCAAACGAACCATAGGAGACTCATCAAAATGCTTTTGTGAACTATTCCTAAAACACAATGTATAGTAAATTAATTAAATATCCTTTCGTGTTTTCAACAGATAGCTTGGAGAGGAGAAAGTAAAAATATATGAGAATGGAGAGTGAAGAGTGTAAGAGAAATAGTGAAATTGGCCGGATGCACGAACGTCCGGCGAGGGACAGACAGCAAAGAAGAAAAAGAAGCAGGTTGAGAGGAAACGCCAGGCCCGAGAGGTGTGGCAAGCTTGACAGAGGCATTTGAAAGACAACATGAGAGATGACACATTGCAGGCAAAGGGAGACGAAGATAAAAGGGATGAAGTGGGGCAGAAGAGAGTGGTGAGAGCCGAAATGGAAGGGTAAGAACAGGAGTCCGGAGGGGGGGGGGAGGGGCGTTGTGGCGTGCCCCAAGGTCGTTGTGCGGCGCTCCTTCCGCCTTCTCCCTGCCCCCCCCCCGCCCCCGGCCCCTCCCCGGCCAGTCGCGCGCAGCGCTAACGCGGCGGAAGGATGTGCGCATGATTTGTGGGCGTCCGGCGGAACAGGCTCGCCCGCCGCCCCCGCCGCCCCCGCCGCTGCTCGCTCAGCAGCCAGCCGCCCCGCCCCCTCGCGATTTATTCGCGCGCCCGGGGCCTTCCCCTCTGGACACGGCGCGGCCGGGAAGCGTGGTCGAGAGCCCTTGGGGATCTCCCTAAGACGCAAACGGGGAGGACGAATGCACTGGCAAAACATTTTTTCCACACATTACATCCTAGGGCAAGAATTGCTGACCTGGGGTGGCTAGAGCGTGTGCCGACGCATCGCCTTGGTCGGAAGGTTCGCGAGTTCGAGGCCCGCCGTGAGCATGATTGTTTGCCCGTCGTCGTTCACGCATATGTTGTCGCGGAAGGCCTCGTGACTCTGCTGACCACATACCAAGGAGCCCGCAAGTGTGTCCAAAAGTTAATACGTGCCCCTATTAGGGACATACTGTGTACCTGGTGCGGAGAGCCAAAATAGGCATCTCCTGAAAGCTGGGAAAAACACCCGGAAGAAAAAAATCTAGGGCACAAAATGCGAAAAATGAAACGTTGGCAAACGACTAGGCAAATGTGATCAAATATAGTGAGTTAAAACGATCAGAAGAAAATGTTGAGGTGTTTTGGGAGAATTGTGATTGCCTACACAAGATATGCAAGGCTCGGAAATAATTTGCTGACAGGGCGTACACATCGGGGGGCGTCCTACTAAGCATTTTGAGATAAGAGTCAGGTAGAATATTAGTGAGGATCCATGAAATACCAACCACAAATTAAATTTTAAATAAAAGCACTTAATATTATAAATAATAACCCAGATACATGATTCGGGAATCTTATCTAATACTATCTTCAGTGGCATAAAGTATTCACGGTTTACCCACGTGATTTATAATATTATGTATTGCCACAATATCTCTGCTCCCACCACGTAGGAATACAAATTATAATAAGTGTTAAATTACATTTACTTTAATTATTGTTAAATGTTACCCATAATGACAGGTATGCCACGAATGCCAATATATCAAGGGTTTCATGGAAGTCACTTACGCGATATTGTTTCTTCAACGATTCACGAGTGCATCTGGAGTGTATGGCGGGTTGCCTAAAGACCATAGCAGGCTTTTTTTGGACGGATCTCGATTATTTTTTCTGGGCTTTGCGCACACCCAAAATGGTCACGGTAGCGCAGCATCTCCTTAAACCAATCCATAAGTGTCCACACACCTTTGAACTCATAGCAGTCCACAAATGTCACTTCTCTTTATTTATGTGCAATACCGCATTCCCTTTCATCTCTTTTCATCCTCTTGAAATGGTCAAACTGGAATTACCATGACTTTCTCACTTAGTTTGCTACTAGATGGATCTGTGCGAACCTTTCTCACTTTGGAAATAATTGTTTTAAATATGAAGGAAGATAAAATACTTTGAAATATTGAATGCAAAGGCTTAACCAATAAATATTTTTAATAATATTTTGAAACTTTTCAATCTTGAATTATGCATAAGTAGAAAATAAATTACACGTGAGTAAATGCTTACATGTGACTAACTGCACCTAAAATGTACTTTTTGTGTTTGATTTATAAAATTTTAGGTTCCGGAACGGCCCGATGAATAATTATTGTAATAGAAATATTTATATTTTAAAACTATAATACCAATTTATTTTACAATATTTTATAACTACAAAATTCAATTAGCAACAGTGGTAGCACTAGCATTTGTGAAAGTAATATTAATAATAGGAAATAAAAATAAGAATTTTGTGTGTTACAAGAATTAATTATATTTTATCGTCTTTTTATTACATTCTATTACATTCGTAGAAATGATACTTTGAAAGGAAAATTATTTAATTTTGAGTTTACAAAAGTTAGTTGAACTGAAAATGAATCTTCCTAGCGTTTGTCCTCTACTTTTGGACTGTTTTTTCTTACTTAGATCTTGAGGTTCCGGAACTCCGTTGCGACGCGTTCCGCCAGAACTCAAGCCCTGATTTTATACCACCCTGAGATTGAAGATGGGGATTAAGGAAGAAACAATTTCCTTCTTCTCTTTCTTTTCCGTCTCTTTTATCTTCTTTGCTTCGTTCCCCCGCTTCTTATTTTCTTATATTTCTTCTTTTCTTTCTTCATGCAATTTGGAACCCATGGTGTGTATAACACAGCAAGTTGTTAGCACGAGTGCTAGAGATTAGCGGAATTTCTTCTTCGGAGACCCAATTTTATAAAAGAAAGAGAAAAAGACAGGTCAAGGTTTTCGAGAATATTTGTTCAAAAATGAACATAAATATTCAGAAAATCAGAAAAACAATAACATAATAATAATAATAATTATAATGATGACGATAATAATAATAACAATATATATTAATGGAAAGTTTCTGATTTGCTGTTCCGCTCAACTACAAGATCGGGAGCATGAGAACAGAGAAACGAGTGAGGTAAAGGGAAAGAAAGAACGAGAGTGAGGGGGGAGGGGGGCTCAGTTAATTAAATTGTCATTGTACGAAAGTGAAATGTAATTAGTTGTCAGTTTACCTACGTCGAATCCATTTTTGCCATTATTGTTCTTTTTAGTCTGCCATATCTCGGCTTCTAGGTCCATGATGTCGCTTCCTTCGTGTGTATCATACACACTCCGCACGTCCATCTCCATTCCCCACACACCTTCCTTCTCCCGTCCCTACCACCCTTCCCGCCCGCGACAGCGCAGCGAACTGACAGTGGCGCAGCTTTCGCAACCCTTCTTCAAATTTCAGTGACCGGGTTGCCGCCCCCCCCTCACCCCTTCTCCCAGCCCCCAACAGCCGCGCTTCGCTGCTCCGTTATTAATATCTTCGCGACGTGTGACATCTGGTGTCACTTCCATCAACAGCACTCGCGGCGACTGGCGACTGCGACATGCGATTTATTGAATTACAGACGCCTCCGCCGCCGCTCGGCGCCTCCCCGCTCCGCGCCCCGCCCCCGCCGCTGCATGCATTTGCATGCATAAAAAATGAGCGGCGCGCGGTGGCCGCCGAAGACGCGGGGAACCGCTCGCTAATTAATCAACAGATATTAAATTTTCTTCTCGCGCGCGCACGATGCCCTGTCCCGCCCCCGCCCCCGTTCCGCCCCTGTTCCGCCCCCGCCCCCGTTCCACCCCCGCCCCCGCCTAGCTCCGCTGTCACCGCGCGCCCGCCCCCCCCCGCCCCGAGGCCGGCTTACAGAGCCTCTCTCTCTCTCATTCTATCCCTCTCTCTCACTCTCCCATTCTATCCCTCACTCTATTTCTGTCCCCCTCTCTTTCTATCCCTCTTTCTTTCTTTCTTTCTACCCTATCTCTCTTTCTATCCCTTTCCCTTTCTTTCCCTCTCTTTCTATCCCTCTCTTTCTATCCCTCTCTTTCTATCCCTCTCTTTCTATCCCTTCCTCTCTTTCTATCTCTTTCTCTCTCTTTTTATCCCTTCCTCTCTCTCTTTCTATCCATTTCTCTATCTCTTTCTATCCCTCTCTGCTTTTTTTCTATCCCTCTCTTTCCGGTTCCAGTGGTGAGTACTCATTACAGTTTTCTGAACACTGGTCTTTCCTGGAGTCTGTCGTTTCGCTGTTCTCTAAACCTTCATTCTCACAAATTTTATTTTCACAAATATATTTTGTAGGTTGGAACTTCTTCGAAACTCTGCACTTTTCGTTCTCAGTTCCTTTTTGTCTTTGTCTTTTGTGTCAGGGTCTGAAGATCGGTTTACCAGACAAAGATAATTAGGAAAGAGGAACAAGAGGGAAGAAGAAACATATGAAGATTCGGAAGCAGGGGGACCTAAAGATGAATTCTTCAAATTCCATCTTGATCATTTCAGCACGCAAATTTCGACTGCATCTCCTGTTCGTATCCTACGCCGCGAAGTCAGAGTGTAACTCCCGCCACCACCTCCTGCGGGCCTCCCTGCCTTCCTCCGGCCATCCTACGGGTCTCCTTTCCTACTTTCCACCTCTCACCTCCAACCCCCACTGCGCTTCTCCTCCTCCTCCCCCGCGCCTTCAGCGCATCGTCGCCCCTCCCCCTCCCCTCCCACCCTCGCGCGCTCCGGCGGAGGGGTGGGGCGACCGTCGGCCGCGCCGCGCCGCGCCGCGCCGTCGCGCAGTTAATCAATCGTGCAGACGATGTTTTAATTTTCGTAGTGCGGTTGTCCCGGGCGCTGACAGCCGTCGCCCGAGCGATCCCGGAGGCCGCGCGCGGGCGGCGAAGTAAACAAATGCAGCGCGCGATGAAAAGGCGGCGCAGCCGGGATGAATTCGTCCAAGATGCGAAGGAGACAAAGAATGGCAGACAATACCTTGATGGTTGTGCTCTCACATTGAAGTAATATTGTGCGTAATTATGTTTTTGATGCAAAGACGTTCACGGTTGTATCGCAAAATTAGTGACCAAGAATGTGAGCAGCGGTAAGCATGGTAAAGAGAGTGTAACCTTAGAAGTACCCTACGGATGCTTCAATAAATAGTTACAATATATAATTATATAGCTACCTTCATTATTGCTCGGAAAATATCCTTTGTCTTTTGGATGCATACTCTACACCAGAGGTTATAGGAACAATGAAGAAATGTCGAGGATGTGCTGTGGAAGTCGTTAAATGAGAAAAGAAACATTATGATTATATTTCTGAGTTAAAAGAGACAAATTTAAGGGTCAACTATTCAGGTGATGGATCAATGCGAAAATCACCGAAATGCAGGTCGCCCATAGAACCAGCAAGGAACACAAAGCGGGACGGTGAAATAAACGACCGACAAAACAATCGGACCAGTGTCAACTACGCACCTAATACGTTCAACTGGCAGGGAGAAAAATCAAAGGCGCGGAGGACACTCCGGGAGGGCACGCAGGGCATAACGGAGATGAAGGAGGAATGGCGAGAGCGGGCGCGAAGTGGGGCGTGGGGGAGCGGAGAGCCCAACGCAGCGCGAACGCTGGCGAGCAGTACACACGATGGAGCTCGCGGGCCCGGGCGCGGCGCTGGCAGGGCGGGGAGGGGAGGGGCGGGGTGGCCGTGGCGGGGCGGCGCGTGCGGCAGGCGCCGAGGGCAGCTTTATGGAGTGCAGACAGCGCCCGCACCTGCGCCTCCGCCGCCGCCGCCGCCGCCGCCTGGGTGGTCCCGTAAACCGCTCTCGCGCCCGCCCCCGCCGCCCGCGCGGTCGCCTTTATGGCGACGCCGCCATAAAACGCCCCAACAGCCGCCGTAATTAGGCCAGCGCTCCTCGCCTCGCCGCCAGCCCCGGCCGCGGCCGTGCCCTCCCTCGCCGCCCCCCACCCCAAGGCTTCATCCTCCGCCGCCGGCCAATGTCGCTCGCAGACACGACCAACCCCACAGCCCCACTGTCCACCGCCCACGCTCCACAGTCAACGCTCACGCCCCACGCCGCACCGTCCATGCTCAAAATCCACTGTTCATCCGTACGCTCACACCCCACGTCGCACCATCCATGCTCAAGATCCACTGTCCATCCGTACGCTCACGCCCCACGGTCAACGCTCACGTTGCATGCCCTACGTCGCACGTCCATGCTCAAGATACACTGCCCACCCGTACGCTCACGTTCCGTCCGCCATTTCGCACCATCCATGCTCACATTCCACACCATATTCCCCACTGTCCACCCCACCGCTCACAGCCCACGCTCTCCATCACATGCTCACATCCTACTCTCGACGCCTCACGCTGTACGTACGGCGCCCTACGCTCCTGTTTCCAACCGTACGTCCCGTGACCATGCTCATGCCCATCTTAAGCACACGGCCCACGCTCTCTGCTCATTGCCTGATGCAGGGCGAGCAAGTGGCTAAAGGTTCTCACACAGCAGTGTGTCCAGCTATAACGCATCCGAGGTTAAAGCTTGTTTTACACGATCATTTTTCCTTCATTTTCCGCCGATACAGAAAAGATACAGACCAGACTGTATGTAATTTGTACGAAAAAATGACGCATGCTTAATTTTTCGGTACAGATTTCATCCAGTTTGACTACCGCGCTCCTGGCGGCACTTTATGGGACTTTCTCTGGTTTGTTATGCGTGTTTAGCGATATGTTCATTTTGTAGTTGCGTGAGAGCGTTATGATGTGTTGAATTGTAATGTGAAGTGGTTATGCAGTGAGAAATAAATTATGTACTGTATTCTAATATTGTCGCATCCGTGCTCGGTCCTAATATAACCTAACTTAATTTGTTACCACAGATGCGATGTTCAAATGTTTGAACTTCAGCGCTATATGCGGCGTCCGGAGGAAGTATTTTCTTCATGATTACGTACAAAGACAGAAATGACCGTGTAAAACGCTGGAATCACTCTCGTCCAGTTTCGGCACCGAAACATACTGCGTAGAAACGAATGTCCTTTTTCCATCCATTTACTGTACAGAAAAATGATGAATAAAGGATGCAAAAATGGCCGTGTAAAACAGGCTTAAGAATGAAGTACAGGGCCTTATTGGCTTTTCCAATAAATAAACATACTCCCGTTTTAAGGTTTCAAAACTGTTTTAAACACTCATTAACATAATTTTCATCACAATAATTACATTAGTAATCTCGAATACATTATGTATTTACTACAAATTGTGGTGAATATCTTTAGAATTTATTATTAGTACTTGAAGGAAGGGATAGGTTTGACTGATGGATCAGCCCCAGTTGCGGTGCTGCGTGCTTCGGGTGCCATATCATACTATGCTCAGAAAGTTCGCGTTCTGATTGTTTACATGTGTTTGTTCGCCTGTGTATAGTTTTGTTTTGTTTTTGAGAATAATGATTTTAATCGCGTCAAAATTAAATGTTATATCGTTTACTTTTCCTCATTTTGATTTTTAGGTTGTGGTAAATTTATTAATTAACGATTTTTTAAAATCAAATTTCCTTTTAATTTTTAATCTTAGTTTAGAATGTATGATCCGTAACCACCTGTAAAGTGCTCAATAGTCGAAATAAACAAATGATAATTAATATTTAAAACCATTTAACTATAATTATATTTCCAACAGGATTTGTACGTAATGCCTGCCGGGTACCCTGTCCGCTCATCTGGCGCGAGGCAGCTCGGTTTCCCGTGAATCAAATCAGTTTGTTCCTGTGGGGCCCACGTCTTTTATCATCAAAGGAATTTTAAATATTTTGTTCGGTAGTCAAAACTTATTATTTATTTTCTGTTAAACAGGAAACACGATGCTTGGCCTGTTTTCAACTGCATGTAGTTGGCGTGAATTTTGGGTATTGTATTGAAATAGTGATGCACTGTACAATTAATATTTCTTCCTGATTTCTTGTAACATTTCGAAGCACAAAGAACGTGAGAAGTTTAACAGAAACGTTACTGTGTATTGGAGTCTCGTAGGAATAGCTTTAGATTTGAGGAAAGGGAGGAAAATACGATTTCTGAATATTGGAAAGGCTCGAGATAAAGTATTTGAACGCTAAACTAGCGCTCCGCCCCATTGCGTGATTCGTTGTCACCACCGAGCGCGTAACTTTCGATTCATTCAGTTCATCAGAAAAGCGCCACGTTTGGCATCACTGTCGCCATATGAGACCGTACTTCATTCTGAACCTCGGACGCGACATAGCAAGCTTGACTCTCTGCAGACTCTAATAACTCCAAGTTGGAACACAACAGTGGAGCAGGTTGTGACGGTAATATATTTACATGTTAAAGAACGGCGGAACCTTTATCCGAGCCCACCTCGGTCACGTTATCCGAGCCAACCTCGCATGATGTACTCACTGGTGTGTGTGGACCGCTTAAGGGGAAATAATATTTAAGTGTACTGGTGATTTTTCGGAAAAAAACAACAAACTTTGTTTACGATTTTATTGCTGTAGGCCACCACTAAATAATTATATTTTGGTTACTCGCTTAAGCAAACAAGGTATTCACTGTTGTTTCATGTATATTCTATACTGCAATTATCACGTGACAGTGTTTCATGATTCACATTTCTTCTAATTGCCATTACGTTTTTAATTGGTGTTTTGTATTTTTAAGTATTTTGAACAAAGTATGTTACTAATACAATTTCCTCTATTCTTTGTCGCTATTTTTGGAGCTATGTTGGTCAAGCAAACAAGCGACTCTAAGTATGCCTGTTTCAAAACTACTCATGACTATATAAATAAAGTATTTTGATTTTAGAAGAGAATGGTATTGCGGAGCGCTTCAAGTTTTTATTTAATATTCAATGACACTTTCTGGAATCAAGATTTTGTTTAAATGAATGAATGCAGTAACTCACTGTACTTAATTGTCATACAATTAAGTATGGACATAAAAGTGAACGTTTTCATATTCGTATGTAAAACCAACTTCATGTATTTCTTGAGACCTTGAGATATTCCTCGTCAGAAAGATGTTAATTTCGATATGATGTAGTGCAATTTCATCTATGTGATAACAGACTAATTAACAAATTTCGAAGACCTTTTTCATATTTTATACTTTTTTAATTTTTTTTACCAGTTTGCCGATTGCCATCGTCTTCCTCACCTCCTCTCCTCTTACACCCGCCCAACCACACACACACACACACACACACACACTCACACACACACACTATCTCTCTCACTCACTGTCTTTCTCACTCACTCTGCCTCTCACTGATTCTCTCTCTCACTCTGCGTCTCACTCATTCTCTCTCTCACTCACACACTCTCTCTCTCAGTCAATCTCACACACTCTCACAGTCTCTCTCACACACTGTCTCACTCTATCTCACACACTCTCTCACACACTCTCACTCTCTCTACCACACTCACACACTATCTCACACACACTCTTTCTCACACACACACACACTCTCACACACACTCTCTCTCTCACACACTCTCTCTCACACACACTCTCTCTCTCTCACACACACTCTCTTTCACACACACTCTCTCACACTCATACATACACTCTCTCTCACTTACACCCACCCTTTCACAGCCCCCCCCCCCATGCGAGTGTTGCTGGCGGCGCGTTCAGAAGGGGCTGGCGCGCTGCGAGGCCGCGTGTTAACACTTCCGCTTGAGGTTCCTGCGCACTTCGCTACTCCGTAACAGACGTTTGTTGGGGCAATTGCTGCCTTCCATGCAGCGCGGTGGTCTTTCACACGGTGGCTTGAGAGCTGTTGCTAAAAACGCGAATCCCTTTCTTATGCACTTCAACTTCACACCTTAAAGCTGGCCTTCCGCCAGTGGATAGCGGGTTCAATTCCCGGCTTTCCTACGGAACGTTTATTATACATATTGAGTTATCAGTAGGTGTGTCGGGTTTCTCACATATCCCCTCTCATTTCAAAATCAAACTTATCATTCAAATTACTGATCATATATTCATTGTTATCTGGTAGGCTTCAGTGTCTGGTGCAGAGAAATGTAATAAAGCAGTAATTCAATTTAACTAATATAATCTACAATAAAAGTAATTGATTATAAAGTTTCGTGAGTGTTACTTTGTAAGCAACAGAATGGTATTACTAGTGAAAATCTGCTGATTAGCCTTCTATGATCAAACGGTAGTCGTGGTTGTGATTGATTTTATAATAAACATACAACATTTATTTGTTTTTCTTATCTAGTAGTTGGTCAGTTAAACATGGAGTTCAATATATTGCATTTCTTTTCTCATGAAGAAGTTAATTAATCACGAATCTTCTTCATCGTCCATGGATTGTGTATTTCTTTACCATAAAGACTGGAATCGAAACGGCAGTGTAGTTCATAGTTCTTCGTGGTGCCATAGAGTTTGTTGGCTCTGCAATTGTTCACAGGTTTCCCAAATCAGTTTTTTGGGAAATTGTGGTTTGTTTCGCATTTGTATTTATTAATAGCTTTGTTACGACGGTACAATAAAAACAATAAAAATAGTTTTGGTAAAAATAATAAAACAGTTTTTGTACAGCAGCTTTATCATATTCAATGCTTCTCAAGACTTAAAATTTTACATTTTTTATAACACATAGTTAATCTTTTGTTTGAATACTAAGCAATTTGTCATATCAATCACATTTTGTGAAAAAAAATTAAGTTCATTTCAGGTGTTATTTTATAACAATTAATTATTTCATGTAATGAAAATCGAATAAATCGAAGGGCGCACCAGCAAAAGTGGCTCAGGGCATCATCTGATGTCACTACAGTGACCAGGATATCCTAGGAGTCGCGACGTTGGCAGGATTTTCGACACTAACTTGGGAGCAATGTCGAGTTCTGTCGCTTACTGGAGGGGAATTCTAGCGAACGGGTGCTCTGATTGGTAATTTTGCGTGGTTTCGCTGCTCAACACCAGTAGAATGCTGGAGTAGTACCCTAACAAACGGGCCAGGGATTGCGCGAAACCTTTCCTTCCTCTTACTTGTCCTATCCTCACGCCTTACTGACACGAACTTACACCTACATACACTATACTCTCACTCTTGTCGAAACACCAGTCGGGAGCTTAGAGTTTGCCCCGATTGGGGCGCTGCTAGGGTGATACCTGGTTGGGGACAATTCACGCAAGCCGACGTAGGTCAGCGCCGGATCTCGTCATCCTGCGGGAGGAGATCACCGCCATTTTCCTTGATAATAACATGTATTACATTTACGGGACTTATGACCTTAGCAGTTGACGCACCAGGAATCACTAAGCAATCAACTTCCCATGAGCCTCAATGGCATCAGCAGTCGAAGGACCCCTAAAGCCAAATACACAAATTAAAACGATTGTGAAGGATCTAAATTTGAAGATTGCCTCTGCAATAGAAAACGTCTCCCTGAAGCGCCCCAAGACAGCGGTTTGATTTGTCCATATTTGATATTATAAGGATAAACGTATCAAACCGCGGCATCGCACAGAGTTCCAATGAATCCAGGTTGAAAGATCTCCTCGGCCCATTATACTTTCATCTTTCCACGGCGGCAGGGGCGGTGCGGGGGGGGGGGGCGGGGAGCGGGGCGGTTCGTGATGGCGGCGTGATCCCGGCGCGGCGCCTCTGACTTCCGTCGCCTTCGCCTCCGCCGCCGCCATAAACGCCGTCAAATATAGCGACGTGCGACTCCAGCACCTTTATAGACCGGAAATGAGTCATAGCAAATTCAGGAGGCGGCGACCCGCGGCGGCGACACGTTATGGCGCGGGGTATTCATCGGCTTCTGGGAAGCGGCGCCGCCTCCACCCCCTCGGAGGGGTGGCCCCGGGGGGGGGGGGGGCGGCAGTGGCCACCTACGCGGGCGCCCATAAATTACAGCCCTCAAAAAAATGTTTTGCATTGCTCCCTACCCCGCATTCGACTGGTGTACGCAACTGGTTTTGCGCCTGAAAATCGTCTTTTGCGGGGTCTTTGAAGTAATATGCATTGTAGATTCAACGCATACTTATTTTATATTGTTCTTGAAAAATATATGTAAGTCTCCAAATATATTGCTGTACAAATTATTGAAAATAAACCGGAGGTGTTCTTGGAGACTTCAAATTTGTCACAATGCAAAAAAATCATTTTCATTTTACACAGACTATTGGTCTTTTACAACAACCTTCAGCGACTAGGAACCAGAATTCAGCAATATTTTTTACTCTTAAAACTGAAAAGAAGAAAACATGCGAACTACTATGAAATGATCCATCATATTCACCTACAAACTTACCAAGCAATGCCAATGGTATTTTAATTTTTATTATTTTTAAATTTTACAATGAGAGAATTATGATGTTCTCAATACATCTTACTATAAGTTGTTCTGTGAAGTTTTGAAAGTACACTCTCAGACGTTCTACAATCTACAGTAAAGATTTCTTTCAAAATTTGGCAAGCAGTTCTAAATACATATTTTTTGTGTACTTGGGGTGGTACTACTAAACCTAACCTTCAAGAATTCAATAGTATAATTAAGAAACAATTATTAGAAAAAATTTTCAAGGTCATAAGAAATTAATAATTTTTAACAAATTATCAATACAATTTCATAAAAACTTTGATTCTTTAACTTTTATATCAGTTTAATTTTTTTCTTACATCTTATCGAGACTTTCGCATCTGTTCTCTTGATAAAACAGTTTTTTTCCGCGTATTAATATTTTAAAGCTAATAAGATTAATATTATAAAGATTGCTTAGTAACGAAAGCAATATATCCAACTATTTGATTGTTTTTCAGTTAATTATATGTTTTCTGGAGGGGCATTCCTGAATATTATTAGTTTCTAGTTTCTGTGGTTTGTACTTTTGGGACATTGCCATTAAGATGTGTCTTTTATTTATAAAATAATATATTGATATATTTCAATCCCTTGAAGTGTTTAATGCTGAAAATTGAAACTATTGTTTTAAGTATCTGCAATGAAAACAGAAATGAGAGAAGAAAAGTTGCTCACGACAATTCTGCAACATGTTCTAGGCATGTAGATACATACACTAACATGTGTTCGACACTATGACTACGCAAATCCTTCGCCTCCCACCACGACAGCTTCATCCTCGACGATAGGAGGACCCTTCCAACCCGGGTCGTCGTAAAGTGCGTGACGGCGAACGTAAAACAGCGGCCAAGGCCCTTCTCCCATCCTAGAAACTTGGCTAACACTGTGGAAATCTAGCGGTAAAATATTATGAGCATATTGTTGAAAACACACGATCTTACCCAGACAGTAAAATTTGCTTTCGTGTGTCACTAATAAAACTACTCCTCGACAGATCTAGCGGTAAAAATATTATCATATTGTAGGAAAAACACCTGATTTTACCAACACAATAAAATTTGCTTTCGTGTTGCACTAATAAAACCACATCATTGACAGACAAGTTCTAATAGATGGTTTACGTCGTTTCCCTGAAATACGTCAATACATCGTGTCTCGAATATGAAAGAAAAGAAACAAGTGGGGTAATCAGCCTTCTCTGGAGATTTGAGCTATCAAGAGAAATATTACGGAAGATTGGGATATGGGAAGTTGAATTTGCCATTATAGAAGTATCGCGAAGTAAAAAGAAACATGAAAGGCATGGATTGTCTTGCGAGATGTAAGGGAAGCATCTCCTACCAAACTCAGTCTTCTCTGCACCTGACTGCCCGTCAAAGATCAGGCAAGAGCGATTGGGTGCTTCTATGCCGATAGCACGTGGCGACCCAACGTTGAAGGTCGGAAGAGAGCTTGTCCTATTGCAATAGATGGTTTTGGAAGGAAACGCACCAGTCAATCTAAATTCTAGCGAGCGCGGAGGAAAGTGTATTATTCTTGTGGTCCACTTATAATGTGCTTGTGGAAATCTTCTTTCCATGGCGAAATATCGCTCATGTGTTTGGCGTGACCCTCAACAGTAGAGCAGGATGCACAACTGCTGTGCTTTGAAGTGCTGAAAATCGTGACGGTCGTTTTCCGTTAGGTTGGCTGCAGAGAACGCCCACGTACAAAGTTTCTTACGAATTTCATGTGTCTTGTGGGTTGTTAGTAATGCTTACAATCGTCTCTGTGAATGAAAATGCCAAAGTATTGTGTAGCATTCAGTTGTAAACAACGCCAACAAACTGTAAACTAGATGCGAATGTTATTAGATGAGATATTATTTGGTAGCCATTACTTGAATAAAATTATTTTAGGTTTCCGACGACTATTATTTGCTATAAGTCGATATAATGAAATTATTAAAGATATGCACACAAGGACACTCTCCATTTTTCATCCATGAACTTACCTATGAGAAAGTTTCAATTTGAAAATATTGATTACTTTCAACTTTTTTATTAAGTTTTAGTGAACATAAAGGAGAATAAATGTTTAAATTTCGAATTAGGTGCTAATTCCTTCTATTTGGTTCTGAGATAGACGTTCACCATCATGGCGGACCGTCACGATTTCTGAGCACTGTGTGTTGTCTCCAGACTACATTAGAGCTTAGACTTAAGAGGATCGCGTGCGCTGCGCGACCAATCTCAGTTTTAGCGCCTTCAATGATTTGTTTCGGTGTAATTCAGCAGTTTAGCTCAATTAATTTAACCCAAAAATAAGAATAAACATCGCAAAAAACTAATGAACCACTTTTGAAGCTCTCGTTTCAGTAATGAAGGGAAATAAATTGATAAGAATAAGGAAACTAATGAGATTGAACTTAAGTCCAGATATTGACCAATAAGACTTGTCGAGAATTGAGTTCTAACAATCCAGAGTTGTATGTCGCATTCCACAGCAGTTTACCTCAAAACTATCGGAATTGGAATCTTGACAAACCTTTCTAGGGCAAGGTCGTCCCGTCCCAGACGGTGGTCACAGTGGAACTGATTTTGACTAAAATTTCGATCGTTCGACGTTGGTCATTTTCGTCCAATGTGCCAGACACGTGCTAGAAAATGGAAATGGGCGTAATGAATCCAAACAACCTCCTCTAACGGCCTTTGAAAACTTCTGCTGCCTGACGAAGGTTTTGTTTGATTCTGTCGGTTCCATTCGCCTAAAATCACCCGAAGTGAAGGTCATCTACAATACGAAGACTATTTACAATACAATTAGATGGTCTTGAGTGTACTACTCGCAAATATTTCAAGTAAAGAGCTATAGTATTATTGGAATATTCCGACAATTTTAAGTGCAATATTCGTATTTTTTCGGGTCAAATAATTTGGTCGACTTCATTCACAGTTACGACCGATATTTTATCTGCTCTGTGACCGTAGCTGGCCTTGGCTGTCCAGCTAATTTTGGGCAAACGGAAGAGGCAAAACCAATCAAAACAGAACTTCGTTCGACAATTTTGATTGGTATTTCCGGACGCTAACGGAAGAAGCCGTTCAGGTTCAACATTTCCATTTACTAGCACGTGTTTAAACAAATCGGTCAAATCGAACACTAACGTCCGACCGAAACTTCGGCCAAAATTGGCTCCATGTGGCCGCCGCCTAAGGGTACGGTCAGAGTACAGCCGAATATCGGTCGCTCACCACCAGACGACTGCTAGCGGAATCGTTCGTCTTACTTCATCCGAAACTCACCGGATGTTGCACCCGAAATCGGACGAATTTTCCCATAATTCCGCAGTTCATTGAAAAATTTGTGTGAAGCACGCTAAAGACCATCTACATGAATTGCAGGTGGTCTTGATATTCAGATGGCCATGACTCTCCAGCTGATCTCGCGCAAATGGAACCGGCAAAATCAAACGAAACAGAACTTCGTCCGACAGCCGGTGTTTCCGAACGCCACCTTGACTCGGAAGAGAGTCAAAATATCCATTTAGTAACACGTGTTTGAACGAATCGGTGAAATCGGACGCTACCGTCCGACATCGGCCGACCGAAATTTCCGCCAAATTCGGCTCCACTGTGACCTCCTCGTCCTTGGTCTGAGCCTCGGACCTCCCACGCCATCCCGGCCGTCCACGACGCGCCGCTCGCCCCTGTCGCGCACCCTTATTTACGGCGCGTCCTCGTCGCAGGGCCGGCGGCGGCGTCCGGCGGCGTTTATGGGTTTATTAATTTATTTGGGCAGCGGAAGGGACACCACCGACCGTCCCGTGCGCTTTACGACCCCCCCCCCCCACACACACACACTCGGTGCGCCCCGCGCCACAAGGCCTCGACGGCCTCCGTCCCAGGCGCAATCGCGCTCCTCCGCGGCGACACGCGCACGTTCGGCGTTTGAGTTGGAAATGGATGGGAGCGATGGATTCCACTTTTACGAACCCGATGAGGTTTCGTGGCCTCTTTCTAGAGAATTTTGGAGCCTTGTGGCGTTGTTTAGTGTCTGAGGAAGTTTAGATGTACGTCTTTGTGGATGGTTACAATAACTTTTCAGTAGAAATACGGTTCATACTGGGAATAGTACTAGTCAATGGCATACTTACGATGATCTCGTGCTCATTCAGAATTCCGCTCAAATATTCGCCTGTTTGTGCAAAGTTAGAGAATGAAATTTGCCGTTTTGTCTTAGTAACAGCAAAGGTTTCTAATCCCAATCCCAATAACCTCAATCGAAAGTGTAATTAGTATAATAACATGAAATCTTGGCGTAGTTTTTATTCTCGCATTTTCAGTTTTCAACAGAATTATGTCATATAAGAATTAATTTTTTTTCACAATTTGACGAATAAAGTTACTAATTAAAATGCTTTACTGTTTTATTATGCGCCGCTATTGATATGATTTATATTCTCTTCTAAATTATCGCACAATAAATGGATTAAATGTTTTTACTATTAACAGCAGAGAAGAAAATCACATGAAATTATTAGCTGTCTGAGGTTAATAAAACTATTATTTTTTAAGAGAAATTCATAAACATATTCGAGATCATGCCGTCTGTAATCAATTAAACGATTATTTGAATGAGATATACTGAAACATTATAATATAGCGGATCATTTCGAAAACAATAATTGATAGAAAAATGTGTCTCACTTAAACAAAATTGATTGACTATCCGACCACAGGATCGATGGATCGTGCATTTGAGGCAACTCTCAGACAATCTTCCCCTCTCGCCGTCTAAGAAGCTCGACTGCCTCTTCGCCATTTCCTGCACGGCCGACATCTGGGCTCATTACTTTGCCAAATTTTACGACGCTTCGACTTTGAATTTTATGATTTTACGGCGCCGACGGGGCGCGCGCGGGCGCGGGCGCGGGCGCGGGCGGCGCGGGATGGGGCGGCGGCGCACGGCCCGGGGCGCTGATTACCGCCCGGCAGAAGCGCAGGGGGCGGCGTGTATTTATATCCCGAATAAAGGCTTTGGCGGCGCGTTCTCCTCCGGCGTCTGGATTAATTAGACGGGTTTCCATTGGCGAGTGTAGTCACCTCGTTACTTCTTTATTGCCCCCAACAGCCGCCTGAGATCAGGTCCGCAGTGCGCGCTACACCGCCGAGTGTCGGAGGGGAGGGCGACGGAATCGCAGATGTGGGCTCGTGCTGGCTTCTGGAGGGCTTGTGAAGCCCGGGGGTTGTTTTGATTAAAAGGGGATGTCGGGATGAAGTGGTTAATTTCGTTCCCGATTTTAGTGCAAATGATGCAGAGCGGATTCCGCCATTAGATGCACTTAGCATGGAACGTGCAAGGGTTGCGACAAAATATTTCACCCAAAAAATTCAATGGACTTAAACTCAGTTTTTTTTATACTTGCGATTATCATTTGACATTACTTTCGAACACCTCACAGTTACTGATGGACCCCTCTTGTGTTTAATGTTCATTATAAAAACAAAGTTATTATTATAACATTCCGTAGTTCAACAGAAGGAAGAAATCAACACATTTTTACTTTCCCGTATACATACGTATTTACGGAGTATTCGTAATATACGTAGTATAGGGATATTATGTAATGTTGCGGAAAATCGATTTCGAGACTTCAACGGAAATACGCGTTTTGAGGTTCCCAGATACCGAAAAAGTGTTTTTTTCAAAACGTCCGTCTATCCGTCTGGTATCTGTGAACACTACTAGCGCATAAACCATAAGTAAGATTTTTTACAAATTGAAGAAACCTCTGGCCATCTGGTTCGAAACGAAACATTCAGATTTTGAAAAACATTCCTCAATGTTTGGAGGTATTTTAAATGCAATCCACTTTTCAAAATTTTCTGGAAAACGGCTCAAAATTTTTTCTTTTAACTTTTCTTTTGTATTTCTCTATTCTTTTATTTTTTCAAAAAATACAAAAATGTAAATTTTTGACTTTTTTTTTTTTTTAACACGGAGGATTCAAGTTAAGAACAATTTCGTAGTTCAAAATTCTTGGGTGGCAGTACTATTTTCGTGATGTGAAACTCAGTATTCCTGATAAATTACTAAAGATATCGTCTGGTATCAATAATTTTAATCTTAAGATTAAAATTATTGATACCAGACGATATCTTTAGTAATTTATCATAAAGAAAAGGTATCTACATCACCAACAATCCAATTAATCAGTATTCCTGTTTCTAAATAAATATCTTACCAAAGTATTGGCGCTACAGCAGCACATACTTTCTCGCAATATTTCGTTATATCGCAATGTTATCGTTATGTACGACGAGACCCCATATATGCTTCATTAATTTCAAACAGAAATTATGCAAAAACTACCAACTTTTACAAAAGATTGAACATAATCTTTTTTGAAGAGCTAATTGTGTATGAAAGACTTTATCTTAGGCAAAAATCTCTCTATTCAATTTTGTAGTTTTCAATTTTTTTCAATTTTCAAAAAACCGAACAGCACCCAAAAATATAATAACCACTATATTTTCTATCGTCTTATTAAATAAGTGCAGAAAATTTAAAGAAGAAATTTGGAGCGATTTTTGAGAAAACGTTTTTCGTAAATATCAGGTGGAAATTACGCAAAACTACTAGGTTTTTCGAAAAATTGCACATTTTCTTTCTTTAAGAGCTAATTTTGTACAACAGACATTGTCTGAGACAAATATCTCTATCTCCAAAGTTTTATTCTTTTCGGGAATGTCAAAGAAAATGAGACCTTTACTATTCTCTTAAACGTCTTTTGCACTATTAAACAGCAATATTTAATAGAACAATTTGGGACTATTTTTTGAAAATTTTGAAAATGTCCCAGGGGCTTCTTGTGAAACGCCTCCCTAAATTAAAATATCGGCTTCAAATTCCAGGCTCCGCGACATTAGTTAGAACAATTAGGGAATATCATTTTTTGAGAAAATCGGCTGAATAGTTAATGCGCTAGCGTTGTGCACAGACGGACAGACGTTTTATCGTCAGTCGATTTTTCGATATGAAGGACGCACAAAACAGGGATTCTGGCTGCAACACGTTTTAGAGGAATTTTTTCGTCGCTTCTCTCTATATTTAGCATATAGATTTATCCACTTTTTGCTTAGCAGGGTCCGCCAATAAGAGATTTTGTGTCGAAAATTCGCCGTTTCCCGCCGATCGATTGCAATTTTTTTTCTTCTTCCGTTAGTAAGTGCGAGAAAGTAACCAACCGACGTGTTATGTATTTAAAATTAATAAGATGTTCAAATAGGCTACATCGCGTACATAGGAGCATATATATTAACTGTATTGTTGTATCTGCTACAATAAGGATTGTTTCGATTAGTGTCTTTTCGATCTCGGGTTTGTGTGGATTAATGTCGCTGCGACCGCGGAACAGAGCAGTTCGCTCCGCAAACGGCGAAAGTTATCGTTCCGCGCTGGAAGCGGTTCGACCCCCCCCCCCCCTCAGTGTCGTCGCAGATGTCAGTGTATTGTGTTCGCCTCTGTGGTAAGGTGCCGTTTACTAATACAGTATTTATTGATAGTGTTCAGTGTTCGTGAAGTGTTACTTTGCTCTAAAAGATTTTTTACCGAATATCCGATGCCCTGGCCTCGGCCAGAGAATTTCAGAAGCCTTGTCGATAGTGAACGGCAATGCCGAATTCTTGGAAAATTCTTTCTCCAATTCTGTATGTGTTCTCCAACTCCTGATCCTTCGTAACAAATGGAAAGTGAATCGGGTAGTCGAGGAACCCCGGATGACGAAGGTGAGCACTCGTTACAAGAAATTGAAACAACTTCGCTACTTACTACTATTCAAAGGTACCGTACCCCTAATGGCGCGCCAGCCAGTGGTTCGCGCAATAGTCTAGCTGACCCTAGCGACGACGTTAACTAATAAAATTCAACAAACACCAAAAGATTCTCCTAAGTTACCCTAAATTATAACGTTATAGTGGAGAAAATATATGAAAAGTTACAACATAGAAACTAGGAACAAATTTCAAGCTCTCGCATCTAAGAAAGGCGATAATACTTTTGAATCACTAGTGCCTACTCCACCAATTTTCATTCCTAATGTCGATCATTACAAAATATTAATGTCAAAATGTTTTATTTAAGTTAAAAACAGAAAAGCAGAGGAAGTTTAAGAACTTTCGAGAAGAAAGCGTAATTAAGCAGTAAGAATTTTTATCTTAAATTGCGTTTCCATAACCACGAAAATTGTTAAATAAAAATAATAACGAATTCTTGATTAAGCAGATCATGTTCGAATACTAGGAAAGAAGTATACAGAAAAATAATTACTGTTTTAAATGATGCAATTCAGTTTTGCGGCATACTCCTTCACATATGGCTGTAATGAGATTATGAGCCAACAGTCAATTACGAAACAATACAAAGTTTGAATATCTGACACTAAGTATTCTTCTTGATAACAAGGATGCGTTTTCTGCGAAGATCAAACACCGTAGAGCGTGCTTCATGCGCCTGATCGGACTCTTTTGTCGAAGTTTCGCTCCGCGTGCCGTGGCCGCTGTGACGCCGGCCCGCGGATTTACTTCCTGCCGTTTCTCCTAACGACATGTTGGCATGCGGGCGTTTCCATAAACACTCTCGTTGAGTAAATACACGTGTAACGGAAGTTAATGAGCTTCGAGCCTCATTATGCGTGCTCGGCGACTCGTCAGAATTCATGAATTTCATGAGCGATAGTTGAAGTGCTGCGTATGGGAGGGGGGCGAGGAGTTCACAACGGGTAGAAGTCGTATGTTATATTGCATGCGTCAAGTTTTCTGGAAACGAGACTGAATAATTTGGTGGAGTGCGAGTGTTTTTCTTTGTGCGAGAGATTACATAATGTGGGAGAAAAAAAGGCGTCTTATCATTCGCAAAATAAAGAATAATTTGGATGTAATGTTAAGAAAGCACAAGTTTTAACGGTGTAATAATATTGTGAAAAGCCTCTCAATTTAGTATTAAGACAGAAAATGTAAATAACAACTTCTGAAAATTCATATTAGAAATATTCTTAAAACATTCTGTACGTACACACTGTTCACTAATGTAATTAGCAATGATGTAAGATCATTGACAGAGAAATCGAAAATTGTTTAAGATACACATTTCTGTCTATCTGCACTGGCCCCAACAGCTCCGGACGGGACCAAGGCCTACTAGCAGTGCCCCGGCCTGGCGGCCTTGGGTTAAAGGGTACGTGTCGTTAGAACATAGAAAGCTCTACGCCGTGTTCTGGTCTTCTCAATCTGAGAAGTGAGATTTCTTATCGCCACTCAACAACAGATACTTGGAAACAGATACAGACTTGCAAAGAGAGCGCACTATAATCTGACCAGAGCAGCTTTTGAGAAAATAATTGTGTAATAAGTGCGTACATTTCACGCAAAATTACGCGAAAACTCATCACGTTTTCAAAAAATTCTGCTGTAGGAAGGCACTGAAAAAAAATTTGAACTTCTTCAGTTTCAAAAATTCACAGATTTTAACCAAAAGGACAGCTGTGCCATTTTAAGCTCTGTCTACCCTATCCGAAGACAAATTAAGTAAAACATTGTGGAGTCATGTTTGAGAAAATTTTGAAAATATTGCGTCTTCATGTAAAGAACCTCCAAAAATCAAAAAATCGATTTCAAACTCGCAGGGTCTCCAGTTGGTTCAGATCTATCGGAGAATATCAGTTGTAAAGAAATTTGTCAGAACAGTTTATACGCTAGCATTGACCAGACGGACAGTCGGACGGGTCGGTAAACAGACAGACATACGTTTTGGCGTCAATCGATCTTTCTGTATCAAAACGTAGATTCTATCTACACATCCTAGAGGAGGATCAAGATTTGTCTACTTTTACCTTTTTTGTCTTTCTGCGTAAGTAGTTAAGGGACGGTATTTTAATTGTTTGGTGGAAATCAGCGATTTTCAAGTCATCCTGGTATCGAAAAGGTGGATAAATGAATGCCGAAAGTATAGTTTTCCTCTTGAAAATTAGCCAATATCCGCTGCACGATTACAATACTTCCCTTAACCACTACGTACGAGTAAGGGAAAAAGTAGTTCGTGGTAAGGGAAAAAGTAAAAATTTTTTTATGTATTTTCGACACTGTTGAAACAAGAGTAACTATTTTTTCTTTTTAATGCATAATAAATAAACACAAAGCATTTAGGTTGGTGTGTGAGATCAATCGAATGTGATTAATTTATGAATTAGTACAAATGTATCCATTGTATCCATCTTGGAGTAACGTGATAATACATTTTAATTTTTGTTCCAATTTGCTACCTTCGAATTTCTTAATAATAGGTGTCAGATGATGGACAATTGTATTTTAATATTGTCATAGAAATTCCAAAATTCAATAGAGAAATTCCAAATTTCAATAGAGAAATTCCAAATTTCAATAGAGAAATTCCAAATTTCAATAGAGAAATTCCAAATTTCAATAGAGAAATTCCAAATTTCAATAGAGAAATTCCAAATTTCAATAGAGAAATTCCAAATTTCAATAGAGAAATCCCAAATTTCAATAGAGAAATTCCAAATTTCAATAGGGAAATTTCAAATTTCAATAGGGAAATTCCAAATTTCAATAGGGAAATTCCAAATTTCAATAGGGAAATTCCAAATTTCAATAGGGAAATTCCAAATTTCAATAGGGAAATTCCAAATTTCAATAGGGAAATTCCAAATTTCAATAGGGAAATTCCAAATTTCAATAGGGAAATTCCAAATTTCAATAGGGAAATTCCAAATTTCAATAGGGAAATTCCAAATTTCAATAGGGAAATTCCAAATTTCAATAGGGAAATTCCAAATTTCAATAGGGAAATTCCAAATTTCAATAGGGAAATTCCAAATTTCAATAGGGAAATTCCAAATTTCAATAGGGAAATTCCAAATTTCAATAGGGAAATTCCAAATTTCAATAGGGAAATTCCAAATTTCAATAGGGGAATTCCAAATTTCAATAGGGGAATTCCAAATTTCAATAGGGGAATTCCAAATTTCAATAGGGAAATTCCAAATTTCAATAGGGAAATTCCAAATTTCAATAGGGAAATTCCAAGTCTTATTTAACGATCTACATCGGTCTAAGACGAAACTGAAGGAAACGATCGTGCACTTGATGGTGAACTGTTTATCGGCTGCCCTCGAGCACTGCTTTGGCGCAGAGAGGAGCGAGTTGGCTGTGGAAAGCGAGTTGACTTCCGGGCAGCCGCGCGCTGGGCAGAGTGGCCTGACCCGTTGGGGAGCCCAGGGGCAAACGCACGGCGAGCATCTGCCCGGGCAACGGAAACGGGCCGGGCGACGGGCGCGCATCCACCGCCTTGGCATTGACGAGCCCTCGCACTGATACCCAGGGGCGAATATTTGCCGCCATTCCTGTTAATTTAATGAATTTATTTGACTACCGTCTCACACAGGTTATTTAGAGAAATGATTCGATCTGTTTAGAATACAAATTCTAAATAATGTAATGTTCGAGACAACAAAACTACTTCTATCTACCTCTATGAATTTTCAAGTTTAATTTGAATAAAAAACAAACGAGGAAAAAAATATTCACATCAAAATCATGAGATTGATTCATTAGTGAATCTGGTAATCTTGTTGACCTAATGCAAGGAGCTTCTGTTCCTACTTGATCTTTCAACCTTTCATGTTTCATTGTATAATTTGTTTGAAATGAAATGAAATGACCATCAGATGCGTTGTACGATTGGCTTCGAATTTGGCTTAAATGTCCCTTAAAATTGTAAAAAACGACATCAATCTGTAAAGAATTTTTGAATCGATAACGAGGTCTACTTTCATGAACTACAGGCATTAATCGTTGCCTTAAACATTACTGAAGTCTGCATGCCTGAACACTCTGAACACCTGAACACACGTTCATCATTGCCTTTGAACTCCACAGCGAACAGAATCCGTTTATATAATGAATAAATGCAGTGTTGCGGCGTGCTTTTACTTTCTCGCACTTATTTCGTAATATTAAAATTTATTCGTATTTTATTCTCATTTTATTAATTTGTTATTATTCGATTGCATTGTAATCGTGAGCCGGAAAACAGTGATTTTCGGCAGAAAAACTTTTATTGCTAGGCCTTAGTAAATAACAAGTGGATAAATCTATATACACAAATAAATTCCTCTAATACGTTGTATAGTCATAATCCATATTTTGTGGATCCTTGACCCCGAAAATTTGATTTATGGCAAAATGTCTATCTGTCTAATAAAGATTTTTGCCTTCAAGAAAATCTGTCCCATAATATTAGATTTTTATAAAATAATAATAATAATAATAATAATAATAATAATAATAATAATAATAATAATAATAATAATAATAATAATAAAATAATTAAGTCATTGATCCCAGTGTTGGACAAGGCCTCCCGCAGTAGTGGCGTGGCTCAATATTAAATTCGCTTTCAAGTGAGCTAACCCTGGGGAGCGTTTTGATATAGCTCACTGTCCACTGTCCATATTATTGACTACTGTTCACCGTTGCCCATTGCCCGTATTATTGTCACTGGCCATATCATTGTCACTGACTGTTCTACTTGTTGTCCACTGTTCACTGACTGCACATATTCTTATAAAAGTCCATGTACAATTTTTTGGAGAAAAAAAAACTTGTTAGATCAAGGTTTAACTACTCCACCTGCCAAAGCATCAGATGGCACAAAGTATAACATTTCGTTTACGTACGAGGACATACATACCTTCCATTCCATTGCTGACGTGAAAGAAAAATAGATTGTATGCTTACCAGCTACCAGAGATTAAGTCAAGGCAACTTTCTGTGGGAACTCATTTAGGTATAAGGAGCAGATAACCCTGCACAGTTCCTAAAGGGCAATTTTTGTCTTCGTACACTCCGTATTATTAATGTAACTACAAGTATTGCGCTAAATTAATGTAACTACTTCGTGTGGTAATGATAAGGATTTGTATCATGCATCACAAAAGTTGCAATTACTTTCTCCCTCCACTTACAATAAGCATGAAATATACCACAAAAATTTGTAGACACTACGGAAACACTAAAACTAATCGCGCTTAACAAAATGACTCCTAGCCATTGAAAAAAAATTATTATACATTAACAATAATAAAGTTTTTTAAATCATTAAAAATAATTTTAAATATTTAAATAATTTACAAAAATTGTGTCTAAAACTAAAATTCTGCAGAAGTACTTCTGCTAGCACTTAACCAACTTTCTTTGACCCCTCAAAAAAGTAAATACATGCCATAGACGACTATGTTCCGCTTCCTCTTCTCTAATCGCATCGCAGGCGTATGTCACCGCCGCACGACCAGACCACCTTTAGCACTCTCCCTAACCCTACTTATCGCCCAAAGATCACCCTCCCTCCGCGGTTCTTTATTCGATAAATACACAGCCCGTCCGTCTTGATTTATCCCCAACACTCCGAAGAACATAATTTGGGAGTTCCGCGTCTTAAACAGCGGCCGCGCGGCGCGGCGATTCCTCCGGGGGCGGGGGCGGGGGCGGGTAATGGCCGGGCGATGAGGTGCAAATTGCCGCCGCTGATGGATGCCGCCGAGAGCTGTAATTCCAGTAATGATCTGTTACGACGCGAGGCCGCAGTAAATTCTGGGTCTCGCGTCATGATGGATGCGGCCGCACGCCGCCGTAGCGCGCGGGCGACAGGGGGCGTGCGGCGGGGGCGGGGGCGGGGTGGGGGAGGGTTGTGCGGGAGGAGGTCGGGCGAAGAGAGGTGGGGGCGGGGGTGGGGTGGGATGAGATTGGCGGCCGGGGGTGGGGTGGGGTACAGGTGGCTGGAGATCTAAAGGGGTGTGTGGGGGCGGAGGGAGAACGGTCGGCGGGGAGGCAGTGGGTGGGAATAGGTGGGGTGGGGTGAGGTGAGAATGTGGGCTGGGGGCGGGGTGGTGATGGATGCAGCGTTTACCAGGTGGCTGAGGGACGGTAGGTAGGATTGTGTGGGGGTGGAAGGTGGCCGGCGGGCGGACGATGGTTGGGAGTGGGTGGGGTGGAGAGGAGTGAGGCGAGAGTGGCACTAGGGTGTGGGTGGGGTGCAACGCGTGCCAGGTGGCTGGCGAACGGTGTGGGTGCGGGAGGTGACCCGTCGGCGGGTGGCGAGAGAGCGGTGGGTGGGGGCGTGGCGGAGGCGAGGGCAGGTGGATTGTTTTGGAAGAGGGGGTGGGCGGGACGGTGGCTGTCGGTAAGTGGGCGGCGAGCCGAAGGAGCCGAAAGGTGCGAGTACAGTCTGAGAAAGAGGCGCTGATGTGCTGATGGGCAATGTATGTATAACACGCAAGGGCTTGTAGGAAGAGCAGTACACGAATCGAGATGTGCCTGCTAAAAGGAAAATAGTCACTACTGAAATATTTGTTATTTTACCAGAAGAAAAACTGATATTGAGAAAAAGTACGTTGAACGTAAAAAGAATGAACAGTTTTAGGCTATTGTGAGAACTAATCTTAATAGAATAAGAAAAAAATAGGATGTTATTTTTAAAGTTAAAGAATATATGCAGATAACTTTTTATAAACTTCTGCGCTATTGTTTAAAAAAAAGAACTTATTTCATGCCGTATTTTTGCAAGATTAGGGTAAGAGTGTAAATCCTAGTTCCATAGACATGCTATAAGAAAAAAGTTAATTTGACAATGGCTATAAACCCTGAATGGGCATATTACCTTCAAATTTCAATGTTTTTGCAAAAAAACAAAAACAAAAAAAAATCCAGAATCACTTTTTTGTGATATTGCTGTTTCAACTTGAAACAAGTGTAAAATTTCATCATGATGCTGTTAATTTGGCCAAATGTTGAAATATACGAACAGCAAAATTTGAGGCGCTTAACGTGGCCACATTGCCTTCACATACCTTAATTACTCGTATATCAGAACCTATTGTTAGTATATCCTTTTCTTTTAGATTGATAAGAAAGGAAATCAAAGTGGAATATTCTAATGTAATAAAACTTCCGTAGAGGTATCTCCCAAATTGCACATACAGCATTTATAAATATTTAAAGAATCAATTTTTCTTCACCCTGATACTTACGAGTTCACGCAGAATTTACACTACCAAAATTTGCTGTATTTGTTTAGGGTAATGAAGGTTAACTCACGAAGCCATCACAGACGTAATAAGTGTGTATTGTTTTTTATGGCTGGAGATACTATAGTGAATCATGAGAAAGATTACTAAGAAATAAAAGTGAATGGTATACAAAATCTTAATTGTAGCAATGGTTTTAGATTAATTCACAGAATATTGCTTCGAAAGAAGATCAAAGAGAATGAAAATGAAATATTTAGAAGCTACGCACAGTGGCGTGACACACAGCAATTAACGTCCTGATCTTATGATTATCGCTCACGAAATTTTGCCCAAGAGATGTGCTGCATATTAAATAATATGTAAGCGAACATGAATTTTAATTTTTACGACACGCAGCAACACGTGCCATAAAATACAATTTTCAAATGAGCTATCTCGAAGGTCATTCCGAAATTACAGGCTTTACTACATTTGTAATTTGAACATATCGTCAATTTTAAGGATAAAATTTAAAATTATTGATCAATTAAATCTACACCACTAGTGATTACTTTTCTACCAATATTTTTGTAAACATTTTTACATCACTGTTCAAATTCAAAAAATGTTTTCAATAAATAAGGTGAAAATGGCTTGAAATCGAGATATCTAATTACCTGACTTGACTATCTTGAAAGACAAATTATAGTATTTGTTAATTGCAATATTTAAATTTTTATACGAACAAAAGTAATCGTAAATGTGAATAATAGAAAGGTTTGCAAGCGTATCATGTAAATAAAAATACGGTTGAATTATCCCAGAGCCAACATTACCGTTGTGTTCTGTGTGTTGTGGCTCGTTTAAGAGTTAGAGTCCCGTTGGTGGCAGATTTTCGACAAAAGCTGGAGAAGCTGAATTCAGCCGCTGTATGGAGGAGAATTCTAACGACCAGCTGCTCAGGTCGGTTTTCTAATCAATATTAGGCAAATGCCGGAGCTGTTCCGTAACAAATGAACCACGGGCAGCGAGATATTTTTACTTCCACTTTCTTGTACTGTCCAGTCCCATTACTAACACATACACACACACACATACACACACACACAGACACACACTCACACCTATACTCTGTACTACCACATTGTCAGGAAACCAGTGTGAGGTTTAGAGCTTGGCCCGTCGGGGACTGTGCCCCGCTGAAGGAATACTTGAAGTTGGGAAACCCCCACAAGCCCAAATACAATCGGCGCCAAATCCATATCACCACCTTGAGGACGAGGAACCGCCCGGTGAAAAGCCCGGAATAAACTTTCACTACACTGAAGGGACTAATGACCATAGCAGTTGATGCGCTCAGAAACATCGTTTAGTCAATCACGAACATACAGAAAACTATCTCGCCAATGTGATTTGTATTAATAAATATGATTATTAGTAAATTATTTATAAAGACTTTAGATAGATAGTCATTATTATCTTAGTAAAAGAATCTTCTTTAAAAATACTTAACTTTGCCTTTATACTTTTCAAGTTCAACATTATTCAGATTCAGATAAAACACTTTGCATTTCATATGAGCCCATTGTATATAAAATAACACATTTACAAGGCTTAGAGGAAAATACTGCTAAATGACATTTTCACTTCTTCAAAAAAAAATTTCGTCTGGAATTTAAAAAAATAAATTTACGTGATTAAGAATATCCATCGCAACCCGTTTTTAGGCCTTTTCTTAGGCATCATATGAATATTATAAACATCACGAAAAACTTGAGTTTGTTTGTTGTATAAAATATATTTCATGATCCTAATAGGCAATGCATTTCCTTTGGAGAGCGAGGGCAGCGGCGCCGAGTGGGGCACCGGGTCATCGATTTGGCCGCGGGCCCCAAGCGCCACCCGCGGCCCTCTGGTGCGCGGCGGCGGCGGTGGCGGCGGCGGCTCAGGTGCAACCCCGCCAAGGAAACGCCCCCGCTCACTCCACGCATTCGCACATCCCCACTGCGCAGCCCGGAGGTCGCGAACTTGGATTTGATTGATTGATTGTTTGGTGATTGGTCGGGTACGTCAACTTCCAAGGTCATTAGTCCTGTAAGTGTAAAGCAAGTTTTTGCTCGGGAGGTGGCGGTGGTCCTTTCCCGATGTACGGTGAGATCCGGCGCCGACCTACCGTCCCCCACAAGGTATCTCCCACCAGCGGGGCACCGCCCCAGCCAGGCCAAGCTCTTAGCTCCCGACGGGTATCTCGGCATGTGAGGTAGTGCAGTGCATGTTAGTGTAGGTGTATGTGTAAGGGGGGGAGAACAGGACAAGGAAGAGGAAGGTGAGATTGCGAGCGGTCCGTGATCCGTTTGTTAGGTACTGCTCCGGCATGCGCCTCGTGTTGATAGGAGGAACCACGGAAAACTACCGATAAGAGCAGCAGGTCGCTAGAATTCTCCTTCTGACAGCGACTTGCTAACAAGCTAGTGTTGAAAATCCTGCCACCCTCCCACAATTCTGCCATTGTCGGGATTCGAACCTATGACCTCCTGGTTAGCGGGTACTGCAGTGACATGAGTTGTTGGCCAAAGCCATCTCTCCCGGTGCCACGAACTTAGAAATGGAAGGCGATGGAAGCACTAGAATTTGTCCTTAAACGTATTTCGGTTTAAAAAGGCGTTTTTTGTTTTGTTTTTTGGTTATTTAATATCGCATCAACTTCTAGGTCATTAGCGACCACTATTGCGTGTGACGGTATGGTAGCTGTGAGGATGACACGATTTAATGATGCTTCGATCCTTCGGTCCCAGATCGCTACGGAACTACTGCCTTAGCGATCTCGGCTATCCGGGCCGACAAAAAGGCGTTCTAAAATATATTTTTCTAAAATTCGAGGTAGTTTTGTGTAAGTAGCATAGGCCGAACTCTTGCCACGAAATTGGAAATGGTCGAGCTAAGAGAGGCAACTTGGCTCTGAAATGTTTTGGTGAGTCGCTAACAACGCCGTGAGCAGTAAGTCGCTAACAACATACACAATCCCGTCTGATTACGGGAATTCACATATCTCCATTTCTCAAAGAGCCATGTAAGTAAGGAGAAATGCTAATTTGCAGTTTTTTTCGTACCACTCGCGGCAACGCGATTTTATTGTTGCAAGACTCTCCTGGAAATTTACATATTCTGCTTTAAGATTCAAACAACAACATATTTATTTTTGATTGATTAAATATATTCGATTTTTAATATCTATTAAAATATACTTTTATATGTATTGTTTGAAAAGTACGGTAATGCTAATGTAAATATTTATATAATTTATTGAAGTTATCTTCCCCTCATCTTTAACAATTTTTTTTGTGATTATAAACATCAATAAAAGTTTATAGAAGGTACATAATAATGGGATTCTCTCTGGCAATGGAAATCTTACACCATAATATTAAAGTGACACCAATTTACTTTATCTATTTGATATAGTATTAATAGGGTGAACAGATCAAGCCTTGGATTCACATACAGTGTCAATGAACATTACGGGGATGAGAGGGCAGGGAATTGAACGTAGTGGCGTGATTACGGCGCACTGATTATCCAACTGATTATTTACTATTTCTGATGAAGATATCTCTAGACATACACATAACACATCCAACCACCCACAAACACACAGCCACGCGTAATACACATCTCATGCTCATGAGTACACGTTTATCTATTGCGTACTTGTATGGTAAATTATCATCATATAATTTTATTTTTCATTTCAATATAAGTTATTAATTAATTTTAGTGGGACCCAGGAAGCATTTTTAAATTCGTAGACAACACGGAAAATATTCGTCCCAACTCCTTAAATCGAACTTTTCAGTATCATTAACTATTAAAATGTGGAAGTACAAATTTATAATTTAATGAGATCAGTTCTAGAACACAAAATATTTTTTTAAAATCATCTTCAAAGAGCATGTGCTCAGGTGATTATACCTAACTAAAAAAAAGAGACATTGGAGAGGAATGGTAAGAAATATTAATTACCTCTCGTAATAACATCGACGAGTACTGTAAGCCTCCGGCGTTTCCCCCCCCAAAAAACACGTAATGCACCCTAAGTAGCTCCCAAGGCAGCGGTCAACTGTCAGATCAATTAGCCTCAAGTCGGCCTCGAGGAGCGTCATTACGCTGTTTTTCCAGCGTCGCGCGGGGCGGCGCGTAATGGCGCGCGCGTCGCAAAGAAAGGCCGCTTGGGCGAGGGCGCGCCGCTTTCTCGTCGTTAGCGTGCGTCTCAGGTGCGTGTACGCACGCGTGCTCGGAGCCTGGCACGCGTCGGGTCGCGCAGCAGGTGCCGCTGCGTGCGCCGCCACCGGGCGCGCACGGAACTTCCCAGCGCGGGCAACCACTCTCCGCGTGTGGGGGCCGCTCGCGCAGCCCGAAGTCCGTTTCCCGATGCTCAAGGGGCGATCGGCTGCCGGAGACTGTGTGGAGGTGGTAGCGATCTCTGTAACTTGGGAGACAGATTAGTAACGCTTCACCCCTGATTTTTCTCGTCCCCCTCCTCTTTCTCCTTCTCCTCTACCGCCTACTTCTCCTTTCTTCTACATGTTCTTTTCCCCTCGTTCTCCTTCTCGTCCTCCTCCTCTTCTACCTCCTGCCTCTCCTTCCTTCTACTTATTCAATCTCCGTCTTTACACCTCTTCTTTCCCCTTATTCCTTCAACTTCATTCTCACCGGGAGAGGTTCAACTAATCAGGACATCAACTGATGTTATTGCAGTGCCTCTGACCGGGATGTCCTAGGTTCGCGTCCCGACATTGGTAAGATTTTCGACACTAGTTACACAGCTAGGTCGGGTTCTGTCGCTGTCAGGAAGGGAATTCTAACGGCCGGTGGTCTGATCGGTAGTTTCCATCGTTTTTCCAATCAACACCAGACGAAGGCCGGAGCAGTACCCTACCAAACGGGTCACGGACCGCGCGCGATCATTTATTCCCATTCCTTTTCTTATCCTCACCCTTTACTTACACACACTTACATTAACATGCACTAGAGTGCAACACATGCGGGAGACCGGTCAGGAACTTAGAACTTGACTCGGCTGGGACGGTGCCCCGTTGGTGGGAGATACCTGGTGGGGGAAACCCCGCTAGCCGACGGTAATTTGCCGCTGGATCTCGCCCTCAGCGTCAGACAGCATGCAGCGTTAGACCACAGCCACCTCCTGCCGATAAATTATGCACTACACGTACGGGACTAATGACCTTAGTAGTCCGGAACGCGTCCGGAATCACTGACAGTCAACCCATCAATCGCGCCGCCGGTGGCAATCGCGTTTCCGGTGCTTAAGGAGCGTTTGAGTGCCGGAGACTACGTGATGGGTTGTCAAGACGTTGGTAGAGATGTGTAGCTTGGGGACAAAACAATAACTTTTCACCTCTGCTTCTTCTAGTCTTCCTCATTCTTCTCCTTCTCCCCTTTCACCTCCTATTTCTCGTTCTTTTTACTTCTTTCCCTTTCTTCTTTCTACGCCTTTCCCCTTCTTCGTTCTACTTGTTCTTTCCCCTTCTTATTTCATCTGTGCAATATCCCCACTTCTCTTCTTCTTTCTACTGATATCCTCTTCTTCATGCTATTTTCTCCCTTATATTTTCTTCTCCATCTTACTCCCTTCTTCTTTTTCCTCCTCATTTTCTTACGGAGCTGCAACTCAATTTGAGTCTTCGTCAACTTGCGTATTCGGAAAATTTCGGGAGTCTTTGTGAATTACTGGGTGAACCTTGTTGGAATTGTATATGTAGTCAAACATTTAGACTTTTGGATATGAGATTAAGATGGGGAAGGAAAAAAGGAAAGAAGAAAGCACACAATTCATTATCCTTAGTTGTATCAAGGAGGAAATATTTCATTCCTCTATGGTTATACGTACTGCTCAGACAACCGCCTGTAATTGATAGATCGTTGTGATCAAAGCAAGTGTAGGAATGATTTAACCCAATTACCGGCGGCGAAAATTCGACCCTTAACGTAGAACCTATTGGTATGCAAAACTCTATTTGCGTTCTCGAACCCATGACAGTGAAAATGAGATATGTAAAGTGGCAAAAAACTGACAGCCCACTTGAAGTGGCAGTTTTTGGGATAGGGAGCGATTATTGGTTAGTAACTGTGGCATGTTTATTCATACATCATTCTGACATTATCTTCTTGCTTGTGATAGACGAACAGGGGTAAAGAGTTTTTCATTCTTCTTCTAATTATTTCCTGCTTTACAGTCTTTCTACAACACCTTGTGTATCTGATTGGGAAAAGAGGTTATATAGGGGAAAATAAATAATTAAGTTAAGAACTATTTATTTGATTATTTTTCGTACATTTCCCATGATTCATGTAGTTACAACTTACCACTTGTGCACTCTATAGATATGGTATTGTGTGCTCGAAAATACATACGTTAACGCATGGGGATCTTCATGCTTATCTCGAGAAGGTAGAGTGGAGGGCGTGACATTTTCTAGAGGTCTGCTCGTTTTCCTCCTCATTCAATCATGGGTGCATATCAGTTCAGCCCTGAGACATAATTTTCCAAATTCTGATAGATGATTTCAATCTTGCCTCTTTCGAGGAGACAATCTAATTGGGCCCCGTTCTACCTGGTCCCGAGTCTATCTCCACGCCTGATTGTACATTCAACAACACGAATATATCTTATCACTTCAGACTCTTTCTTCATATGACATGCTGAGCTGTGGATGTCATGAAGAGCAAACTAAACAAGAACATCTTTATAGAGAATTCACATAAATATCGATTTAATAAAATTAGATTCAGCGATGGATCAGCTATCAGAGTACCTGCAAATGTTTCATCAAAATGTCACACGACAATGTCGTAACGGAAATCTATAAAGAGCCTTAAAGAGCCTAACAACGACACGCCGGGAGAAAGGAGAATCAACAATGAATCACTAATTCACTGAACAGAAAAGCTATGGAGGATTTTTATGCGCGTCAAAGCTCTTTCGCATTGAACTAAGAGACGAAAACCTCACAACACTTATTGCAAGTTACGTGGCATGATTCAGAACGAGAAATCGACATGCTCTTTCAACTATAACATGCCCCGAACTGCGAAGAAACACAAGAAGCGCTTGGAAACTGGAATGGAATATTCTTCATTTCTTATGAAGACGGCGTATAAAAGAAAAGGATGGAAGATGAGTAAGAAGGGAGTGGAGTGTCGGAATGGAAAGGAGTCGGCAGGTAAATTTCCTTTTCCGCTGGGTTCAAAAAACGTACAGCTGCCCTTCACAATTCCGAATCCGAACCAAAATTTCAAACTCTCGAGGATGAAAACAGTTTCCATTTTACGTTCACGTCCTCATTTCATAAGAAGAGAGAGTATTGTAGTATTGTTGTGCGCCGGAAAACCTCTGGGCCCTGGTAACAAAAAACTTCCTTATTATCGGGCCCAGCCAAAGCAAAAGTTGATAAATCATATTTCATTTTTGATGAAATCCCAAATTTTTCAAAAATTCTATAAGTTCAAATTTTCTTTCGGCGTTTTCCTACAATTACAACAAACCACGGATTTCTTCCTTAATAAAATGTGTTCTTTAAAAACAAATTTTGAAATTAGGTCAAGTACAATTTTTCAAAACATATGAGTTAGTCCATATTTCGTGCAAAATTACACGAGAACAACTAAACTAAAATCGTTTATTACTAATGTAATTTCTTACTAAATTTATTTTAATTTTACGTTATGTTAATGTTAATTATAAAAATGTTAGAAATGATATTCATTCATATTGTTTATTATGAACGTCAACTATGAATGATGAGGGGAAATGCCTGTTGTACATAATAAATAAAATTAAAATTAAAAAAATATTGGCACAAAATATTTACATTAGTTTACTTATGTTCAAACTTAAAATCTAGGGATCTCTAAACATAAATTGCTTGTTATTATTTGTAATTTATTTACACTATTTACACACGCGTCTTACGCTGTGATTACAAATACAATATACACTTGAGTTTTCTAACTATCACATTCATCACACTCTCACTCTGGGCGATTCTGACGGAGCATTCTACATTCACTTGTGTTCATTGAATACTTATTACGAATCTGATTTTAGTAGCTAATTGTGAGTAATGAATTATTAGATTGTTGTAATAACTCTTACCACGACACTGCTTTCAGTTTCTTAAAGTTTGAGTGTAGACAATCAAAGTGGATAAATTGAATTATTACATTTAAATTGTAGTTCTTGTGTCCGTTAGATTGCCGTGACACATGTTTCTCATGAAATATCCTAGTAAGACATAATAGGCACAATTCACCTATTTGGGCATTACGATTTAAAGATTACTCAGAGATCTACAGGATCAGACGGGCACAAACTCTTGATGGGAATGAAGAGATAGGGATGAGATGAATGTTGACCAATTTTGAACATTTACAAATTTACACCTAATAAAATTTGTCTACTCTTTAAAATAATTAAATAGTTCAAAATACTTGAAAAACATATCAGATTTTCATTAATACACGTAGAATAATGTGCAATGGAAGTTTAAAATTACAAGTGATGTTATTTAGAATATAATTTTATATATCAAAATTAATTATATAATAAAAATCAGCTTAATTTTTCCACTATATTCAATTTCGTTCAGGATTAGTTTTAAAATGTTCAATAGTTCTACCCGAAATACTTCAGCTAGCAAAAACAAAGAATTATTATACTGAATTTTATTACCTCGACATGTTGGATGTACGTTCTAAGAAAAAAATACTATTGACCTTCCAATGTTTGCAGTGTTTCGGTACTGTTTAGCCTTAATCCATTTCAATAATATAATCATCTTCTGATTAAGACATTCTAAAGAATATGACATGAAGGATATCTAGTGGAAAGAGGTAATAAACAAAAAGTGGAGAATATAATGATTGCATTCTAGTGTTAGTGATTGAGAAAATATACTATTAGCTTCCTTTTGGCTATTACTTACACACAAATCGTGTAAATCTGAGTTTGTTTTGAAAATCTTGGCATTAGTTTAACCATAGTTTAAAGAAAACACATGAAGAGTTTTAATATTTAAATGTTTCCTAAAGTTCAAATTTACGAATAATGTTGTGATATTCAAGAATAACCAGAAATATAGTACTTAGACGTCATTTGCCGTTTTTGACTACACCAAACTGTTTCATTATAAAACGATTACGTGTTACATATTTTTGTATTTACGAAAGACAGGAAACGATTAACTATCGATGTACATCTTTGTGAAGTGCAACTAAACACATGCTATTTTAGAGGACATTGACAACAGTTAGAGCAATAGGGAAAATTGTAATTTATTAATTTGTATCATTTACATACTTAATGCAAAACTGTAGTATATATAATACCATCAAATACTTAATAATTATTCTAATTGGATATCCTTTAACCTGAAACAAAGTTATTATAAAATGGCTCATTTTTTATATCCTTCTTAAATTGGGAAAATTGTAATAGGTACCCAAACTAATTTTGGAACGATTATTTCTCCCCTTCATTCCAAGCATACTCTCCACAGGTTTAGAGTAATCTTGCTTGACTGGTTTCACTGTAGCTGGATACAAAGCGATAAAAATCGTAGTTTTATACATAAATCTAAAACTGGTAATTATTACTTTAATGGAGTAAATACCGCTTAAATATGCAAAATTCTCTCTATTACTTAGTCTTTTGTACGGCCCATCAATTATTTTAAGATAATAAAAAATAGCAAAAGTAGAATATAGTGACACTAAATCACCTCTGAATTTATTTTAAATGAAATTGCGAGATCAATGGACATCTTCGAAATATGTGACACACATCATTTGATTTAAAGTTTATTGATATTAATCTGTTAGGTCGAATTATTCTTCATAAAACATTTATCAATGTTGAATGAGAATCAATAGATACGAAAATCACTGTAAAGTCGTCCATTGAAATCGAAAAAAACAAGTTTCCGCTATTATATAACAAATACAGAATGAATGAAATACGTATTTTTGTTAATATAAAATGACAATATTAGGCGGAACAATTATCCTGTTTTTATTTGATAGTTCCTTTCATATTAATACAGTACAAACAACTGATTTGCTGGTAAAATTTTGATCATTAAGATTAAGTCTTAAAATGGTTGTCACAATATAATTCTATTTATTTGTATTGAGTCCCTTATTTTAAATTAAGGACAACCACAATGATAAGTGGAAAAATATCTTCACATAATAATTTTATTCAGTAAGACGTTTCGATATTCTAATATTCAGATATGTTTCTTTATAATTTGTAAATATTGTGTATAGTTTTTGTATATATTAGTTTTAGTTTTCTGTTATAACAGGTGCGCTTTCTTTGAACTTGGTACAGTATAACATTTTTTTTTTAAATTTTGTGTAAATCATTTTGACTTCATGCAAAATTTTGTAATTAAATTTTCAGTTGTACCTGATTAGGGAGACAAAACAGTCTCCGAAACGTTGTAGTGAATAAAATTATTATGTGAAGACATTTTTGCATTTATCATTGTGGTTGTTCTTAATTTAAAATAAGGGATGAGTACAAATAAATAAAATTTTGATCAGTATTGCACACATTCTCAAAACTTGCAATCTTCTAAACACTGCATGCTTATGTAGAAACATATAAAATATCTAAACCAAGTAGGAAGAACTATTTATTGTATTAAACAAACTTTAAATATTTACAAAAACCCGGAAGTTTTCGGGAAAACATTGCAGTCGACCAGGGCTTCCCACAGGAATCGCCGGCCGGGACGGGCGCCTCGCCACTGAAGCCAGCGCATGTGGACGCGGGTGGCAGCCCTGCCCTCTCCCCCCTCTTCGCGCGCGTCGACTAATGGCTGCGGTGGCGGCGCCCGCCCCTCCCTACGCCCCCGCACCGCCCCCGCAGTCCTCACCTGCGGCCATGATGCAGATCGCCCCCTCCCCTTGCGGCCGCCGCCGCCGCCGCCGCCGTCGCGCTACCGCCACGCGTGGCGCTTATTGATTCATTGTTGTTTGTTTACGCCGGCCACGTGGCTCGGCGCAGGCGGGCGGGATGCATGGGGCAGGTGTTGTGGTCTTCTGTCTCGGCGGTGCTTTAGTTTCCAAAATGTTAATAGAAAACTGAACAGCATCCATATGGAATTTTACTCCGCATTCTAACTAAATTCACTAGAGTAAGAAATTCCAGGTCGTATGAATTTTGTAAAGGGCGCCACTCTTTCATTAAACCATGCAAATAGACTCTGCACACTTTAACAATATTCAAACATCCAATTTACCTTCAAATAAGATGAAAAAATTATATGTAATATAACACTTCCCAATGATTTAATGCACCTGAATCAATACATTTATAACTTTTTAGAAACTTCAATCACCAATTTCAATTCTTTACAAATCTGAAAATAGAACCATCAGTGTCTGAAGCTACTGCGTACAAAAATATCTATCCACGCAAAAAATTGGATTGACAGCTGTGCAATAAACATCAGGTGCCAGCCTTCGCCCTCTCCAGCGACGTTCATTGTCATGTCGTCACACATTCCGTTTCGATGACACTTGATGCTCTTTGTGAATGATAACGCCACACTCACGGGGCGCTGACCGTGCAGCACCAGTTGACTGTTGAGTAGCCGCAATCGCGCACGCACCAGCTCACCAACTCGCCCCCTCCTGCTCCGCTCGAAGGACATACTTGGTTGGGGAAAATCCCCTCACGCCGACGTAGGTCGACCCCGGATCTCGTCATGCAGCGGGGGAATATTACTGCCAACTCCAGCGATAAAACATTTTTTAAAAATTTTATTTTTTCTTTATTACTTCCTGTTCGGCATTGGTACCTTTCAGGGGTGTTAACATTTTACAAAATAATGCTTTGACATTCGTTCTCACGCTAATTGTCCTGAATATTACAGGCAGTGTTCAATGTATAATTTTGAAAATTGATTTGATGTAAATTTATTTTTATAATTCATTGAATGAAATATTTATATGTTATTATTTTATATTAATAGCTATTGGGAATTAATGACGTTGAGTATTTATGGAGGTCTGAGTTTCTCCTTGGGAAATCGTGAGCATATTCTATTTGGTTTCGGGTAGTTTTTGCCGAGAGTGAAGTTGGGCGAGGCTGGAGATCCTGAAAGGGTGGCAAAGAACTTGTTCGAGGATTTTAGGGTGTGTTCTTGTATTGACTTAGCGATAAAACGTGCTTTGCACTTACTTGACTTACGCAGTTGACGCGCCCCGAATCACTAATGAGTGAATCAATCAACTCTCCACCGCGCTGACGGACGCTCTAGCGGAGACGGTTTGGGCAGTTGGACGGGGAGGGTTCCTCTGCGCGGTATTTCTATGCGAAAATATGATCGTCAATAAACTTTGTCTTGCGCATTCTTTTGGGGTTGCGATGTTCGAAAGTGTATTTTCTTTCATTCACGTCCGATAGTCTCAATTAAAGGGCTCAGGAGAACAAGGGGCTATTCCACATTGACCTAGTTCTGAGGTATTGATTGTTTCACTAGAACTTTCATAATACCATTCAGTGTCAGGATATCTTTGTACTTTTAAACCCAGTACACTTGCATATAATTGCATTTTAGATTTACATAACGCACTACACTAAAATAATATTATTTGATGTTACATGTAATGCTAATAACTGAACTTCACAAAAAATGTAGTATAGCTCCTTGTTCTACTGAGTCTTCAGTTATTCATTATAATAGTTTAATTTCATATTTACAATTACATTTTTGGATCAGAACGCGTTTTAGCCCTTCTAGTCTTCTCAGCGACTCGCGCATCTTGCACACACATACGCTTATTACAATAATCGTGTAACCTGAATTGTCTGTCTCTCGGTCACTCACTGTTAGATCCCCTTTCGATCCATCGTTTGGGGTCAAGTAAAATGTCATTCGGCGCGACACTGTCGGTGACGGATGCAATAGTCCGGAAGGTGAAGCTGGGGAAGAAATTATTACCAAAGCCCAACTTAACTCCCCAGTTAAAAACAGACTAATATTAATTTTAAAAGGAGATTAAAACTTTGTGTGTGTTTTAACCTAGATTACAAAGGCGACCTGTACCAAGCATAGTTACAAGGCGTAGTCTGGCAGACTACTTTGGGTAAAAATAAATAAAAAACTCATTTTTACAATGAAACGCTAAATTTTACGTGTTGAACATGTATGATATGGAGGTACAAAATACATTTTAAAGGTTTTTTTAATACATACATCTAAATAACTGGACTCTCACAACAGATACTTGCTTGGTGCTGTTCACACTGCTGGCTTTTGAGTAGTGTCCGCAAAAGTACCTCGTCATGCAACCTTTGTTTACATAGTTGATTGCTAAGGAGCTAATCGCGTGTTACCTGACGTAAATAACAAAAAAAGATTCTAATAGCGAATTGTTATGATAATTGTATTAGTTATTACGAATTTATTGAAACATTGCATTTTGTTATGGAGGACTTTCTGATTTTACAACTAGTTAATGAATAGTCTATTCTCATACATTTCTAATCTGGATCTTTTTTGCCTTATTTATCACATGAATATTTATGACTTTAATCTAATTCGGTTTTTAGACGAGCATGTTGTGACGAGTTTTATTTTACTCTCAAAATAGAAATACTTATTTTTACTGATGTTCTATTAAATGTCTCCATAGAGAAGAACCTTAAATACTTATCTGAAGTCCGTATCATTTGAGGATGTTAATACGAATATTTTATTCACGAACGGGTTATACTATTTCTGAGGAGTCGACAGATCTTCGCGAGTTCTCAAATTGACAGCCCAATAATAAAACTTATGTACTCTTCTGTGTTATTTTCAACTCTGAATCCACGATATTCACAACTTTGAAAGCATTTTATGATGTTTCTTGAAGGGAAAATGACGATCGTCTTAAAACTAGAAGTCGAAATTGAACATTAAATTAAGTAATATTTCAATCCAGTTTATTCTCTTTCATAGCAAGGAACAAATGATTCTTACAGCATTTTCTTACATTTAATTTTACGTCTGCAGAACGAACAACCGTTCCTTTCATAATTCCAGGAATATTAAACGATACTAGTTCATCCGATGCTTGTGTAAGAGAAAGGAAAGCGGCGTCAAACCTGGAGACGTAAAACTTCTAATCAGGCAGACGTGAATGTAATCACCTCCGCCCTTTTCTTGTCCCTTCAATATCTCGCTCACCTTCTTCGTCTCTGAGCATCTCCCCCCTCTCTCTCTCTCTCTCTCTCTCTCTCTCTTTCTCTTTCTTTCTTTCTTTCTTTCTTTCTTTCATCTCCACCATTCCGACATCACCTGGTCCTTCTCTTTCCCGGACCGCCATTTCTTCTTCATTCCCAAATCTCTACAAGACATGTTCTGCAAGTACCGCACTTCCTACCTACCAACCACTACTCATGTACTTGCTCATCTCCCGTTCTCTCTTCTCCAGTCCCTCCCTCCCCGCCATACCCCGTCTCATCCTCTGCCGCAGCGACTCCATGTCCCTTCTATCACCGGGCCGTGTCCCCGCTCCCGCCCCCGCGCTCCCCGCCGCGCCGGGCGCGTCGACGGCAGCCATTAACGGGCGGGGCTCGTTCGCCCCCGCGACGAGAAAAAGTCGCCCATTACTCTTGTCAATGCGGGGATTGCTAGCGCGTTTTTCCTTAATCTGGCCGCGACGCGTAACCTCCGCCGCGGGCGACACACTTTACCAGTCGTTAACTCGCTGGCGACGGCGCTGCGTGGGCGGGGGCGGGGGCGGGGGGACACGGAAGACGGCGCGGATTCCGCGCTCCGAGCGAACGCGATCCGTAGCGGGAGGAGGAGGGAGGGGGGGTGAAAAAAATAAAAAAGACGACGTCTGCGCGCGAGGGAAGAAAAGGAGTTGAAAAATGATTTGGCATGAACTCGAATAGCCATGAAATTATCAACTCAAACTTTCTCGCGCGGCAAAAAAATAAAAGCCTCCGGAGAAAGGAGGGCCGCGACTCCGACTTCTTTTTCTGCGATAACTCATTCATTTCCCGAGCTGCCGCCGACGGCAGCGCTGGCGGGGGCGGGAGCGGGGGCGGGGGCGGGGGCGGGGCCTTGCGACGTTTCCCTCCCGCTGCTCCTTTGCTTTGTCCGCCGGTCGTCTGCAGTGGCTGGCGGAGAAGAAATCTCCCGTTTCGCGTGGCAGCAGTTCTGCGAGGGGAAATGGAATTACCTTCTTATTTTCGGCGTGTTTGCACGTCAAGGGCTAAGAAACGATTACCAGAGTTTCTTACATCAAAGGTGATTTTTAGAGACATTCTAGATTGATTCTTTCGGTGCATAATGGGAACGAGTTTTTTTTATTATCTGCGTCCGTAATTGAAGAAACTTTTATTCCACTTCTTTTATTTTAGAAAACGTTGTCTTATGTTCTTAAATTTTCGAGTAAATGCAAAGTAATTTGAAAAGGAAAATATAACATTATATGAAAGAAGTTGATGAATATTTTAGGAAAATAAATGGAATTCAGACAAATGAACGTATTTTGAGATGCTTGTCCCTGTTTAGTAACAATCAGTATGAAAGCTTTTGAAAATAATATAAGGGTGGACAATTAATCATTACTGCTAGAGAAGGGTGGGTTATTAATCATTCATTACTGCTGGATACTCACAATTTTCCTTCATGTAAAGCTGTTAAGACGATTTGGAGCTTTGCGTATCACAATGAACATAAAATATTAATGCCCACAATTTTGAATAGAAAAAGTCCACAAAATTTGTATGAAAGTGTTATTAGTATGTTTACATTTCAATGAAATATTTGAGCAAATTGCTATAATTTTTTTAATCATAAATCTAACACTGCAGATCGTTACGGATTCCGCAAAATGTGTGTGGTTTTAATGTGATATAATAATTTTACAGTACAAGTAATTTAGTTAGAATGAAGTAGAATCATTAACGATTATTTTATAAATGCGCGTGTGCGCATTTTTTGTATTAATCCTTACGAGAAACTCACTCACACGGTTTATCAAATACGTGTGTTCATATGTCTCAAAGATATACCATTAAAAGAGCTGTCCAATTCCGAATTACCTCTCCAAAAACTCTCCTGAAATTTGGTATTTATTTCTTAAAACTAATTAATTGATTTAAAGTGAAAGCGTGTATTATATTAATAATAAAATTTATTTTTGAAGGAAAGATATGTTTATTTTTAATTTTAATTCTTATATTGAACAATTCTAGTTAAAAGGATCAAAACAATAGAAAAATAATTGCTTTTACAAATCGACTTGTATGAAACTATTTCGCTGAAACGCGATTTTTAGAGTTTTATCGGGTAGTTTCATAATTTACACTTGAGACTTGTACGTCCCTTGCGCCATCTGCACTTGACATTCCGAAGATGCGCGTCCCACATCGTCTGGATGCTAGCTGTATCCCTCCCACCGGGGCTGAGGACACAGTAGGAAGCGGCGGCGGCGGCGGCGGCGCGGGCGGCCATTACCGTCCGGATCAATCTCCGGCACAGAATTGCCCCGCGATGTTTATCTGGCGATTCCATTTATTTAACTCCTCCGCGCCGCTTATCGTCCGCCTCCGCCTCCGCCCTGCGCTCGCGGGTCGCAGGCCCAAGCCCCCCGTGAACTTCTTAGCAGGACGCCCTTCCCCGCCCCGCCCCCGCCCCCGCAGCTCGCTCTTGGACCATCCATTGTTTCGAAGGGAGGAGCGCACGTAAGACGGACGGTAATGTGGCCCCTGCCTCGTGCCCCTGCCTCGGCATATCGATCTTCGGTGATGAAATCTCGAGAACGTGCTTGGCAACGGCGATGAATTTGCAGGATGCTGGATCGAAAAGGGTACTTTCTATGCGAGACTCTCTAGAGAATTTCTTTTTTTTTAACTTGCGTGTTTCTCTAAATAATAATTTACATTCGTTTTAATCATGCGCCTTTTAACTCAAATGAAAATGATCTGTTTTGCAGTTTAAAAAAAATTGCGGTATATTTTTATGAATTAATCCTCTTTCAATTTATAAATTAGAATATAATATATTCAATATTCTATTGTTTTTCATTATACTTTTTAACATATATACATGATTTGCACTGGCGAAGAAATACATTGCAGCCTCGTCTAAAGGAACTTGCTATTTATGCCAGTATTAAACTGTCGAATAATAATATCCAAAAGCAAAAACATAATAAATTTAAAAAATAAAAAATGAAGAAATATATACAGGGCTAAGTAGAAATATAACATTCACTTACACTGTTTGCTTTTTCATACTACTAACACTTCTTTATTCCAGTCTAATGAGATTCTGCTCTACCACTGTAAAACACCACTGATTTGAACGCAGCTTATCGTCAGATTCACAAAAATCGCCTCCTCTCGTTATATGGGAGCGTGCGAGCTGTTCTTGTTCGCGGCCATCGCCTGGCTCGGGGGGAGGTGGAGGGGGAGGGGAGGGAACGCTGAAAATGGGCGGGGACGGGGGGGGGAGGCGTGGGCGGGCGCCGGCAACGCCGGAGTCGCGCCGCCGCTGGGGAAGAAAGAGGCGTGTTTCTGCGTTTTTGCGCGCGGTAACGAGCGATGCGCCAGCCGATATCGCGTCGTCGCCACCCTCCCCCTCCCCTCCCCTCCCATCCCCCTCCAGCTCGCCTTCCGCTTGCGCCCCTCCCCCCTCTCCTGCCCCCACTCCCTCCCCGCAGCCGGACGTGTGGCGTAATGCTTCCGGCTGCTGCGACACCTCAAGCTCTGCGACGGGGCTCGTGTTGGGGGGACGCGCCCCCGGGGCGTGGCGAGGGCGAGCGGGGTGAGTTGACAGGTGAAGCGTCGAAGCGTCAAGCAGGGAGGGTCCAAATGCCCCTGCAAGGGGGTTAAAAATATAGACACACACACACACACACACACACACACATACACATACAAAATAGATTTATACAGTTTGCTTCAAAATTATACATATTTGTTGAATGTGTTCTAGTGATATTAATCATTTAAATTACTTTAAAATATTTTTACTAAAATCATTTCGTTGCAGTCCAGATTAAATGAAGCTTGTTGATTCGGAAATAAATAATCCATTATTAAAATTTTAGCTTTTTGTAACGCGTGAACGTTGTTTTTTTGTTGTTTTTAACATTGATTAATGCTTTAAAGTTCATTTATTTGAAATTCATAAATATCAACGTTCTTCTGATGTTAATGTTTCTTTGTTCATTCTGGATTAGTTTATTTAATCTTCTTTACAACAGTTCTTTTGCATTATTTTGGAGAAAGAAAAAACCGCTGCTTCTATAATTGACGTTCAACGTAATCGACTCCTGCCGTACAAACACACATTCGTCAGAAATATTGAGTGCAAACTGCAACAACATTTATCCACGTTTGGTATCAGGGACCCACAAAGCGAGTTTTCACTCAATAAATCACCGTTTTTAGCTGTATCATTACAATACTTTCTCTGTACTGCATAGGTTTTTCTGTCTGTTCTGGCGCAACAGCTTCTGACGGGGCCAAGGCCCACTGGCGGCGTCCCGGCCTTGCGGCCATGGGTGGAGGAGTACGTGTGGTTAGCACATAGCCATCCCTACGCCGTACTATTGTCTTTTAAAACTAAGAGAAGTGAACGTTCTCATCGTCTCACAGCGAGAAATACTGGGGCATTGCAAGGAAAGCGCACACTATAATCTGCCCCGACCGGGAATCGAACGCGGGATCGCGTCCTGGAAAGCGAGCGCGCTGACCAGTGAGGTACTCGTAGGGGCTATACTACGTACGTAGTATATAAAAAAGCAAAACTAAACCAACAATCTTGCAGCTCACAAAGATGAATTAGATTTGAAAATTCTACCAGGAATTCAAGAGTACACTACGTCATTGTCATTTATCGGCGTAGAGTATTGATATACTTGACGAATTACGGCAATCATATCTTTATGCTGAATTTACGTTGAATATGTAATCAGTAGGTCTGTGATTTATATGAAATTAAAATAGGAAAATATGCGAAATAGTGTAATGTAATGTTCCATTCAAAAATAGTGTAATGTGGAAAATGTTTTTACAGCAAAAAAGATACAGCAATCATATAAATTGTTACAAGCAACAAACATTATGTCAAGGGCTTAATTAAAAACACACTAATTTCTTACGAAAATAATAGGAGATGCAGTTAATGTACATTTCACAAAATAAAAAATATAGATATTGCAACAAAAATATTATTTCCTCTCAATGCACGACAAATGGGCCTGTCTCTTTAATGCCAGTCCACGTTTGTGCCGTGTGTGGGCACGCATAGGCGCTCGGCGGACTTTATTTCGACTGTTACTGCCGATGACATGCCATGGCGCGCTTCTGAGCAACTTCGTACGACTCAGACAAGCGGCAACGCTGAACCGTCGCTCTCATGATCACACAGAGCAGTTCACATGATGTATTGAATTGAATTGAATTGAATTTGCCTTATTTTGCGTGGCGAGACTCGGGCCATCAGGCCCGCTCTTCCGTCTGACCACACAAATTTCGCTACGCTCCTTTCATCAACTAGCAGAGAAAGGAGGTATTTCTTGGGCGAGAAACAGGCGATTTGAATTTAGCTCAGAGGCGTCATTTAGGCTTGAGGATCTTTTACTGTACCACAGCAAGTGGCGAGAGAACAGTCAGAGCCGCTTACACGCTGACAGAGCTGTAAGTTTTGGGCTTCTTTTCGCGGATGAGGGGTGAATATGCAACAAAAAATGCAAATGTGGCCCAAATATGCGAAAATATGAAATTATGGTAAATATGTGAAAATATGCGAAATAAAAATGGCTTAAATTGATCCTAAATGCCTCAAAACGTATACAATTTGTTGAAACGGGATGTCTTAGTTTACAGAAAACTTATGCAAATGTTTATAATTCACAGTCCTAGTAATCAGATTATATGTTGCTAATATACTGAAGGAAATAATAACATTTCTTGAAAAAATATATAATTTTAATGTATAGATTTAAAATTATAATTTTGACTTAAAATTCCCGAGCACGAAGAACACGGAAAAATATTACATTAAACAAGCATTTTTTTGAGTAACAGATCATTTCGCCAGCAGACCTATAGAATGCCACACACATCACAAAAACTAGTCTGAAACTGGAGTTCCTGCATTTTACCCCGAAAATCCGTAAAGATGATGAACAATCATTTCAACGAGAGCTGACGAATCCATCACTTATCACAAATTCACCCCTACCTCGCCAAACCTTTTCTCTTTCCCTTCATTGAACTCCCCGAAGTGCCAGAAAGAGCTGTCCAGTTCGCGACGGCCCCGAAAACATGTCAACTGTGAGAATTCGGGCCAGAGACCTTCGGAAATCTGAAACGAATGAGACAGCAAGTGCCAGAACCGGTCAGTTGCAGCCGTCAAAAGCGGCGAGAAACCGCCGACAAGCGCCAGCCCTGGTTCCACGAATCTCTACCACCCCCCTCGCCGCCCCCGCCACCCCTACCTCTCCCTTCGCCCTCTCCCCCGCCCCCACCTCCCCCACCCATCCCTCGCTCCGGTCGCCACCACCTCTTCCGCCGCCCCCGTTCTCCCCCAGCGCCCCTGCCCTGTCTACCCACCCCGCGCCAGCCCACCCCCTCGGCACCTCCCGCCCGCCCGCCCGCGGGGAAGCGAGGGGCGACGATTGTCAGCGCGGGATGACGCGGGCTAATGTGTATTTAAGTTTTAATTAGCGGCCGACTCTTCCGCCGGCGGCACCGAGATAATCAACCGCGCGCGATCCGAAAACGCACTCCATTTTAATTGAATTTGGTTTTGTCATCAGTTTGTTGAATATTAATAGCGTCGGCGGCGGCGGTGGCGGCGGCGGCGGCGAGGCTCGGAGGCGGTCGAGCGGCTGTCAGACAAATCAGACCGGCTATCATCGAGGCCGCTTTTTGCCCGGCGTCGATGCCAGCCAGCCGCCCTGTTTATATTCGCGAGCAGCCGACCGCGATGCTATCTGGCGGCGGCCTCCCGAACAAAATATGGACGCGGCCGATAAGGATCCGACGGAATCCGTTATAACCGATTCTACATAAATTAAATTTCCCTGCGGCCGCCGCCGCCGCCGCCGCCCCGCGCCGCAGCAGAGGATCAAATATTCTCGTCCGGCGGGGCAGTCGGGAAAAAGCTCACTGCGCCGCCCCGCGCGACACACCCGGCATACGCGCATTGCGGACGGGCAGGGGTGCCCACCGCGCGCCGCGCCACGCCACGCCACGCCGCCACGCCACGCCGCGACGCACGAAGGAGAAGAGTTCTCCTGCACACGATTCGTTCCACGGGCGCACGCACTGGTACGACGCGGGGTGAGAACCAGAGGGCCCGCTCTATCAGAATTGACTCTTGGGGGATTTTTATTGAAAATGATACTATAAGACATGAACCAATGATGCGGTGTACTGTGGGGAATTTTGTAAACGGGTGGAGCAATGTAGTGCTATCTGCAGAGTTTGGTAAACGTAAGAAGTGTATGTAGCTGTTCAACGAGGAGAGTTGAAATGCGAGGAAGTGTTTTCAGGTTACGATAGCAGTGGCTCAGAATACATTCCATCCATAAAAGAAACAAAGGATGACAGCAAAGGAAAGCAGAAAACGAAGTGCTTCGGGCCATTCCTATATTTAAGAAGTAAGCAATACACTCTCTACCGTAGGAAAGTCTCTAAAACTATCTGTGGTATGGTCACCGTCGCTGTTGAGGATTCTATTAACGTGAAATAGAAGATCACGCTACAATGTAATTCGGATGTGTAAATACTTTGACAGACTTCTTTGTACAGACTTCTTTGATTATCATAATCAATCAAAGAACTATGCATTTTCTAAAATTCCATATACTCAAGTCGTTCCATAAAGATTTGAACAGACTAACCACTCTTCATGATCTTATATAAAGTCAGTAATGCTGATACTGTTTGGAAGAAAGTTATCTTATTAAAAAGGGGGCTAGTATACAAAATAGTTTATGTATTGAATACAAGAACTCAATAATCTCGTGCTGAAATGTCGAAATTACGAAATCTATTGTCCAGAGAAAAGGTAAAAGATATGAAATACATGATGAAGTAGATACCCCAAGTTGATGAAGCGTATTACAAAGCAAGTTTGAACTAAAGAACCATCATGCGATACAATGTTGATTGCGAGTGTACCCCCATTAGAATCATCGGCATCCGCTGGACAACTTACACTATTACGTAATACTTATTCTAAAACGTCGTTCAACGTGTTGTCGCCATGCTTTTGATAGCGGTGGCAGTCTAACACAACTACGTCACAAGCAAAGAGGGTCAATCACATGGCGTTAGTTCACCGTTGCATAGTCCCATGAAACCACGTCCGTCCTTTCTGCGATCAAGTGAGTGGAGATTCTTCGCACAGGAAAAGGCAAGCACTGCCCTCAAGGTCACTTTATCGGTACGTTAGTTAATAAAGATGGCAATGAATTATAGTCACTATTTAGGACATAGTCTCCTTGCTTGATCAAACGTTCCTTCCATTTTGACAGGCGAAGACATCAATGTCGGCATAGGAGAAATCGGGATTAAGTCGTAAAGTCATTACGGCATGGGTGGCATGTAAAACGTCCTCATCGGTTTTCAGTTGCTTACAAATAAGATAAAATATATTACGGGAGCCCCGAGAAGTATACTATATATGTCTGAAATACGAGGTTGGAAATTTAGAAATATGTCAAAATTAGAAAACGGAGTTATCTTCACAAGATGTACAACGCTCTTGTGGGGGTCACATGACAGAGACTTGGTCGTTTAAAAGAAATCATAGAAATAAAAAAAAAATCGGATTATCAGTGTTTGGTGTACAAAGAAAAGAGCTTAAAGAGACCGTTGCGTTCTTCTTTAGGAGATAGAGTTGGGAGTTAGAGACAATAATGCAATTAGAGGAAATTTCGATACAATAAACCGTAAGGATGGCAGACGTTAGTTATGTTTTAAAAATATTCAGCAAATTGAAGTAGTAATATATAAAAGTATCTTACAGTGACCAAATTAAAGCATTTATAATACATTAGCGAATGGCGAATTTTCCTCCTGTGGGAAAGGGACAGAACCACCAGGCATGTGCTACATCTGTACCACATCTGAATCGCTGGAGGAAAATGCAAGGCAATAGCTCGCTTAGTGTGTAGCAGCATGCAAATTGCGTTGGGTTAGTATGTTCAACCAGAAAGTCCCTGTTTTTTCATTTTCAATAATATGAATATATTTCCTCAAAAATGGAATTAAGTCTATGAGATTCGTCTGGGGAGTATAAATACATTTTTAGTGGAAACGGAAATACGAATCAATGTTTGGATAACGAGGCTTCAGGTAATTCACAAATCTCATATATTGAAAATTCGCAATTATCGCTAAATTTGTATACTTTTTCTTTCTTGCTTTACCACATACGCAGTAAAAAGAAATTATTGTAATGTTTTGGCATAACATCACAATTTTTCGACAGAAAACTCATATTGTTCGGCACTAATGAAAAGTGAATAAATCTTGTTCCTATCGTAGCCAGAATCCACGACTAGGCTCTGTAGCCAGAATCCACGTTTTGTGGGTTTGTGATACTGAAAATCGATAGACTGCAAAACGTCAGTGTGTCTGTCTATCTGTGGTCAACGCTGGTGCCGCACCTCACCTATCGACACGATTTTCTCCAAAATTGATATTCTCTATCGATCTGAAGGCCCTGCAAGTTCGAAACGATTATTTTAAATTTGGGGGGTACTTTACATGAAGCTTCATCATTTTCAAAATGTTCTCAAATATGACTCCAAATGTTTTTATTTGACCTCGGATGGCATAGAGAACGCTTACAAAATGAAATGGCGCAGGCCTCATTCTCTAATCTCTGAATTTTCGAAAATGGCAAAAGTTCATTTTTTCCTATTCGATATTCATACAGCTACGATACTGAAGATAAATGTTTTTAAACATACTGTTGAAAAACAGACAAAAGAGGTCATGTTCTATTTTTCGAAAATACGAGTAATTTTTGTATAATTTTGCGAGACATGTAGGCAATTTTTAAACCAGTATATTCTCAAAAAACAGTTCAAAATTTTTTCTTCAATTTTTCTTCTCCTATGTAGCAAAAAAATGGTTCTAGACCCCTTTTTGCCGAACTCCGTATTCTCGAAAATTGTATGCAATTATCATTGCAAAAGTACAATATTGATGACATAGATTTTGTTCTTTAGTGAAATCTGTTCAAAATAATTTTATTAACATTTCCTTTGTCTGATTCAAATCTTTTACAACCCTGATTTCGTTTAATCTTTAATTTTTGACATACTGGTTTTTGAATTTCAAACATTAAATTATACAAAAGTTATTACAAGATTAACATAAATAATTTCGGTTAATAATTTTAGGAATTAGTATCATATCAGCCCTGAGGAAGACCACGACAAGATGGTCGAAACGCCGTCAACACAGCCTTTGACGCGGCGTCACCCGGACAGCCAAGATCATGCGTATTTGTTAGGAGGCTGCTCCCGCATTTACCCGATATTGATCGGAGAAACCACGGAAAACTACCGATCAGAGCAGACCTCCGCTAGAATTATCTTTCAGACAACGGCTGAATTCGACCTAGTTTCGAAAATTCTCCAAGGGCGGGATCCAAACTCTAGAACCCCCCGGTCAGATTCGCTGCTGAGACACCGGTAATGCTGGATCTGAGCTAAGCGGGTATGATGTAATTGAAATCCCCGTCTTTTTTTTTCTTTTTTTTTCGACTTACTCATTTCTGACAAAGTCGCCGCCCCTCTGCCGCGGCGACTCCTCGTCGTCGAGCGTGTCTGCTTGGGGGCGGGACGCCGTCGTTAGGCGCGTTGGCCCGCGGCGCTGGGGGGGGGGGGCGGTCGCCATGGCAACGCGGCAAGCCGCGTGACGCCGTCGCCACGTCCGCCGGACGCGCTGGTGAGCTTCGCAGGAAGTTGGCCGCTCGTGGAGCGCCTTCAGAGGCCACGCGGGCTGCCGCGGATGGGAGGGTTTAATCAGGCGCAATACGCGAACGCACGTGGCGCCTGGTTCTGTGCAGAAGATATGGGGGAATTCACTATGAAAAAGATAATGTAGATTTGAGCACATAAATGTCATGTGCGATTAATATAAAGAGAACATTCACAATGATCGTCAACGTTCATGTACATGTAGTCACTCATCAATACCCACACTATCCGACGATACAACTAAATGATTTTAGGTTGTATGGAGGTGAGCATTTTATGAAGCAAACATTTTTATACACCACAAACTGCATTGCTGCCTGTCAAAAGAAACTGCGGAAAGTTATTTGGATCTTGGTGCGGTGCACGATAGTGTCTTGTTCACGTCAACGTGTTCTGAGAACATCAATTTCCGGTGCTTGCAATATTTCACGGTTATGTTTATGATTGCGTTTACATTCAGGTTTGTCATTATCATTGTTTCCATCGAGTAATGTATCCCGAATTATTTGCGTTTAAAATTATCGATTACATTCAAGTGTCGATGTGAATGAGCTTTTAGTCCGATTAGAGTATGGCTAGACCGCCTAAAGAAAACTTTCGGAGGTGAATGCTCTTAAACTATATCTTCAAATGGCATCCCATGCGCTCCTGGCGGGAGCTAACTTTAACCCCCCTCCCGTCGCTGAACATGTGACCAAGCGTTAGGAATTTGGTGGGACAGTTGAGGCTCTGCTAGCAAGCAAGGTGATTGGGTAGCAAGACGATGGTGGCACACGCACGGGTGGACACTCAAAGGGAAGTTCTCCTTTCCTATTTATTTTAAAAATATGACTTCCGAAATAAGGCTTACTACTGACCGAACTACCCAATCTCCTTGCTTTTGGAAGAGGCGTTTTCAGTATCTGCACAACGGGTCACTAACCCTATAGACTCAGTTTCCCATCCCACAGCCAAGTAGTCATGTCTTGATCATCACTGTTCTAGGCAATCAGTTTAAAATTACTTGTGAAACGTTTAGAATGCCATGGAGAGATATTCTTTGAACTCCACGAAAATGTGTTTAAAACGTGTTTTAATCATACGATAATTGATGTTCTTTATTAATTTTCGAGCTAAGCTATTAGAGATAATTTATAATTAATATTTCAGCTGTTACTGTTAAAGAAAGAGAAACGCGAAAAATGAGCCCGTAATATTTAGAAAAATCAAAACCATAACTTATAAAACCATTCTGAATATTTTTTTTTGATTTTAACTTACTCTATATATCGTCAAGTCTTGTATAGATTTTTACGGATATATTTTATTGGTTAGAGTTATATAAAACATTCTTAGGACATAACATATTGTTGACAATATATGACTGAGTTTGGCGAGATTGCCCACGCAAACACATATTTAGCTAATAATACTCAAAATTATGACTCTTGCAATTTGGATTTGTGAAGATTTGACGACATATGTAATTTTAAAAAACAATACATTTAAATTATGATTTGGTTTGAATTTACTGATAATTATCTCAAGAAGCAAGAGTTTAGAGTCCCATCGTAAAACCTTGAAAGTCTTGAGATGACCTTTGAGAACTCGTAACCGGCCAAGGTGCGTGGACTTTCGGAGGTCGCAAAAACCGCAGTGACCTTGCAGCATGTTAAAAAACCTGCGTAAATGCTCGGCAACATTTAATACTCTGATAATTCCAGATCTATTCCAATCGTTTATTCACTTAGCCAGGGAACGTTTCAAGTACTTAATAATTAATATTACTGATACAATTATTCTGTCGCTGCCATGCGGCGTATATGGGAGTCGACATTTCCTGGCGACACTGGGAGCCTGTAAGGTACTAGAAAGTTCTCGGGTATTAGGAAGTTTTTGCACCACGAAACGTTGAAGCAAGCGACAGCAATATCGATATCAATAACGGAGGTAGTCGAGAAAAAAGTTTTGAACAAACCATTAAGATCGAAATGGAACAAGTTCCGAACTGTAGCGACAGAGTGCGCTAAATTCCCATAGTGACACATATTCATGATTCGCATTTGTTCGATTAGTGCTGCACAGAAGCCACTGATCTCTACAACCATAAGTACATATATATAATTACATAATATAATTATTATAGTATTAAATGAATACAACTAATTCCACATATAGATATAATTATATGTGTAGTTAATGCCACCAAGTACGTGTTACACAACAGGAATGTACCATTTCGCAGCACACTCTGTCACCAGAGTTGAGAATAAATTCAATATAACATGACTGAGTGTTGATTACAACGCGATTTAGGTCACCTGCTAAATCCGGCGGAATAGTGGGGCCTAATCAATAATGCAGTCGATTGTTTTACGCTACGCCGAGCAAAATCTCCCTGTTTACCCCGTGTCGGGGGTGAACCAAAAGCAGAAAAGAACGGACCAGGAGAAGTGGCTCAGGGAATCAACTGATGTCTCTGCAGGGCCTCTGACCGGGAGGTCCTAGGTTCGAGACCCGACGTTGGCTGGATTTTCGGCACTAGCTTGTCAGCTAGATCGAATTCAGTCGCTCTCTAGAGTAGAATTCTAGCGGCGCCGCCGGTGCTCCGATCAGTAGTTTTCTATGTTTCTCCGATCAGTAGTTTTCTATGTTTCTCCGATCAACACCAACGAATGGCAGAAGAGTACTCCAACAAACAAACACGGACCGCGCGCGATCCTTCTTTCCTCTTCCTTGTCTTATCCTCCTTGCACACCTATACTTAGATTCGCACACGGAATATTATATATACTGACCTTTAATCTGAGTCTTAAATGGAGTTTCAGCGAAAATCAGAACGAGCATGAGATGGAAATGTTCTACAGTTACTAGGAAGAAATTGACTCTAACGGCGATACTTTTGCGATTTTCTTAAAATCTAAGTTTCTAATCGAAAAATGAATATCACCAGTGAATTTCCCATAAAATTTCGGGCTTGGTCCGTGATTTTCAATAAAATCCGTTACATGTCGAAAATCGGACAATTTCGTCGATCCATGGATCGACGAAACTTTTACATTTTTTAACACAATAATTAAACTTGAATATTTCACAAACTATATAACATAAATCAATTCCAGAGACACGCATGGGTTTCTAAATTCTTGTAGTTTTAGGAAAAGTCATGTTTCTCATATCCGGATTAGAAATGTGGCCTCCAGGAACCTTAAAATAACATTCCTGGAGACCGGTCGGGAGCTTATCACGGCTGGGGCGGTGCCCCGCTGGTGGAGATACCTGGTTGGGGCCAACGGTAGGTCGGCGCCGGATCTCGCCATTCAGCCGGGAAGCCCACCGCTACCTTCTAAGGGGAATATTCACTACACTTGTGAGACTATTGACCTTATGAGCTGACACGTCCGGAATCGCCAGTCCTATTGAACGGGCATTCCAAAGAAACGGTTGAGAACTTACGCGAGAGAACAGAAAATAGTGTGGGGTGCGAGACCACCCGCGGCCTCCTGCGAGAGATGAAGAGCAGGAGGAGAGGAGGGAGAGGAGGAGGAGAGGAGGGAAGGAAGAGAGGAGGGAGAGGAGAAGAAGAAGAGGAACAAGGAGGAACAAGGAGGAACAAGGAGGAACAAGGAGGAACAAGGAGGAACAAGGAGGAACAAGGAGGAACAAGGAGGAACAAGGAGGAACAAGGAGGAACAAGGAGGAACAAGGAGGAACAAGGAGGAACAAGGAGGAACAAGGAGGAACAAGGAGGAACAAGGAGGAACAAGGAGGAACAAGGAGGAACAAGGAGGAACAAGGAGGAACAAGGAGGAACAAGGAGGAACAAGGAGGAACAAGGAGGAACAAGGAGGAACAAGGAGGAACAAGGAGGAACAAGGAGGAACAAGGAGGAACAAGGAGGAACAAGGAGGAACAAGGAGGAACAAGGAGGCAGTTGCCCCGGGAGTCTCAGCCGGTGTAGGCGATGCTATCAGGGCCTCGTCAACGCGTGATGAAACACTTCCTCCGCCGCCCACGTCCTCGTCGAGATGGAGGAGAGCTGTCAGTTAGACGCCAATTAAGGAGCTCCGCCTCGCAGATAAACCGCATCAAAAAGCTAACTACCCTCTATCCTGTTTTTTTTACTTTCGCACGTGTTCCGTTTGTATCACGGTTAAGAAATTGAATTTCATGAAATTGAGTTCAGTTTTACAAGATATTTCCAAACAGAATTTATTTCGGTATAGTAATTTTTATTTTGTGTTTGCTGAGAAAATCCTTCCGTGTATTTGTTTTACATGTCAATAAGACTTATGAGGTTCTGTAGTAAGTTGATTCTTAAGACTACCAACTAAAACAGATCACAATAGTTTTTACTCACACTTCACTTCACTTGTGATTGCAAAAATGTTGAATTCACTTTCGAGGTATACTCCTGATTTTACAATTAGTTACTTTATCCCATTTTTTAGAGGTTTCCAAGCCTTTGAACTTTTAATGCTGACTTTTGTAGATACAAAATATAAAATATTGTGTAAACATGATTTATATGTAGACTGAAATATGAAATATCAAAAATTACTTTGCCGAAAAGCTGATCCCTACACGTTAATCGTGTAGCGTGCTCAGAAATAGCCGATACGCAAATAATAATAATAATAATAATAATAATAATAATAATAATAATAATAATATAATACAGGTAATAAACATAACTGTTTTTCAGGATACATTGAATTACGTTGACTAACTACATTTATCGAAATAAATGTCTCACATGCTTTGCTGTAAAAATAATCTGAATTACTCATATTTGGAAAATCTGTATTAAATTTCTTATTTCAATATCGTATGCAATTATACCTGCAGAATATATTTTATTTCTAAAAACTCATGAACGAAAACGCGACAGTTCAGCAGAAAAACGCAACTGTGCGCGAGTCCTTGCAAGAACGACAAACACGAGATACTAGTGTAAAGGTAATTTTCTCACGCCCACGACTCTAGTACAAGGAAAGCGACTGAAAACAAAGGCTTCGTCGTTGCTTTCTTGTTTACGAATTTTATGTAACCCCCTCGCGGCAGTGAGAAATGCAGATGTTCATGTGCGCGAGACATGCTTAGAATCACTGCGTCAAAGTCTGTGAGCCGAGGTGATTTTCAGGCTACCAAGGACAATGATACAGCCTCACGTAATGTATAGAGGATTCAGGGGCAGTTTAACTCGAATGCTATATAATTTTTGTTTAATGACTGTATAATGTCGTGTACCATTGTCACGTACGTGCAACATTTTATTAACTTGACGCAACGCTGGGGTACAATGGAACAATTGCTTGGTTTGTCCCACTGTTAATTTCATGCGACATTCACACGCGAGGAAATAAACATTATGAGGAATTTAGGTAAAAAGACATTTGCAATTATTCCTCTGTGCCACATACATTGCCCCTCATTGGCAATTTCATATTTCATAAATGTATTACACATGACAACTTGTCTCATTCGAAGTCTTCGTGGTGGTTAATTCAGAACGTTTTTTGCAGTTTCAATTCGTGTAAATGTATTTTCATTTTGTGGTACAAATAAATTGAATTCCAGGTTAGTATGCCTGACCAATTCCTTGATGGAAACATTCATGAATACACATACTTCTGACGAACATTCCTTCCAAATAAACACGATTTTCCAAAAGTCACTTTTTCACTGAGGTAATGAAATTACGGTAGTCGTTCATGATCATTCTTCGGCATTGATATCAAATGTGACCCTTTTACCTCTTTGCATTCTGTACAAAACGTTAATTGGATAATACAAATCAGTGCTTGGAAATCATAGATATTTTATCAAAACTTAGTATTTGATACACTATTAGAATTATAACAGAATGCAAACCTAGCGCATGGAAAATTAATTACGATCTTTCAAAAGATTGTTGAATACTTCAATAAATTTTATTTTAAGAAAGGGAGAGTATATTTATCATCTTTATTATATGTAGATAGACATAGGCGGGGATGGGCAGTAGTCATGAAGGGAGTGTCTAGTCGGGCGGACAAGTGAGCGAGCAGGTGGGCATGCGGGCAAGCGGTTTGGCCAGTGGGCGGGTGGAGATGTGGGCTGGCCAGTGGGCGGGCGGCGGGCCGGCCATGTGGGTAGGCAGGTGGGCAAGTGAGTAGGTCGCCCGGCAAGGGGACCGGCGGGCAAGTGAGCCGGCGGGCAAGTGTGCGAGCAGGTGGGCATGCGGGCAAGCGGTTTGGCCAGTGGACGGGTGGAGCTGGGGGCTGGCCAGTGAGTGGGCGGCCGGCCGGCCATGTGGGCAGGCAGGCGGGCAAGTGAGTAGGTCGCCCGGCAAGAGGACCGGCGGGCAAGTGAGCCGGCGGGCACGTGTGCGAGCAGAAGGGCATGCGGGCAAGCGGGTTGGCCAGTGGCCGGGTGGAGCTGTGGGCTGGCCAGTGGGTGGGCGGCCGGCCGGCCATGTGGGCAGGCAGGTGGGCAAGTGAGTAGGTCGCCCGGCAAGGGGACCGGCGGGCAAGTGAGCGAGCAGGTGGGCATGCGGGCAAGCGGGTTGGCCAGTGGACGGGTGGAGCTGTGGGCTGGCCAGTGGGTGGGCGGCCGGCCGGCCATGTGGGCAGGCAGGCGGGCAAGTGAGTCGGTCGCTCGGCAAGAGGACCGGCGGGCAAGTGAGCCGGCGGGCAAGTGAGCGAGCAGGTGGGCATGCGGGCAAGCGGGTTGGCCAGTGGACGGGTGGAGCTGTGGGCTGGCCAGTGGGTGGGCGGCCGACCGGCCATGTGGGCAGGCAGGTGGGCAAGTGAGTAGGTCGCCCGGCAAGGGGACCGGCGGGCAAGTGAGCGAGCAGGTGGGCATGCGGGCAAGCGGGTTGGCCAGTGGCCGGGTGGAGCTGTGGGCTGGCCAGTGGGTGGGCGGCCGGCCGGCCATGTGGGCAGGCAGGTGGGCAAGTGAGTAGGTCGCCCGGCAAGGGGACCGGCGGGCAAGTGAGCGAGCAGGTGGGCATGCGGGCAAGCGGGTTGGCCAGTGGACGGGTGGAGCTGTGGGCTGGCCAGTGGGTGGGCGGCCGGCCGGCCATGTGGGCAGGCAGGCGGGCAAGTGAGTCGGTCGCCCGGCAAGAGGACCGGCGGGCAAGTGAGCCGGCGGGCAAGTGAGCGAGCAGGTGGGCATGCGGGCAAGCGGGTTGGCCAGTGGACGGGTGGAGCTGTGGGCTGGCCAGTGGGTGGGCGGCCGGCCGGCCATGTGGGCAGGCAGGTGGGCAAGTGAGTAGGTCGCCCGGCAAGGGGACCGGCGGGCAAGTGAGCGAGCAGGTGGGCATGCGGGCAAGCGGGTGGACGGGTGGAGCTGTGGGCTGGCCAGTGGGTGGGCGGCCGGCCGGCCATGTGGGCAGGCAGGCGGGCAAGTGAGTCGGTCGCCCGGCAAGAGGACCGGCGGGCAAGTGAGCCGGCGGGCAAGTGTGCGAGCAGGTGGGCATGCGGGCAAGCGGGTTGGCCAGAGGACGGGTGGAGCTGTGGGCTGGCCAGTGGGTGGGCGGCCGGCCGGCCATGTGGGCAGGCAGGCGCGCAAGTGAGTAGGTCGGCCGGCAAGGGGACCGGCGGGCAAGTGAACCGGCGGGCAAGTGAACCGGCGGGCAAGTGAACCGGCGGGCAAGTGTGCGAGCAGGTGGGCATGCGTGCAAGCGGTCGGGCCAGTGGACGGGTGGAGCTGTGGGCTGGCCAGTGGGTGGGCGGCCGGCCGGCCATGTGGGCAGGCAGGCGGGCAAGTGAGAAGGTCGGCCGGCAAGTGGACGAGCGGACGTGACCCCGGGGGCTGGCGCGGAGCCGCCCCCTGCCACGCGGAGGGGATTACGCCGCCGATGGGGCCATGAATGCATTAGCCGCAGCGGCCCCTGCAACGGCGCGCGTGGCGGTGGCTGCGAGCGCACAAATCCCCACAAGTGACGCGCGACGCCCGGCCAGGCGGCGGCCAGCCTGGCTGATGGAAGCGCAGGGGGGATGGGTCTTGGGGAAATGGGAACAGACGGGTCTTGGGGTCTTGGGGAAATGGGAACTGACGGGATGTGCGATGAGGTGACGAGAGTGATGACCCCTGGTTTTCCAGCTATAAGACAGCCTAAAACGATCTTTCAATAGAACCTTACTTTATTACGAACCAGGCACATAATTTCTTCATAATTTAAATCACGTACATGATGCAGTCACTTACAAAATAGGAACTGATCAACCTCCACTTCCCACGTAAGAAACAGACTACCATTTCACATTTACCGTTCACATCTCTCCGACTTTAGATAAGGTTAGAACATTTCTTGCATTTATCTGCCTCACTCATTGTATTCCTTTCTAAACCCTGTGATCGCTCTCTAACGAATGTTTCAAAAATGTTCCCCTCAATAAACGTAGTTTAAGGTATCACCGAATGAAATCACTTACAGGGAGGTGACAACAAGGTACCCCGTTCACATTTCGCTGATACAAATTCACTCGGTCAATCAAGTGAAGAGCTTTGCGGCTTAACGTTGTACTGTGTGTCAATGTAAAATAAAATGTGATGAAAAGGAGGCGACGGAAGCGGATGTGACAGGAGCGAAGGGAAGGGAACGGTTCGAGGGCGCTGGGAGCGGGGAAGACGTTAGAAAGTTTCTTAACTGTGAAAGCGGAGGTTAGACGATCGCACTCTGATTATGCCCTCGACCGTCCCAACCGTGGAATTTATGAACTGCGATTGGGTACAGGATATTTTAGCACACTTCAAGAATCTCGTTTCTGAAATCGGTGTTTTACCCTTCAGATTATTTCCTACTTACTATCACGTAAGATCGAACACGAGAGCAAAGAAAATTTGGGGAAAAAGGTTTCAAGGAACATTGCAATACCAACCACGAGGGCAAAGACAAATAGATGCAAAAGTCGGTTGCATGGACTACGCGCGACGGTTGCAAAGAGACTCTATAACGTAGAAAACGTAGACGAAACTGAAGACAGCGCACGAGAGGGAGCAAGAGCCGAGACAAATCTCTATTAAGACGAAAGCAAAGTCAAGTAGATGAGACCTCAAACAGTTTCATGAGGAGGGGATTGGAGTGAATTGAACGTGCTGGAGACAAGTCAAACGACTATAATGGAAGACGTAGAAATATTTGTGAAATGTTGTAATAGGTGATGCTAATAACTACTTGGGGTCATAAGAGTCGAGGAAAATCTCGATAACAGGGAATGAAAAGTCAAATAGGAGGCCCAAAGATCCGAGTATACATATTGTTCTACTAACAAGGAAAATAATAATTTCGGAACAAAAGAGATGCCTATGTCGTGACCAGAGACCACCTTTACTTTTTCACCTTACGTCGAAAGAAGAGAATGTATTATAATCGTGCTGCAGATATATGCAATTTTTCGACAGAAAAATCTTATTGCCGAGCTCTGTTAACGAAAAAGTGCATAAATCTTGTCTTTTCAGTGATGGATAGGGACACAAGTAGTTCCTATGAAAATATTTAGCAACCTCGAAGTAACTAAAATTAGTGATTTTACAACAGTACAAAATTTGTCGATTTACTTTAACTTTTGCAATCTTTAAAAATCAGAGAGTTCAACGAAAGTGATACCTGCACCATTGTTTAAACTTACTTTGCTCTATCCGAAGAAAAAAATGGAGCTACTTTTCAGAAAAATATAAATTACCTTTACTTCAAGCAACACTCATGCGAAAGCTATCCGGTTTTAGCTCTAACGTTCGTCATAGACGGATAGAGAGACGTTTTTCCTCTTACGATGTTTTTTGTGTACAGACCCACAAAATGTAGGTTATGACTACAAAAGATGTTATTTTCTATATAGAGTAACAATATTTTTTCACTTTATCGATATCAAAGCCCGACAATACGAGTTTTTCTGTCAAAAAAAAAATGATTATTTCCATTGCAGCATTACAATACTTCCTCATTACCATACACGTACGTAGTAGACGAGAAAGAAAAAGTAAATAAAATGCACAATTTTTTATGTAGCTTTCGCGCTTGAAACGTCAGTTTTTATACCCTGATCCACTCTCAGTCAAGATAAGCATGGTTCGGGTCGTCAGACCAGCGGGAAGTTGGGGACACTTTCTGACGGCTGTACAGTCCCCCATTATTCACGCGGCGCGAAATTATCCCGATGTACATGGATTAGAATAGATGATTTCTAGGTTCTTTCGGTAGCTCAAATTTTGTATATGAACCAAATGTGATGTTAGCTACGAAATTTCAAGGAAAACCTGGAGAGTTGGATCACGACATCAACTGATGCAGTGCCTGTTAACAGATTTTTAATTCGAGTCTTCACGGTGTCAGGAGTTTCGAATCTCGCTAGATTGCTAGGTCAGATTCAGCTGCTGCCTGGAAGAGAATTCCAGCGGCCGGCTGCTTCGATTGGTAGTTGTCCGTAGTTTATCTGATCAACATGAGGTGAATGTCGGAACAGTATCCTAACAAAAGTGCCACGGGCAGTGGGCGATCCTTCTTTCCCCCTTCCTTGTCTTATCCTCGCCCCTTACTTACGTACTCTTACACGTACAGGCATCATAGTATCACTCATGCCGGGAGACGGGTCGGGAGCTTAGAGATTGACCCGGCTGGGGCGGTGCCCCGCTGTTGGGAGATACCTGGGTGAGGAAAAGCTCGCTAGCCGACAGTAGGTCGGCGGCGGATCTCACTATCCAGCGAAGGAAGATCACAGCCACTTCCCGAGAAAAAACATGCACTACACTTACAAGATTAATGGCCTTCGCAGTTGACGAGCTCGGAGTCAGTAATGAACCAAGGAAAAGAAACCGAAGGCGGGTTTCGCCCCGCTACGACAGGCAAGGGAAGCGTCGGGGGCAGCGCGGGGCGATGGGGGCGGCGCCGTCGCCTGGAGAGCCCGGGGCCGCGGGAGGCTGGCGCGCGCGAGGCGGGCGCGAGGCGTGAGTCAGGCGGCGGCTGCGGGCGGTGTCGCACGTGCCGCGGCTCCCAGCGCGCCGCCTAATGAATCCGCCCGCCCCGCCACTTAGCCCACCCCGCCCCCGCCCCCGCCCCGCCCCCGCCCCGCCCCCGCCCCGGTCCCGGGCTGACTCAACGACCCCGCCCGCCCGCCACCCCGCCGCGCACGGTGAGGGCCTTTTTCTGCGCCGCCCTCTGCGGATGGGGTTGTTAACAGCCATTCTTCTGCAGCACGTGCTTGTAAAAACAAGAATGATTGTCTCGGTGGTGGGTGATGTTTTCCATTGCGCTTCGATGCGCCGTGTTACGTATGTGGAACCTAAACTAATTGAACAATGTTTATGGTCATTTCTTGATGTTTGCAATTGGTAGGGGTCTGACAGTTGAAATAGCGGATCGTTGGTTGTGTCTCTGCAAATGTGGCCTCAACATTATCATAACACGATTCGCTCCCGGACGGGTCCCAAAACTTTGCTTGATGGGTTGAATATCACGGCGTGGCTTCTCTCTGTGTATCTGGTAAAAGTGAAAAAAAACTGACATAAACAAGAAGCCAGAGGGAGGGGACGTTATTATAAAAATAAAATTGTGGCATGACTTGTGCAACTACATCTCGAATTCATTTCAACGATGCCTGATTTTATGTGACGAGGTTCAGACCGTCAGCTCTACTCCCTCGGTTGACCACGCAAATTCCACTTCGCAATTAATTCCACTGCGTTTCTTTCGCCATCTAGCAGAAAAAGGAGGCATCACTCAAGGGATTTAAATTTAGCTCAGAGGCTTCTTTATGGTTGAGGATCTTTCACATCTACAACATTGGACAACCGGCTTTACTTCCTCACCGAAGGCAGGCATACGAATTATTTTTTTACCCCCCGAAAGCAGGCGTACGAAGGATTTCGGCTTCGATCGTGTTTGAATCCGCGAACTAGGTAGGGTACAACAGCCAGATACGCAAAACCGTCACTCCACCGAAGTCGAATAGCAGGACGCCGCCTCTCGCGGCCAACCCGGGCGTGTCTTTTCCACCGCCCTCTCGCGCCCTCGCGCGCGGTAATAAAGCGCGCGGCGGGCGATCGCCCTTTCCCGCCCGCGGGCGGTGGCGTCGGCAACAAAGCGCCCCGTCGGACAAAGGCCCTTTTAAAAGTGGCCGCCCCGCCCCGCCCCGCCCAGGGGACGGTTGCCCCGAGGGCGCTGTAAGCGAGCGGGCCTCTTAAGCCGGCGGGAGGCGACGGGGGCGGGGACGGCGACGGCGGCGGGGCGCGTGTCGCGACAATGGCGTCCATTGGCTTGTTGCGCCCCGTGTCCTACACGGAGGAATGCATTAGTGAGACGCGTGGCGACGCGGGGCGGGGCGGCGCGGGGCGGCGCGGGGGAGGGCGCGGGGGAGGGCGCGGGGGAGGGCGCGGGGGAGGGCGCGGGGGAGGGCGCGGGGGAGGGCGCGGGGGAGGGCGCGGGGGAGGGCGCGGGGGAGGGCGCGGGGCGGGAGGGGGCGTGGGGCGGGGCGGGGCGGGGCGGGGCGGGGAAGAGCAGCGGAGGGCGAGAGGCAGCGCGTTCGAGTGGCGGAGAGCTGCTTCGCAAGGGAAGTTCTCCGGAGGGAGACTGGATTTTGCTTTGGGAATGACGTTCATGTCCATGCTTAGCCCGTACTTCAAGCTGTGATGGTGGAAATGAATTTTAAAAAGGTATTTTTTGAGATTTATTTTATTGTTTGCCTTTTTAATCATTGGCCTGTTTGACAAATTGCAACTGTAAGATTGTATTCCGCGTCACAAATAAGCAATTTTGATTGTTCAGGTTTTGCAGGAATACTGAAAGAGGTGAAATTTCGAAATAGATTATGTTGCAGATTTCGTTTTGCAATGACACCTCTGCCTGTCTGTGTAATTATCAGCTCGAAGGCTGATTGCTTTCTCCAGGTCTATAATACTGACGCACTTGACAATTTTGAAGAAGTGAGGTACACTTACCATTACTTTATTCACACACACACACACACACACATATATATATATATATATATATATATATATATATATATATATATATATATATATCAGTGGTCGAGCAGCAAATGGCCTTACAAATATCTGCTTTAGAAACAATGTAAATACTCAGCACGTACCTCCTTTATCAGGCTCCATATTGCTTCGGTCACGACGCCAGTGGTCATTTGTTTTAAAAAGCTGCTTTCTCTTGCCTCCTCCATGAATCGGAATCTTTAGCCTTTAAAACCAGCGTTACTACAATGACTCCCCAATTTAGTTTTCAGAAGATGATGTACTGAGGTTGGTCCTAACTTTCATGACGTGGTACAGTAAAAGCATCCTTGAAACGAAGAATCCGTGAAATGTTCATAGAGAATAATGCTATGATATTTATCTTACTATTTTTTCAATATTTGAAATGAATTTGGTAGCAGAATTCGAGCTAAAATGGAATTATTTATTCTCCAGGCAATTTTATATTGACTACTCAAGCAGAAATATTAAATATGAATTGATGATGTCAGGTTCAATTGAAGGACTTCGGAATATCCAACTTCTAAAGAAAAAGAGAAATTTACGTTGATGATAGTTCGTTGGAGTTTTAATTGATGTAAATTCAATCCATTAGGTTTAAAGCAAGCATTGTTTATCAGAACATGGCTTATATTTTATACATGCTTCTCTTAACCATTTCCCAACTACTCATCGTTGATATTATGTAAAATATTTATTTAAAAAATTTTAAACTTATTTAACTAGTACCGTCTTTCGGGATTGTTCTAGAGCAGCTCCGTGCTGCGGAGGGAACCCCGACACGTGCTGAGAGCAGAGCGCGACTGAGTGCGTCAGTCGTCCGTCCCCGCTCCATCGCCCACGGGCGGGCGCCACCGCCCGCGTCTCGGTCGGCGCTGGGGCGGCGCGCTCCCCCTGTTCCACCGCAAATGCGGCGCATGAAGTTATTTTTTAAGTGACTCAATGGCCCTCGCCACGGCCGCCCGGCACCACGAGGGGGCCCCGCCGGTGACCCTCGCGAAAAACTGTGGGACCCGCCTTCCGCCTCCGCCTGCCCCGACTCCGCTGTCATTTCGTTGTCGCAATCACCGCCGCCGTTGCCTCGATCGCTTGCACTGGTATTACTACAGAATTCGTCCTCCGTGTCATTTTCATGCTGAATCGAAAATTTCTATCCGCGAACCAATTCTATACGTGTTGTATCGATCCCCTGGCATCTCCGCCTCGCAGCTGCTGCCACCAGTGTTTCCAGACTTAATCCCATCCTTTGAATTTTCCAACCCCTTTGACGCAATGTACCTCGCGTTTTACATTTCTTTCGTCTCCTCTCGCCTATATCCAGAACAGTTCTTCTTGTCTTTCCCATCCCCGAATCCACTTGCCACTCCATTTCCAACTCGAAGGTCCCACCATTCTTCTGATCTCTTTTCCTCTCTTTCTACTCTTCCATTAACACTATATTCAGCACAAGTTTCTCGTCGTGCATCTTCTCCCGTTCTCAACTCGCCATACCATCGCTGTCTTTTTCTTTGTTCCCTGCTACTTCATGCTCTTCTTCGTTCCCTGCTTAGTCATTCCGATGTAGAGAACAGCACCTATTCAACTGCCAGTCTGTTTCATATATCCATATCCGCCGTCACCACGAGAGCCTGACCCCTTTGCTACCACCGCTGCAGCCGCCGTCAGCCCGTCACTGCCTCACCACAATCACCACCCGCCAAACCACCACCCCACAACACCGTCACACCACAACGCCTCCTTGCCACTCTGACATAACCACCCCGATTTCTTTCTAGCATCCCCGGTTGACTTGGCTCAGGGCAAGAAGGGTTGCCTCTACAACAAATCTGACCGGGAGTTCCCGGGGTTTGAGTCCCCACAGTGGCAGAAGTTTTGACGCTTGCTAGGTCGAATTCAGTAGCTATCTGGAGGAGAATTCTAGCTTAAGGTTGCTCTGATTTTTAATTTTCCTTGGTTTGAATACCAGGCGAATATCGGAGCAGTTTTGAAACAACAGAGTCACAGGCCGCGCACGATCTTTTCTTTCTCGTTCATGTCTCGTCTTATCTAACACGCACACATATACACTTATTACCTCATTTGTCGTGAGACTGGTCTGGACACTAGGTCTTGTCCCGACTGGGGCGGTACCCGGGTGGCACGGATACTGAGAAGAGTTTCCCCTGCAAGCTAACGTGTAGGTCAGTGCCGGATCTCACGTTTTAGCGTTGGAGGAACTCCGCCACCTCCTGCGATAGGACATGTAACACCCTGACGGGACTGATGACGAATCCTGTTGACGCCCCACAAAATATTCAAGTCACCTCCATCCATACTAACACACACATACACATGCATTACAATATCACGCTGGCAGGGAGTCCACTTGGGGGCGTAGAGCTTATCCTGGGTGGGGCGTTGCCTATCTGTTGGGAGGTACCTGGTTGGAGAAAACCCCGCTAGGCGACGGGCAGGTCAGCGCCGGATCTCACAGTCCAGCGGGGGAAGATCACCGTCCCACCCAGAGGGAAAAAGAACATGAACCACACTTACGGGAGTAATGACTACAGTTGACGCGCCCAGAAACACTAATCAAATCTAATCACCTCGTCATCTCCACTCCGTCTCTCTACTGTTCCCACATCCGCTGCCGCCGCCGTCGCCGTCGCCGTCGCCGCCACCGCCACCGCCACCGCCACCGCCACCGCCACCGCCACCGCCACCGCCACCGCCACCGCCACCGCCACCGCCACCGCCACCGCCACCACCACCGTCGTCGCCACCACCACCGTCGTCGCCACCACCACCGTCGTCGCCACCGCCACCGTCGTCGCCACCGCCACCGCCGTCGCTACCACAACCGCCGTCGCCACCACCACCGCCATCCCCCCACCAAAGGGCGCCACCGCCGCCCTAACACCGCCGGCTGGGGCAGTGCGCGCCCTTTCGCTGCCCTGTGGTTGCGCACTTGTGCTTTATTTTGCGAGGCAGCGTGCGCGATGTGCCGCGTCGGCCGAGGAGCAACCGCGAACGGCGGGAACATCAACCGGCGGCGGGGAGCGCGCGGGGGGTTGGAGTCTATTTGTTGCCATGGCAACGCCGCCGCCGCCAGAGACTTCAGGGTCGTCCTTCTCGAGCCACCGCCGGGAAAGTGCTGTTGCAGTGGAGTTCTACTCATGCAGCCTAAAAAACGAGTTTAACGTTGATGATATCGTTCGACGCTCTTCAGCAGTTTGTGCATTCTCTTACGTGTAAAGGTAGGCTTTCCGCTCCGCTCGTTTGAAGTGGGAGAAGATACGAAATTTTGCCAGGAAGAGCATTTCCACTCGCTTATCGTGCAGATTAAAGGTATAAATATTTAATGTGTTATCTTTAGTACGGAATAATTTATCTACGTAGCATAGTGCAGAATTTAGGATGAACATGATGCTGTTTAATGCATGTTAATCCGGTAGTTTTATTTTGTTTACAAAAGACAGCAAATATGCAGCGTTTCTGCCCAAATGTATTTAATGCTACAAAGCATCTGTACTGATTACTATATTGTTGCACGCGTGGTTTCAACAACACTAGAATGATATTACTCTCACTGTGAGGCATAAAAGACAGGCGCGTTTCGCTACAATTTTGATTTTACTATTTTAGCTGGCGCATGGGATATTCAATCAATTCCTCGCATAGGTGCTTTCAACGCTCCAAAACCCTTTCTTTCACAAACTCAATTAAAATGCTATGGAAGGGATCGAAAGATGGTCAGTTCCCCGCTAAAAGACCGGGACGCGTCGAATTCTCGGTCTCACTTGCTCACAATGGTGGAACGGTCGAGGTCTGTTACAGGATTACTTGATGTAGGATGATGTTTTCTTATTACTCGTACAATAATGGTTAATAAGAAATTGATAATGACCGTAATATAATGAAGTATGATTGATCAATTATAAAACGAGGGGTTGTGACGAACTAGTTTTATGAATAATAAAGGAATGACTATTGTAATCATGTTTCTTTATTCCTATTTTAAACCTGGTTTAATATGGTTTTAGTATGTTAAAGGTTGCGGATGAAAGCTTGAAACACTGCTGAGAAGTCGAATAAGGATTAGTTATTTGATTAATTTATTTTGATAGTTTTCACCAAAAAACATTAAAAAATGTGTGTGAGACATATCGAGAACAATCATCATGATGTAATCCACTCGCGGTTTTCAAACAACGTATTGTTTAAATTTATTTTCTATTCAAATAAATGCACATTATTGAATTAATATTTGAACATAGAAATGTAAAGCACTGCTATATTAAGGAAATGAGCAGACAAAGAAATAATACAAGACCCAGTGAATGTTATACCTTATAACAATTGAGTAGGTACTTTTGAAAGTACTGTTGACAAGTGACTTGTTTATAAACTAAAATAATTTCTTAGTTAATAATTTTGAAGGATTTTTAAAATAATTAGATGCGTAGGACAATGTTGCAAATATATGTTGATAGAAGGAAGAATATACCCAAAGTGTGAACTGCATTATTGGACAGAGAGACACTGTGCGGCTCAGAAGCGTTAGAGGAAAAAAATAAGCAATTCCGAACACGTTCTAGAGACGGGATAATACTCGTAGTGATGATGAAGACAATGAGTGAGTAGCGAATCCGAGAGCATCAACTACAGAGGTCACTCGTCTTGTAGGTGTAGTTTAAGGTCCTCCTCCACTAGGACGTGAGATCCGGTGCCGACCTGCAGGCTGACTATCGATGTTTTCCTTCTCTAGGTAACTTCTCCAGCGGGCCACCACCTCAGCAGCCACTAGCTCTAAGCTCCCGCCTGGCGTCCCGTCGTGTTCGCATGTGAAGTGCATGTAAGGAAAGAGGAGATAAAGAGGAAAAGATGCTGGATGGGCCGTGGCCCTGTGTTATAGTTCTACGCCGGCATTCATCAAGTATTATCCGACAAACCACGGAAAACTACCGAAGAGATCAGCCGGTCGCAGGAATTCTCCTCCTAAGGTTAGTCAAAATCGGCTCACGCCAGTCCGGATGGTCGGAAGGCAGTACAGCCGTAGCGATCTCGGACCGAAGGATCGCGGGTTCGAATCCCTCGGCCTCGGGCATGGTTGTATTGTGTTCGCCATTTCACCCTCAATAATCATGTTGTGTCATCCTCATAGTTACAATACCTTTACAAGCAATAGTGGTCGCTAATGACCTAGAAGTTGATACGACCTTAAATAACAAAAAAAGAAAAAAAAGAGGTTCAGCTGTGTAGCCAGTGTCTAAAATCCGCCACCGTCGGACTCAAACCCTTGGATCTCCCAGGCAACGAAGCAGAGCTGACCATGTTGCCACTGAGCTATCACAGCCCATACAATGAACGAAGATAGCAACGACAGTGATGATCAAACTAAAGCAACTTCATTTTCATTCAATAAAAAAAACAAATATCCATATATTTTTGACAATCAAAATTCATTAAATATATAATCAAAACTAATTGGATACTTGTGTTTTTATTGTTAATTTAATGTGGCAATTATAACAATTTAAGATTTTTCTGTGGTTTATTTCCTTTCGTTCATACTATTTTTTTCTAAACAAAATGTACATTTAATGTTGCATGGCTCTGGGTTAGGGCCTTCCACGGAGCAACTGTCCCCACGGGCGGGGAGGGCGCTCGCCCCAGCGCCAGGCCTCGGCGGGGGCTGGCTCGGTGGCAGGCGGAGGGGGCGGGGCGGCCGCTAAAAGCGCAAGCGATCGAGAGGCCTGAATAAAAGATGCGCGCGCGGCGCCCCGCAGCGCAGCTCTTCATTCCGCGCGACGCGAGGCGGCGCGAAGCGACGAGGTGTCACTCAGTCAGAGCTCCCATGCGCCCGCGGGGAGCCCTCCCCGCGCGCCCGGGGGCTTGTCACGGCCCGTCAACTCCCGTCTCCCACCACGCCCCGCCCCTCCCCGCTCCGCCCCACCCCGCTCCGCCTCACCCCGCTCCGTCCCGCCCCGCCCCGCCCGGCCCCGCCTGACCCCGCCCCGCCCGGCCCCGCCCGGCCCCGCCCGGCCCCGCCCGGCCCCGCCCGGCCCCGCCCGGCCCCGACCGGCCCCGCCCGGCCCCGCCCGGCCCCGCCCGGCCCCGCCCCGCCTCGCCCCGCCTGGCTCGGCCCCGGCCCGGCCCGGCCCCGCCCCGCCCCGCCCCGCCCCGCTCCGACCCGCTCCGCCACGCCCCACCCCGACCCGGTCCGCCCCGCTCCGCCCCGCTCCACCACGCCACGCCTCGACCCGCCACGCCACGCCACGCCACGCCACGCCACGCCCCGACACGCCCCGCCCCGCCCCGCCCCGCCCCGCCTGGCCCCGCCCCGCTTCGCTCCGCCACGACGACTCTCTCAGTTCCGCGGAGAGGACGGAATAGGGCACGCACTCATATGGCGCGTGAAACGCGATTCTGCGACACCTAGTCTTATGAGTAGGGGGCGGATTTTAATGAAGTGGCATTTTTTTTACTTTAGAACAATACTGTTTAGTATGGCATTAATTTTGTCACGACGAAATGAAATGATCTATTTTTATATTTTTGTATTTGTCGTCAATTTCGACAGTCTTTTTATCTTTTCTTGTAATTTTTAAAGCATATTTCCCTGACTCTATTGATTTTAATATCATTTTAACGGTGCTTGCTTCAAATAATATTTCAGAGATGCAGCAAATCTTCTCCACAGAATTCCTGAGTAACCAATTCGATTTCTTCGCTCAGAAATTGTAATAACATACGGTGTGAGTATGTATTTTAAGGTTCCCGTGACACCTATCAGCGCCATTGTCGGTTTGGCCGATTTCGGGGTACCTAAAGATTGAGATAAAGAACAGCCCAAACTAAATGTTTGCGAGGTGAGTTCATTTGAACGAATGGATGAAACCTCGATTGCATCACTGACATATCCAACCTTTTCAGATGTTCATCCGAGCTGGTTTTGATCATGTTTTCACATTTTTTTGCTATTACAGCATTAAGAAAACTTTAAGAGCATTTTATTGATCATTTTGGGTGCTGTTTGCAAGATATTTGCTATATTAGGAAAGTACTTGCAAATATTTTGATTAATTAGTTTCATGTAATTAATAGTGCATTGAGGAACAAATTTTAAACTCCCAACTTGTTGGAACATGCATTCTAGAAATGAACGAGTTCGATAAAAGAAGGGAATTGGATATAATATTAAATGGATTCCGGATTCCTGATTCTTGATTAAGTGAATCGAGATTGCTGTTTTGTAAATAAAGGTGGACAAAACTGTATTTGAATTGAAATACCTGTTTTCACTAACTGCCTGTATGTAGCATTTAGAAATCTCTAGGCAGAAATAATAATTTTTATCAATTTGTCGTAAATAATTCGTAAACCATTTATTTTGTTTTGCTAGATTAAAGTACGAGGCGCACTGAGAATAAAAACACTATTTCATGGAAAAACTTTATTGTAGCAGGTAAGCACATGTACTATTTTATCCACGTAACAACTACCAGCATCGAGTCATTCGTCTTGCAGTGGGATCAACATTTGTGTCCATGTGTCGTTAAAGTCTTCCAACTGGTATAAATGTCAGTGTTTGCCACCTGCCAGTCTGGGTTACTGTGATACACCTGATACATACAGGACCGGAACTTTGTAAGGAAATATGGAAATCACTGAGGGGCGAGAACCGGACTGTTGAGTGCTCACACACAAACTGCGACGATGTCTGGACATCGCCCTCGTTAAGTTTCCAGTCTGAGGGAATGGTTGAACACAATCAAGTGTTTTATTAGCTTTTGTGGCGTCTTTGCCGGGGCAAATAAATACAGACGTGAACGGCTTGTAAATATTTAGTATTTATTACAAGAAGAATACTCCGACACCAAAACACTATATACAATATTTACAATTGAAGTTAACCGTTACAAGAAGGAACTTTCCCTGGTTACCACCACCGCTGGCCCGATAATTAATTACCATCCCCGGTGTGATGCACCAGTACCTTACGCGAACATACACGCGAGTATGCCGCACCTGCTGTCACGACGTAGCACGCCGGCTTCGATTCCCGCCTCGGTAGCCTATGCATTACCATGCAACGCCGCGCACAACCCTCACGACGCCCTACCGACGCGCTCACCTCTGGAGACTCACAAGAATAGAAGGCTGCTCTCAAGTCGGATTCTGCTTATATAGCCTGTGGCAGGTTGACGGAAGCGCGTCACCCGCAGTGACCGCCGGGGTTTCCAAACCTGCACCCACGACCCGCATTCCTATGTGCAGCCCCGCGTCACTTCCGCCAGGGCTGTCCAAATGGCTACTATAGTACGTTTGTACTGGCGACAGATATGACGCCACAAACTCCTCTATACCCCCCCGGGAATTTTCGTCGCAGTTGCAATCAACACAGAAGGAAAATTCCACAAGTGTGAAAGTCCTAGGCCGATCGGCTCACATTATATACAACTGCGCCTGACCTGGCTAATTACACAGATAAAGAACAAACAGAGAATGCCCTACTAACCTACCCCATTGACATTTTTTTATTCTACATTGTACATTGTACTTGAAATATTAAAAATCTTGCCGTACGGTCGGTCCCTCTTATGCATTGTTACGAATTTTCAGCCTGGTGTGGTAACCTCTAATAACCATAGTATGTTCCTTTCCCTTTTACAACCAAATTCTTAAATTAAATTAATTTTGTACAATACACTCACTACCAAAATGACACATACAATATCACCAATATAGCCACAAACATTACATCAAAACATTCAAAATCATATACAGTTCTATACACACAACTGACACACTGAATTACAAAACCCTATACATTGATAAAAGCACAAAAAAAAACAACAATAAACTAACATTTATCCTGTTTTACATTTAAAACCACATACAGTGATACACTTAAAATGAAACAAATAAACAATTTTTACATTTCTCTCTTGAAGGATTGTACAAAGTTTTTCTTCTTGCCAGAATGAATATAAATGAATACAAAAGTTCATGATATTTGCTGGAACTATTCTTCCGAAGGCTTCTTGGGAAAAGTTTACTCAATCTTGACACAACACAACAAACATCACATTCACCTATACATCATTCTTCTTGCACTATTTGTTTTGCACTGTGTTCCAGTGTTTTCGGCGCACACGTATCGGCATTGCCGGGTGCAGTGTGCCCCTCTGCAACTTCGGACACTGTCTGGCGCTCATTTTCAAACACCCTACTGAGAATGTCAGCATTTACGTTTAATATCCCTTTCCTATGGCTTATGATAATGTTGTAATGCTGAATCGCCAAAGACCACCTAAGCAATCTAGGATTATTCCCAGCATTCTGTTGTAACCAGACTAAAGGGTTATGATCCGTTTCTATCTTTAGCAAAACATTACCGTCTAAATAGTAACGCAACTTCCCTAAACCCCAAATTAAAGCCGCACACTCTTTCTCCGTGGTGCTCCATTTTAATTCCCCGTCTGAGAATTTTTTACTGAGAAAAAGAATCGGATTTTCATTTCCTTCCTGATCTAACTGTGATAACACAATGGCTGCTCCCCTAAGTGCCGCATCACATTGCAGTAAAAATGGCTTACTAAAATCAGGTGCATGTGTGACTGCCCCCTGACACAGTGCGTCGCGAAGCTGTATAAACGAGTTTTCGCACTCTTCCGACCACCGGATTTTGCCTTGCCTATGTGTTCCCCTCAATAGATCAGTGAGCGCAGCTGATTTCTCCGAGAAATTTCTGATGAACCGTTTATAATACGATATCAGACCTATAAATTTACGGATTTCCTTTTTTGTCGTAGGCCGTGGATATTCTTTTATTACTTGAACTTTGGCTTCATTTGGTCTCATCAGACCACTGCCAATCTCGTATCCTAAGAACGTAACCGATTTCCTAGCGAACTTACATTTCGCCGGTTGCACGCGTAAATTGGCTTCACGTAACTTTTGGAATACGATTCTGAGATGTTTGCAGTGATCATCCCAGTTGTCGCTAAAGATTGCAATGTCATCCATATATGGGACGGCGAACTCCGCGCAATCTTTCAGTAGTGCCTCCATAAGCTTGCTGCAAACATATGGTGCATTTTTGATGCCGAAAGGCATCCTGAGGGGTTTATAAGACCCGAATTTCGTCGTAAAGGTGGCATACCGTTGTGCGCGCTCGCTCATTAGGATCTGCCAAAATCCTTTACATAAGTCCGTTGTGGTTATGATTTTGGCCCTCGCAACTGTTTCAATTCGCTCGGCTAAACTCGGAAGCGGGAAATATTCAGTACGAATAACCTGATTCAACTTGCGGTAGTCAATACATGGCCTGGGTTTTTTTCCGGGTGCTTCCACCAAAATCATAGGGGATGTGAAATCCGAATCTGAAGGCTCGATGATACCATCCCTTAGCATTTTCGCGATTTCTTCCTGGAGGATTTTTGTTTGGCGATGTGACGTGCGATACGGAGCGCTCCTCACCCTTGCATTTTCGTCCAGCAACTCGATGTCCATCTGAACATTCTTTGTGAGCCCGGGCCTATCAGAAAAGATGTCCCTAAACTCAATTACAAGTTCTCTCAGCCTTTCACTTCCTTCCGGCTCCATTTCTGTGCCCGCGAGCATTGCCTCTACATCAAATTCCTCCGGTTCTAATTTTAAGGCGTATTTCTCTATTCCGTCCTCCATAAATTCACCTATTCCTTGATCGATAATAAAATTGACATACTCTGTCCTTTGTACGTATGCTTTGATCATATTGACATGATATACCTTGCCTGTGCTTTTGTTCGGCATTTGAATGACGTAATTCGTGTCAGACACCTTCTCTACTATCTCTCCCGGTCCTATCCATTGCACAGATAATTTACGTACCTTGTTCGGAGCAAACACTAATACTTTGTCTCCTACATTAAATGTGCGTATCACTGCTTTCTTATCATACCAGGTTTTCCTTTTCACCTGAAGTGCCGATAGTTTTTCATGAGCGGCGTCCCTAATTACTTTCAATCTATTCGCCAGACGAAATATATATTCCGTTACCTCGCTACTTTCCGGCTCTATTCCAGAGAGATTCTCGTAGAGCAACGTAATAGGAGTCCTTAAATTCCTACCAAATACCAATTCTGCGGGCGAGAATCCAAAACTTTCGTGAAAACTTGTTCTTAAAGCGAACAATATGGCCGGGATCTGTTTTTTCCCAGTCAGTTCCAGCTTCCAGACACAGAACTTTGAACAGCCTATTCATAGTACTATGTACACGCTCAACCGGATTGGTCTGCGGATGATAAACCGAACTATGGATCAATTTAATCCCAAATTTATTTGCAAATTCTGCCATCAGCGTGCTTCTGAAGCACGGGCCCTGATCTGTTTGAATTTCCCGTGGGAAACCGGTTCTGCTGAACAACTGCAAAAGCGCATCAATTACAGTAGGAGTTTGAAGGTCTGGAATCGGTATTGCTTCGGGGTACCTCGATGCAACACAAATAGCAGTAAGTACATGAACATTTCCGGTACTGCTTCTCTGAAACGGGCCTATCGTATCTAAATTTAATCGCGAAAAGACCTCTCTTATAGTGGGGACCAATACTAAAGGTGCCTTCTTCCTATCACCACTATGACCTACGCGCTGGCAGCTGTCGCATGAACGCACAAATTGCTCCATCTCTTTAAAACAATTTGGCCAGAAGAAGTGCTTAGACAAATTGTTCTTCGATTTAGCTATTCCTAGATGAGCACTGACAACTTCATGACAAATCCTTAATATAGGCCCACGAAATATACCGGGCACAACTAACATTTCGTAAATGTCGCCTTTTTTGCTCTTCCGCTTCTTATATAATAATGAATTCCTAACAAAATAGGTATCTCTTTCCGATTCTGCTTTTACATCTTTATACTTTTCAAACAAAGTATTTACACTCTCATCTTCCTTCTGCGCCGCGCTGAATTCTTCCGTATTTACCTTCAACATTTCCGCGATCGGCACTGCCAATTCTAATTCTTCTCCGTCTGTTACTAGACAGAATTCCGGGAATTCCTCCGACGGCTCATGCTCGTCTTCGCCCGGCTTTCCTGTCAGGTCGCCCCTCCGCCTCCGGCAATTTTACCTGCGAGTTCCCCGAATCATCTGCTTTTGTTCTGCCTTCTGCCGCAGCCTTACTGCGCGTCATAACCATGTTCACAGTTTGTTCTTCTACAAGGCCCTGTTTAATATCCTGCAGAAGTTGATACGTTCTGTTACTTAATAGATAATAACTAAGTTGATTCTCCTTCGGCACTATAGCGGCCCTAGTGATTACATTACCTAATTCCGAATTTAGGCGAATTTCCGCCACCGGCAAATTAATGGCAGTCGAATGAAGCGGCTGTTTGATCCAGACCGATTCGCCCGTATAATCACGATCTGTGACTAAATTTGCGGATACAAGATCAAATGACGCGCCCGTGTCTCTTAAGATCTCAGTCGGCTGCTCATTCACGGTCCCTGTCACAATGTGCTGCCTCAGGAATTCCTTTGCCTCGGGTTCACACACGTGATTTACTTGATTGCCCTGTTTCCGCGGACAGTTCTTAACCAAGTGCGTTGTCGACTGACATTCGTAACACTTGCGGACATACGGTGCCTCGAATTCCTTCTTCGCGCTATGTTTCTCTAATCCATTAGTACTTCCTGCCGACTTGGGGGCCACGTGAGGAGCAACAGGTGCCCTGTTGTTTCCTTGTTCTTTCCGGAATGTTCTTTCCGGCCGGAAAGATGGTAACTGTGGCTTCTTCCACCCTTGCCGCGCATTCTCGTACGCATCTAATCTTTTCGCAAACTCAAGCGGGTTCGCAAATTCGGCCCATTTATCCACAAAATGTTCCCGCATATCCCCTGGAACTTTATGCTTCATTTGATCGGGCTACGATCAAATTCAATAAACCCTCGAATGTGTTTATTTTAAGTCCCGCTACCCACTCTCTGGCATAGTTTAACAATTCCCTCGCGAATATGCTCCAAGTCGCTCCGTTTTTGCTATGTTTCCTAAATAACTGCCGGAATTTCTCGGCATCAAACCGGTACAGTTCTAATAATTTCAATTTCAGCTCCGCATAATCTAACGCTTCTTCCTGTTCGTCTAAAGTAAGCCATGTGTTAACATTATGCGGAAGTAATCCGATTAAATTAACAACCCAATCTTCTTCGCAGATTTTCAATTGCCTGCACTGGCTTTCAAACGCGCTCAGATAAGACGTGATATCGTCCTGCTCTCCTTTAAACCTACCAATTATTTGGCCTATTCTAATATATTCTCTCGCGTGTTCCGAGCGCGCTTCCGAACGAATCTCCGAATTTGTTTCGCCCGTCTGGGCATTCTGCGCTCTCGCAAGTTCTAATTGATACTCCCTTTCTTTATCTCTCTCCTGCCTTTCTTCTAATATTCTCCTATCTTCCCTTTCTCTTTCCTCTGCCAGCATTCTATCCCTCCTATCTCTTTCCTCTGCTAGCATTCTATCCTTCCTATCTCTTTCGTGCTGTTGCCCTAATTCCTCCGTTAATTCAACGGAATAATCCTCATGCTCTACTATCAATTTCTTTAAAATCGGATTCGTTTCCGATCCATCTAATTCTATTTCCTAAATCCCTGGCGATTCGGATCATTCCCTCCTTTCGAAATCTCAGTAAATGCGCCATTGCTTTCAAACAGTGCCCTACGTTGCAAAAGAACACACTTACCCTCCGCTTCCACTGCTTGCACGTGGCTGCTTCTGCTGCTTATGCGTGCACGTTCGGCGCTGGCGGATGTCGTGATGAGATGGATGGATTGGCTGCAACTCGTCCTTCCTTCCCGTCCCTTCCTTCCTTCCTGTCCTTCTGCTTGAAGTTTTCGCCCCGCCGATGTACTCGCACGTTTTCGTTCGCGTTTTACTTGTTTCGCGCACTATGAATATATTTACGTCGAAACTGTTCCCTGGCTGAGCTTTGCTCGCTCGCCCCACTATTTAAACTTTCTCCGGCGGATACCTGCGGCCAAATTTACTTTCACTTCCGCGTGCCGATCCGCTGTTCTGGCTGACTGTCCCGCTGGTGCTAAGCGCCCTACCTGCAGGGTATTTTGTTCGTTTCTATAGCTGTTGCTACACTACCGACCGAACCTTGCACGTGAAACGCAGAATTCTATTCCTCCTACGCTCACTAATTACCCATGGACGGATGAAGCCCCTTACTGGCGTAATTATTCTACCTGCCGGTCCTGGCGTGCCTCCGTGTGATGCTGCCTACCACAGACAAACACCGCACATACACAACTGCGTGGTCGTTTACTAACCATAAACTGCGTACTTGAACCGCTACCTACGCTATACTACGTGGTAATTCTTGAACTGCTGCCACCATTTTACACCTACGTGGTAGTTCGTGATCCGCTGCATACACTACACGTGCGTGGTAGTTCCTAAACCGCTGCTTACACTACACGTGCGTGGTAGTTCGTTAACCGCTGGCACTATTCTACGTGCGTGGTAGTTCTTTAACCGCTGGCACTATTCTACGTGCGTGGTAGTTCTTTAACCGCTGGCACTATTCTACGTGCGTGGTAGTTCTTTAACCGCTGCCACCATTCTATTCCTCCTACGTCTGTGGCGTCTTTGCCGGGGCAAATAAATACAGACGTGAACGGCTTGTAAATATTTAGTATTTATTACAAGAAGAATACTCCGACACCAAAACACTATATACAATATTTACAATTGAAGTTAACCGTTACAAGAAGGAACTTTCCCTGGTTACCACCACCGCTGGCCCGATAATTAATTACCATCCCCGGTGTGATGCACCAGTACCTTACGCGAACATACACGCGAGTATGCCGCACCTGCTGTCACGACGTAGCACGCCGGCTTCGATTCCCGCCTCGGTAGCCTATGCATTACCATGCAACGCCGCGCACAACCCTCACGACGCCCTACCGACGCGCTCACCTCTGGAGACTCACAAGAATAGAAGGCTGCTCTCAAGTCGGATTCTGCTTATATAGCCTGTGGCAGGTTGACGGAAGCGCGTCACCCGCAGTGACCGCCGGGGTTTCCAAACCTGCACCCACGACCCGCATTCCTATGTGCAGCCCCGCGTCACTTCCGCCAGGGCTGTCCAAATGGCTACTATAGTACGTTTGTACTGGCGACAGATATGACGCCACACTTTCCAAAAATGGCATCATTCACTTTCAAGCGAGGCTTGCAAGCCTGGTTTGTGCCGGTTGTAAATATGTCGATGCTGCATTGTACCTTTAGGTTGTTCCACTGCGAAAACAATGCGGCGGCAACAGATTTACAGCTTGCTAGCCTTGCAGCGTTTGCTTAAGGGGGATTAAAGCCCTTTAGACTCTTCATTCCTGCTTATTCCAGTCATCTACTATAGCCTGTATTGGCCACACAGCTTTCTCTCTTATTTAGTGTTCCCCTTATTGTAGTTCAGATGCGAGATAATTCCCAATAGTTTGTGGCCAATATAGTATATTTAAACTGTTTAATAATTTCTCTTTTATATTGAAATATTTAAATTTGCTAAGAAAAATACTGATAAACACTTAAACTACGTAATTTTTATAATTTTCACCGCCTTTTGTTACTAATTTGACTCAATTACGGACAGAAAAATGTTCCGCAACCGCGAAGAAATCCAAATTGTGATCACTTTACCGAGTAACAATGTATTTTTAATAATTAAATCTGTTACAGGTGTACTTTAAACGATGAATTTTTCTGTTTTCTTAAACTTTCATAATTATCAATAAAAAATTAAGGTGAAACATTGGGTTTTAAATATTTTTTAATGAATCAAATATGCGATGTCTGTGCGTGAATTAGGACATGGCTGCCTACACTCACATTAATGAAACAAGCACCGAGATGGTCGCACGGGCAACATCGGGTAGACTTGTCAACGTTCTGCACAGAGATGGGGCTAAGGGCTACCTCTCTCTCGTTGTTGAATGTTCGGAAATCTCGACAGGGCTGCCCGACTTAACGACTGTCGATTAATGCCACAGCAGTTCCTCTGACCGGGTGTCCTGGGATTCGAGTCCCGGCGATGTCAGGATTTTCGACAATACCTGCATAGCTAGGTCGAATTCAGTCGCTGTCTGGAGGAGCATCCTAGCAGTCGGCTAATCCGATCGGTAGTTTTTCAGAGGTTTCTCCCGATAATACCAGGTGAATGCTGGAGCAGTGCCCTAACAAACGAGCCACTGCAGCGGTATTTTCTTCCTCTTTCTACTTCTATCCTACTTCTTACTACAAAACACACTTACATACTATACACTATCGCACTTGTTGGGAGATCAGCCAGAAACTTAGAGCTTGTCCCGGCTGGGACGGTGCCCTGCTGGTGAGAGATACCTCGTTGGGGAACTGGCGACTGATTGGTCGGCGATAGGTCTTGTCATCCAGCGAGGAAAGAACACCGCCAACTCCAGCGATAAAAACATTCATTGAACTTAGCAGTTGACGCACCAGACATGCTCCGACGACAGGTCCTCATAGGTAAGCGGCAGGGACCGCCGAAAACCGTAGCAGGTCCCTCGGGCGCAAATAGATGGCACCTGGGAAACTGAGAAGAGGGAAAAATGGAGAAGCTGTGAAGATGAGAAAGTATAGTTTAATAAAAAACGAAACGATTTAATGACCCATGTAAACGTGTTTCATCGGTAACTATTAGTTAACAGAAACTCAGTATTCCGAAAATACCGTTTATACGAAAATACCAGAACGAAAACCGAACAAAACTACTAGTATTAATTGTACCGTGCCATAGCCTAATTTATTCTGTAGGTTTACAATGTAAGAGGACATAGATACTTTTATTTTAATTTTTCTACATCCCTCCATCTTGTCTATCTATCTATCTATCTATCTATCTATCTATCTATCTATCTATCTATCTATCTATCTATCTATCTATCTATCTATCTATCTATCTATATCTATCTATCTATCTATCTATCTATCTATCTATCTATCTATCTATCTATCTTTTTTTTTTTTTTTTTTTTTTTTTTTTTTTTTTTTTTTACGAGGGGAACTGTGGAAATCTTCAAAAGACGAAGAGGAGCCCGCACTCCTCAACAGTGTGAGATTTTTACCCACTAAAACCACAAACCCTTTGTGTTCCTGGCGTTATCCACCCTGGAACCGCAGTTATGCATTACTTCAGGATGGTGCCAGCTGTATTACTTCGAGGTGTTATTCAGATTCAGCTATGACTGGTTTCTTTCGTCTTCTTCCTTCTTCTTGAGAATGGCGGTGATATATTTCTCTATTGCTGTCCACTTCGCCTTGTTACAGATCATAAGTGTGACCATGTTTTCTGGTGAGACATTACACCCGACCTCCCATATCATGCGATGCCTTAGCGTGTCCCATCTCGGGCAATGGAACAGCGTATGTTCGGCGTCATCTACTTCATGGCTGCAGTAGAAGCATACCGCGTCTTCTGTCTTGCTAAATCTTTTAAGGTATGCCTTAAAACATCCATGCCCTGTGAATGCCTGAGTTAAGTGGTATGTCACGGACCCGTGTTTGCGGCTTATCCATTTGGATATATTCGGGATGAGCCTATGAGTCCATCTGCCGGTCTCCTCTCTGTCCCAGCGTTTCTGCCAGCGGTGCATCACTTTTTCTTTCGCTTTTTTAATTGCGCTATCCTTATCTTGTTGTGTTCGCCTTTCCGTTGCCTTCTTGCTCATGGGAGTAGTTGTAAACTTCTTTCCTTTCTAGAGCAAGCAGGTCAATAGGAGGGACGTTCGCCAGCAGAAGAACCGCACTTCCGGATACAGTTCTATACGCCGATGTTATGCGTAGAGCTCCTTTCCTCTGGACAGACTGCATTTTCCTTCTCAGATTATTGTTTTGAAGAGCTTCTGCCCAGATCGGTGCTGCATAGAGCATTTTCGAGTGCATCACACTCATTAAAATTCGTCTCGTCTTTTCGCTGGGGCCCCTGGTGTTCGGCATCAATCTGGAAAGCGTTGCTGCTATTTGTAGGGCTTTTTCCGTCGTCTCACTAATGTGTGGTCCAAAACTGAGCTTCCTGTCAATTTTCATTCCTAGGTAGCGAAGGCTCTTGCCACATTGTATTTTTTCCTTGCCTATTAGGAATGTTGGGTTGGAGTAGGAACGTCTTTCGGTGATAAGCAATGCTTCCGTTTTATGGACTGCCACTTCCAGCCCTTTGGACGTCAGCCATTTCATCACTCTTCTCAGGGTGTCGTTTACAATGACCTCTAGTAGGGCCGATGTTTCCGCTGTTGCCACTATTATTGCATCGTCTGCGAAGCCTACTATTGAGACATTTTGCGGGAGTTTCATTCCCAGTAGACTGTCGTACATAATGTTCCATAAGACAGGACCAAGTTTTGAACCTTGTGGGACACCACAGGTCATCTCAATTTCAATGGGTTCTCCTTCACCTTCGTAAATTGTCCTTCGAATCGCTTAGGTAGCTCCCGTATCATACTGGTGAGGTACTCTGGGGTGTTCTTCTCTATCAGAGCCTTGATAATCTCCTCCCATTTGGCCGAGTTAAAGGCGTTCCTGATATCGAGCGTTACGAGGGCACAGAATTCTTTTTTTGGTCCCTCTTTGGCTTCTCTTGCCTTTTCTACGACTGCTTTGATAGCGTCGACTGTCGATCTGCATTTTCGGAAGCCATATTGCATTTCCGACAGACCGTGTGTTTCCTGTAGCCATGTCTGTAGTCTTTGCAGGATCAGGCCCTCAAATACCTTTCCCATCGTGTCTAGTAGACAGATTGGTCTGTAAGATGTGGGCTCGTGTTGTGGTTTGCTGCCTTTTAAGAGGAGTACAAGTTTCTGCTTTTTCCATACACTCGGAAAAACGTTTTCCTTCAAGCATCTATTATACGCTTTCAGAAGAAGTTGAGGATGGACCTTTGCCACTGTCTTCAGAATTTCATTGTGTACCCCGTCGAGTCCTGGGGCCTTTTTGTTCTTAAGAGTACTGCATACTTTCTGTAGCTCTTCTGGGGAAAACATTTGGTCTTCTGTAATTTTACAGGGCTGCCATTGTTCAATCGATGGTTTCTGATGCGATGGAAACAAATTCTTTATGATTTGGATTACCCATGTAGGATCATCCAATCCGGGTGATTTCCGCCTGCAATTTACCTGTAGTTTTTTTGTCACAATTTGGTATGGTTTGCCCCATGGGTCGTTGTCTATTTCCTTTAGTAGCTCCGTCCAGCAGAGGTTTTTACTTTTGCTGATGGCGTGTTTTAGTTCCTGTCTGCATTGTCGAAGCGCCTCTCTTAATGTCTGCGATCCTTTGGAGCGCGTGTATTGACGTCTCGTTTTTTTGCATTTTTCTCTCAGGTCTGAGATTTCGTCCGTCCACCAGTACATTGGCTTCCGAGTGGGGTTGGTATTTGATCTCTTTGGCATAGATCGGTTGCACGCCTCCTTGACTGTTTTAATTGTTAGACCCAGTAGTTTGTTTCCTGGGCCTTCTGTCCAGTTTAGTTCGTCCAGGGTCGCTTGTTCCTTCAGAAACTCTTCTAGAGCTTTCTGGTCTAGTTTTTTCACGTTCCATGAGGTTTTCAGCTTCTTTTCCCGTACTTTAATTCTCTGCGTTTTATTTTCTATGCCGAACTCTATATAATTATGGTCACTGAGAGAGACGTCTTCCAGAACCGTCCAGTCGTGTATTTGTCCCGCAGTTTTCCTTGAGGACAGAGTCAGGTCTATGACTGATCTCGAGTTGTATCTCTCGTAGGTTGCTACTCCTCCGTTGTTCAGCACCACGAGGTTTCTCCTAGCTACCATATCTGTGACAAGAGACCCTCTTCTGTCGCTTCTTGATGACTCCCACTCCGAGGATTTCGCGTTGAAGTCCCCGGCTATTAAGACTTCTCCAGTAGCGGTCCGAATGTCATCTTCTAGGTTGTGCACTTCTGTTTCGAATGTATGAAAGGGGTCATTCGGTGAGAAGTAGCAGCTATAAATTCGAAGGGACCCTACTTCGATCCATACGAAGCCCTTGTTCTTTTCTTCCACCCTTCGAATTTCCAGATCTGGGTTGGCGACGTAGAGAGCTGATTTGCCTGATAGATCCTGGTACCATGTTCCTGAGACTGGCTTCCTGTATTGTTCCGATATTATGGCTATATCGATTCTTTTTTCTTGTACCGTTTGCAGGAGTAGGTCTTGTGCCTGCCTGCCTTTCCCTAGGTTTATTTGCAGGAATTTTAGCTCCATTGTTTCTTTTGCTTAGTTAGCGCATTTTGAAACGACGTGCAAAGTTTACTGCCCGGGCGATGTTGGTTGTTGACATTGCTGTCCTTGCAGGATAGGCAGGCAGTCTCCGTAGTGCAATCTTTTCTTTGATGGTCACCTCCGCAGTTCCAGCAGAGCTTTCTCCTGTCGGGGCCGCTGCACCGTTTGGCGATATGGCCATATGCGTGACACCTGTAGCATCTGATCACCTCCTTCCGCACAGTGATACTGCAGTATACCATATCTACAGCTATTTTCTTTTTCTGGAGGAGAGCTGCGGCCACGTTCTGCGGCAATTTGACTATTGCCGATTGTAGGCCGGCGTACCCTTTTCGTAGGTAGCAGGCCATCTCCAGATCTGGTATTCCCGCTTCTTTTCGGATGGCTTCCCTCACGTCATCTTCGGTGGAGAACTCCATTACGTCTCTAACGACGATGGTCGACTGCTTAGTTAGGACCGCTACATCCGCTTTTCCTTCCAGGGTTTCTTTGAATGCATGGTGGAATTCTTGGGTTTTTCCTTGTTCTTGAAGGACGAATAGGTATTCGCCTTTCTTTGTTTTCCTCACCATCTTAAAATCAGCCCCACCCTCCTTGGGTTTTATCTTTGCGCTGATTTCTTTAAAGATGTCAGCGTATGACGTACCCTCTTTAGCTGACACTTTGATGGCGTCATTTCTACTTTCTTTTTTCTTCTTTTTTTGTTTCCTTCTGACTTCTTGCCAGCCTTCTTCTAGCTCGCTTTCGAGAGGGAGATGTTCGTCTTCTTCGCTTGTTCCGTGTGCACTGGGTTCATCTATTTCCCTTGTGCGGGATTCGGAAGGTTCCCTTCTCTGGCCGTCCTCTCGAGGTGACTTTTTTTTCCTTTGGCCATGCTTATTTTTCTTTTTAGGCACGGTTTCTTCTATTTTCTTGCCTATGTGCGTCTCCGAGCTGCACACTATTTCTCGAACTGATCCCGTTTCTATAATAGCACTGTTCTTCTCCGTCAGTATTTCGAATAGTGCCATGGCCTCATTTAGTGCCGCTTTCACGGGCTTATGGATATTGCGCGCGTCGGCAACGATAGAATGCATGAACTCCAGTCTTTTACCTATTTCGGAGATTGTTTCCCCCATGTCTCTAAGAAGGTCAGTCTGTTGACTGAGGGTTCTTATGGCTGGGCATTCCTCCCCGGCATTTTCATTAACTTGGGCGTTCAGTGGGCTGGCCAAAAGGCTCGAGGTCCCTTGGTCCTCTTCTCGACTATTTCCTTCACGCGGAATCGCGGTCACCTTAGAGCTATCAGCCATTTCCGCCATGGATGGTAGGTCATCCACTCCCTTGGGGCGCTAGTGTCTACCAGTGTGGCAGCCGCAACGCCAGGGGGCGCTGAGGTTGCAGTTGTTGGTCAGCCACTGCTAGGGAGCGCTAGTTGTGCGTCTAGTTTCCACCCACGCCCGCACAGCGCTGCCGATTTGAAGGGCGCTTCAAGGTCACGCTCTTCAATGGCGGCACAAAAAGGTGGATGACAAGGAAAATATGTGCTGTCTGAGTGATTAAGCAATCATCCCGGATCATGCCCTTATTTCCACACGTTAAGCATAGCTTTAGTCATTTGCGTGAACATACCTTGGGTCGCTCCTGCCCAGAATTCTCTTGTATCTCCGGATTGAAGCGGCACCTCACATCCAGCGCGTTCGCACGGCACGATCAGTGCTACCAACCCCTCTATCTATCTATCTATCTATCTATCTATCTATCTATCTATCTATCTATCTATCTATCTATCTATCTATCTATCTATCTATCTATCTATCTATCTATCTATCTATCTATCTATCTATCTATCTATCTATCTATCTATCTATCTATCTATCTATCTATCTATCTATCTATCTATCTATCATCTATCTATCATCTATCTATCATCTATCTATCATCTATCTATCATCTATCTATCATCTATCTATCATCTATCTATCTATCTATCTATCTATCTATCTATCTATCTATCTATCTATCTATCTATCTATCTATCTATCTATCTATCTATCTATCTATCTATCTATCTATCTATCTATCTATCTATCTATCTATCTATCTATCTATCTATCTATCTATCTATCTATCTATCTATCTATCTATCTATCTATCTATCTATCTATCTATCTATCTATCTATCTATCTATCTATCTATCTATCTATCTATCTATCTATCTATCTATCTATCTATCTATCTATCTATCTATCTATCTATCTATCTATCTTTATGTGTGGAAGGAAAACAAGATTAAAGTTCCTTTACTTAACATATTTTTCTTCTTTCTTCTCTTTTCGTTCTTCGGTCCGGAATAAACCATTAAATGCAACTTAAGATATTTATAATCTTCCATTTGTTCTAGAAACACTATTTTATTTAAAAAGTTAATAGGGGGTAACTACTTCAAAATAATTATTTTTATTGTTTTTGGTGGGGAAACAAAACTATTTTGTAATGTTCTTCAAGTTATATCGGATATACAGTAAATAAACGGTTAATAAATACCTCGGCCTATCAATGCATTTACGATATGTACAGATCAATCTCCGCGTCTGTGAGCTGAACAGGACCGGTAACACGCTACAGGCGAATCATCAGAAAGCACGTCGGAGCGCATTTGACAAGGGCAGTGCACAGGGGAAACGGCGGGCCAACGAGGGGCGGAAACAGCAGCTTGGCGCGTGTAACACGGCGCGGGCTCATCGATTTCCATGAAGGAAGAAGTGTATCGTAAGTGGAGGAGCACCTCGGGGCGCCGCCGAGCGAAACCACAGGCAACTGTTATGCCTCCCGCGGGGCAGTCGCCGCCACCTCCCCGCTGCCCCTCCGCCCGCCCCCGCAGACACCGTCCTCGACGCGCTCGTAGCCCCCGCCCCACTCCCTCCTCAGAGCCGTCCCGCCGGCGCTGCCGCCCGCAACACTCCCGCCGCCCGCACCGGCTTCATCGCCCCCGCCCCCCGCCCCGCGCCTCCCCGCCCCGCCCCGCCCCGCGCCCGTGGCCGTGTGTGTTGCGGGCTTGCCGCACTTGGTCTCCGAGGCTCCCCGCTGTCCATCATCGATTTCGCTGCCTGTCTGTCTACAACTTCCTCTCTGCCACACACCCTTTCCACTTCTGCGGGTGTTACACGACTCTCTCTACCACTACGCTTCTTCCGTGGGCTCTCAGTCTCTATCCCGCCTCCTACCACCTTCTGTCTCCTATGGGCTGTGTCTCTACATTTTCGAAACCATCACTTTCCTTAGGGCTGGTTATATCACCTCAAACACTCCTTTTTTTCCTTAGCTCTCTTCCCACTCGTCCTTTACAGCCACCACTCCTCTATGCTTGCATCTTCCTCGTTTGAGTTAGTCATCCAACTCCAATCACCCAGTCTTCCACATTCGGAGCCACTCCGCAGCTCCCACCCCCGCCCCGCCCTCGGGGACGTCGCACCTGTCTGCTGCGGCAGCGTCGGCGGCGAGCGCTATCGCCGCCATTTACCTTGAGGCTTGTCGCAGCGGCGGCGGCGGCGGCGGCGGCGGTGGCGCGGGAGGCGGCGCGAGCGAGACGCCAGCAGCGGTCGCACAGCGCACTACACGTGTCGACACGGAAAGCACATTACTGGCACCTCCCGCGCCCCGCCCCCGCGTCGCCCCGCCGCCGGCCCCGCCCTCCCCGCCCCGCCCCGCCCCCGCACGACACGTGTCGCGTCGTATCCCCGAAATACGCTTCGAACGGCGGCGCCGAATGCGTGTTGCGCTCCTCCGGCGCTTCCGATCGACACCCCCGCCCCCGCCCCCGGCCCCGCCCCCACCGCCCACACACCTCAGGTGAGCGGCGCGAAGCGAGCGATGTAAATTTTGGAAAGCTTTTACGCGCGCCCCGGGAGACGCGCCTTATAAATGGCGACGTGGCGGCGGCGGCGTCGCGACGCCTTGGGCGCCGCGCGGCGCGGTTGGCGCCGGCGATGCCGCGCGCTTCCCCACGCTGCGAGCGGCTTGACAGCGCCCCACGCTCCAACTGCGCTTTCGCTTCCAACCAGTGTGGACCAGTCTACCGGCAGTTCTATTTATGATAACGCGTTAAAGTGGAGTAGTAGTCAACGATTGCTCTGAACAAACGTTGAGGTTCTAATCCTACGGAAGGCACAGATTATTTGACCTGGTGATTGTTGCGAGTAATGGTAGGTCAAACTACCACGAATCCTTTAATTCAACATTCGTGTTTTAATAATTACACAGAAAAGCCAAATCTCGGTTCACTGTTTCTTGGGCGCAACATTAAAGATGGTTCAAGGTTAACGCTTTAGGAATATTGCAATAGAAGAGGGAGAACGACATGTTTTAAACTGCAATCCAAGGAAATATTTTTTTGCATAGGCAGCTTTCCTTCGGACACTTGTATTTTGGAAAACTCATTTAACTTTAATAAGGTATCCTTGGAATTTATATCAGCTTATCTTAATGACATACGTAAAATAATTCAAACGACATGTATACCTATTGAAGGATGCGACGTCAAATAATTTATGCCTCGCCCATCGTACAAGGTGAGCCACAAAACATGGAGAAACAAGCTTACACATATCAGCATTCTGAGCACTATAATTTTTCTCCGACGCTTATCAACAATGCGTCGTGTTATAATGTGCTCCGTGAAATTGAAACGCAGATATTTTCCTAGCACACACAGAGGAAATAACGGATGTATTACTCCCATTGAGTTATTCGGGTACCCGGTTTGGCAACATATTTTTTCAAAACACTCGTACATTATATCTCTCTGTTCCCTCTTGTAAAAATAAATCTCATTTCTCCACAAAAAAACGTTTCCGCTCATAGCTCATCAGTACTTGTTCCATTACAGTGCGTATGAAAAAGAGCACAGATGTAAGCACGAGTTACACAACGTATCAAACGTAAACTCTTTCCTGTCTACGTATTTTATAAACGAATATGAAAAGTGTTGATTGAACATGTTTCGTCAGAGTGTGTTCCTTTCGGGAGGCAAAGTAAGATAAGGAGTGCTTTAATACATGAAATATCAGACATATCTGAAAAGTTTCATTTCTTACTGGAACTTTTCCAAACTGTCCGAAGCCTTTTAAAAAAGCACCATTCAAAGAGTAAATGGGAATTATTGTTGTAAAGGACGTTTGCGACCCAGCTCTGTAGCTAGTGTGGAGCATTCGCCACCGTCAGGACTCGAACCATACGCCCTCGCAGTAAACAATGCTGCTGAGCCAACCGTGTTGCCGCTGAGATATCACAGTCGGTCATTGCGCGATAGATACCAGATGCATTGAATGGCGCTAGTGGTGTTAATTTGTCGAAAGGAAGTGACGGAACGCCGCTCTATGCGCCTTTATCTCGCTGTGCAGTGCGTGGCCTATGTCGGGGGTTGGAGGGAGGGCGGGCTGCGTGAAGAAGGGTGAAGGGTGTGATGAAGAGGCGGTGACGGAAGTCTCGTTACTGCAGCGGAAGTGCCCCCTCCCACGAAGCGACCGGCGCCAGGGGGAGCAATAGGAACGGGGAGGACTTCCGGTCCTCCCCCATCCCGATCAGAGGAACTGCTCCCGCCCCTGCCCATCCATTGTGGTGCCGTGAATTACTGTCACCCTCCCTCGGCAAATAATCGAGCAGTTGTAGTTGTAGTAGCAACCTTATTTGTCAGGCACATTTCGTTTCAACTTTTTTCCTAGAAATGTAATTCTCATTTGAGAAAATTGTTGTTATTCGTATGTATGACGTGATATTAAAATTATAGACATATTTTCTACAGTGTTGCAAAATACCTTGAAAACTGGAATTGTCTCGCGGTAGGTAAGGGAACCTTCTTCTACCTACTCTCCATCTCCTACACAACCGCCAACCTGCTTGTCACCGAGTTGCAGAACTTTCGGGAGGGTGCATTTTAGTGCTATTATAAAAACACACGGTATCTAACTCGAAAATACTCCCAGCAATGCGTAACTCAGCTTAAAAATAATTCCTTCCGAAAACTGTTTTTATTTAGATACCTCCAGAACATTTCCTCCATTACCCTAGATAGATATCGAGTTATCAAAGATAATACTATTAGTTATATACCATTACTAAATTATCTGGCATTGAACACATGGAAGTTTGAATTTTGAGACTTCAATCAATTTTTCTTTTGAGGAAATGAGTTTTTGTTTACTAGGCGGGCCTTGCATGATTGTTTATTACCATATTCCTGGCTAGGCTTTTTTTTGACCACTTTTTAATGTGACAAGTCGTGAGCACCCAAATCTGTGAACTACAATTTGACTCCCATATTCCCCACCAGGAAACATTTATTAAATTTAATATTACATTGTTTATTTTAAATTCACTAAATTAAATATGCTGCGTTTTAAGAACGTTTACTTCATTTCGTATAATTTTCCCATTACTCTGCTTCACCCAATCTTTTCAGTTTGTCCATACTGTAGTGTTATCAAGATGGACCATGGGGAGGGTTACGTCTTAAAGGATCTGTTTCCATGTTGCACAATCCAACTCGTTTCAGATTATAATCGATCTACAGTATACCTTTAAATGCACATATAGCTTAGCTCTGTGAAGATTTCACTCTAGAATACACCCTAGAACATAACTTATCTGAATTCAGTTGTGTCGACGTTAGTCTTTAATTCGTAGAACTGAAGTTCAGAATCCAACTTGTTAATTTTTATTGGTGTTTAGCAGTTTTGTGTATAAACAACTGATGCTCCCTTTTGTCATCCGGATTTACACAATTTTGAACATCGAATGACTTTTCACAAGCTATTAGTTCAACAAATAAATAAAGTTTTCAGAAGCCGCCAAATCACTTTCAATCTAAGTACAAAATAATTTACTATTAATTATACAATCCTGCAAATGCGTACCGGCTGAGGATTCTAGCGACCCGCTGAACTGATCAGTACATTTTCGTGATCATTGCCATGTGAACTCCGGAGCAGTATCCTAAAAAACGGGATATGGAACGCACGGGATATTTCTTTCCACTTCCTAGTCGTATCCTTACCACTTACTTACAAATACACTTGCATGAACTACTTACTACCACTCATGTTGGGAGACCAGTCGGGAGCTTAGAGCTTGAACTATCCAGCGAGGTACGAACAAAGTCACCTTCCGTAATAAAAAAACATGCACTACACTTACCGGGCTAATGACTATAGAAATTGACGTGTCCAGAAAAACGAAATATTACATTAAACCAAATATAGCCATTGACAACGCTAACATAAAAATAGTGAATCTGAGAAGTAGTCGCAACAAGAGCGATGGCGGAGTGGCGGGCGGCGGGGAGGGGGCGGTGCGCAGTGCGCAGGGCGAGGGAGGGGCGGGCGCCCGCCTGCGTTTCCGTATCCGGCGCGTGACCGCCCGCAGGCCGCGCCGGGGGGGGGGGGCGGAGAGGGGGAGGGGGCGAGTTCCTGCCTCGAGGCGCGACGCCTCGCGATGACGGCCCCCGGGGCGCGCCGACAGGAAAGGGGAGCTTTTTATTTGTTGCGCTGCCGGTTTTTACGGTGCAGTACATGATGGGGAACTGTTCCTAGTTTCACAGTGGTGTGATTGTGCTGACGATAATACATACATACTACATGTATCTACTACCAAGGCAACACTACACATTACATACTATATTACGTATTACATACACTACTATCGTACTATATGCAAACGCCATATTATACTCTAAAACACATTTCATTCTACATAACGGATTACAGCTAAACTACGTGTTACACGTATTGTAATAGGTTATCCGAGTTCAAAAAACACCTATCATTAAAAAGGTTTGAATAAAATAGTATATTTCTATAGATAACAATATAGGTCAACGTTAGACGTTTAATAAAAATATAAATAACGAGTAAATAATAAGAAGGAAGGATTATAACAAAACAAAGGAGAATAGTGTTAATTTAAGTAGTAATTTTAGTGATGAACACGTGAGAATTTTCCGTGGATAATAAAAATAATTAAAGAATCGGGAGGACACCGGATGCTAAAGGGTGAATGATGTGATATGCAAATAGATAGTTATCCAATTGGAAGAAATACGGACATTATACATTGTGAGGAAGTGCGCAGATATACCAAGAAGAAACGAATTTTAGACATTACTGCACATAGAAGAAGACAATGGAAAGGCGGGGATTACAACTTGCCAGGCAGAAGGATGTGCGCTTTCGTAGATGACAGATCGTTGCGTGCTTTAGAAGAGGACAGAAGGATTTATGTCGTGGTTGTAGTAGTGTACATAATGATGTAAAGTGGTTGTAACGAGCAGAACGTGTTAAGTAGTGATCGCGTATAGGTTACTTACGCGTTTTAATTACAATTACCAAGAATAGGATGGAAATTTAAAAAAAATAATCGACGAAATGGAATAGGATGGGATCTAACGGCTCATGATATGACATCGTCGATCGTTGGAGGTGAAACGGCTACAACCGTTGCACAACAACGCGTTGTTCAAGTAGGCAGAGGACTCGAAAACCGGATAATATAAAATGATCAATAGCTATATATCTTAACATGTATGAAGACCAAGTAATGTTATTAGTTTGTAAACTAAGATAGATTTAAGAATAAAAAGGGAAAATATGGCCAATGTGAATGAGATAATCAAAGAATGAGTTGTAAATATATGAGAGGAATTAATTGTGAAAATGTTTGTTTTTCTTGTCATTGGTATTGACATTTTTTGGTAAATTATAAATTACAGCGAGGATAGAGATTGTAAGCCTTGAGAAAGAAACTGGAGTTATAATTTTTTCAGAAAGACGAATCTGTTTTTTATGTTTCTTTGTTTATTATTCCAGTGAGTAATGTAATATGTATATAATTGCACAAGTATGTAATGTAATTAATATATAATTGCACAAGTAAATAGATTTCTTACGTAATACTTACATTGCTATTCCGTATGGATAAGTATGTTCACCCACGATAATAAATTTTCAGTTGGTCTACAAAAATCCCTTTTGCTTATTAATAGACGAAATTACTGAGCAAGCCACAATAGGCGAAACATTAGATATTAGTGTGTAAAAAAATAATGTAAAATTCTTATGTTAAAGGGGGAGCGTAGCGGGGGATATCTCAGTGGGCATGTCGTCTTTTTATTTGGTAATTAAATTAGAGAATTGCTGGGGCTGAATATATTTAAATAAATATTATTGAAACCAGTGTTCAAAAAGGGAGAATCTATTTCAATATTCATACTAATTAATAAAACAACTTTTTAGGGAGGTGCTAGCATTTTTGCTGAGTATAGTAGCTGAATATCAATTAAACTGCAGACACAGTCTTTTTACTGAATAAAATATTTTTCTGTACTAAATTTGTTTGATATAGACAATAATACGCCAATTATGGAAATTCGAATATTTATGGTATTTATTATTAATCTCTTAAAAAGATAATTGTATTATTCATAATGAGTCCGATCTACGGAACTGCCTATGTAAAATAATTTATATGTAATTTCATGTACTAAACTTTCCGAAAAATGAAGTTTTTTTTCTCTTTTTTGTGCTTCATTATATCATTCACTACATGCACATGGTCATGTATACATTTTTTAAATTAATTTGTGGTTCTACTTAATACTATCTGGTAAGCTGTTCCATGAAGATTGATTATAAAACCAACAAAACCGGATAAAATGTTATGTATATCTGGAGACTGAAGTCGTTCGTGTAAGTAGCAGCATTGAAGAAAAGGATCTGGAAGAAAAAATTGAAAAAAACAAACGAGGAGAAGCATTGCATACCGAAAATTCTCATCTTAATCTAGTGAAATGCAGAATTTGAATTTTGTAATGATTTGGAGAAAATGTAAAACTTTATTGGTAGGATGGTATTGTAAATTTGCCTAATGGCTGATCGCATTGTTCGTGCTAAGTTTTATCTAAACTGAAGGATTTAACTGTTTTCGGCACCCTTCATTTAATAATGATTAGTGGATGATCAAGCAATGGATTCTGATATCGAATACGGTTTATTACTATTTTTGTGGTTGTGAAATGTACTCTGATAGAATTGGGGCACATCTTATCCACGGGCGATATTACTAGCTAAGTCAACAAGCTAAGTGCGATGTACATCGAATTGCATCATCTTTCTTAATCACAAAAGTTGTCTCTTTGGTAGGCTACATTTATTCACAATTCAACTATGAATGGAAGGAAGTAATGTCAGAGATTATAGAGCTCCTAAAAACGTGCGCAGATAAACTGGGTAGAACAACTTCTTCGTCTACATACTTCACATACAGTTTTTAACATGTTTAACGTTAAATAAATAATACATAAAGCCAGCTGAAGTTATCCGGTGTGGTCCTGGAATTTATCATAAGAAACAGAATGTTTTCTAATGGTTGTGATCGTTACCCCATTTTTCATATATCAAAAAATTAACTTTCACCCAATGCATTTTGTTTCTACATTGCACTGATTCCAACAAGATAGTAAAATAATCATCTTTAGTAAAGATTTCTAAATGTAATGAAACAAATATATTTGTACTTTATTTGAACATTTGATTTTTTTCACAGTTCGGAAAATTAATTATTTTCAAACAGGTATAAAGGTCGCAAAAATATATATGTTCTACTTAGCTTGCAAATTTTTTACCATTATATGGAGAGTATTAACTATTGTTAAAAAAGGACGATTTTACTTTGTGAACTTCTACTAATATGTGTTAAAGCGCTTAGTTCAAAAACCTACCTGGAATGCATACGTGTCCCATGCGGTCGGAGTCTGAAAGCTCATCCATCACTGTCATAACAACACACACACACATGCCAATCACAGGACGCAGAGCTTGAAATAAAATTTTATGTCAGCCGTTATCACAGCCAGGAGCGTCCACGTTGTATCTTTTGGGCGCTGCTAAACAAATTTGCTGACAGCAAACTCACCAGTTGGCTTTTAGGCCTATCGGATGTGTGGGTGCGGCGTAAAGAGCATTCACTTCGCGAAGTCAATGAAAAACTCGTGTAGCTGGTGAGCCGGTAGGGTAACAAAAGCAGGCACTTGTTCACTTCTTTTAGAAGCTGTATGAGGACCATCTGGATAAATTGACTAACTATGAAGACTAATATGGCAGAGAGACGGAAATTCGAAAGAAAGGATTGAAGAGTATAACATCAACAAAATGAATTAGTATGTCTGCAACCAACCACGTTATAAAATTAATATTATTATCACTAACCAAGGATGTGTAATTGATTTTCTTTAATACATAAATATAATACCCCAAAATATTTCAATAAAAACGCATAAATGTAATCTAAGACAAAAGTATAACCTTAAAACTGAGTAGATGGATTTCTATCTTTCGAGACAGTTGAATTGATTTATTACTAGATGTAATGATTTTGTATAGTTAATAAATGTGATAATAACTTTTATAAAAATCAAACATATTAAATAAATTTTTTAAACATTTCGACCAGATAGCGTTTAAGTAAAAGAGATGAATGTTTAGTTTCCATATCAAGTAGTATAGGGTTTGTGTTCGTAAATGTGCCGAGTATTTTTCCAGAAAATTCCAAATCCATGAAGTGCTACAATGAAAGCACTCTTATCGAGCACCCTAAAACAACGAATACATCTGTCGACAGCCTCCCCCCCCCCGTACTCGGCACCTCCCGGCCAGCCACGCTGCTTTCCGCGCAGACAAACGACAACCGCAAGGCGCCCGCCGCCGCCGCCGCCAGGTGTCGCACGCGAGCCGCCTCTGCGCGTCGAATGGCCGCTATCGAAGAGCCTAATGGCCTCTGTTGACATAAGGCACTTTGGAGAGGATCGGAAACGTGTTCGACAGTTGCGGCGGCCGCGGCGCGCGCGGGAGCGCGTATCTTCCCGCGCAGCAGCTGGCCGCTGGCCTCCGCCACCTGCGACCCGCCCTCGACGCCTCCGCGGCAGCTCGCGAGACACGGACAGGCGCGTATTCCGCGTGGGAGTGCTTCGCGAAGAGCCAACAGTGCCATATGGTTCCGTGCGGCACATCTGTTGCACCTAACATCGCACAGTCTGAACGGTCAAACGCGCAATTGAAAATGCATCTTTAGAATCGTCTTGTATTCCCTGAATGCATTGGACGTTAAAATTTTTAAACAAATCAACGAAAGAGAATTAAAAAAACTTTATTGTAATTATACAAATATACCAATAAACCATTAATTTTTATTTAAAGTAGTATTTCTGCGCAGTTTTCTCTTAAGCGGACGTTTTTAGATGTAAATATGCCGGGAGACTTCAATGCGCTTGATAGCAGGAAACCTTGGACGTTACTAATTCATTTTAATTGAAATCGTTGCAAACAAAGAGTTTCGATGTCACATTTTGCCGATTTTAAGTTAAAGGTGGGAAACTGTTCTTGAAATATAAATTCAACTTTCTATGCTCAAAAGTTCGTTGTCCATGAACTCTGTGACGTCTGTAGTGTTCTTCAACTATTAAAGTTAAGAAAAAATTATCGATGTCCGGAACTTAGAGCCTTTTTGCTTGCTCTTCAAAATTTGAAGCTCCTGGACATCTAACGATTTTTCACCGATTCAATTGTATTTTACACTTTTTTAATAACAGAGTTGTCGTATTAGGTGTAAAGAGAGGACACGAACTAGTGCACTCTCAACTAATGGATATACCCAAGTGTAAAAAATGAAGAATAACAAACAAGTAAATTATTTGTGTCTGTGTCACACGGTAACATTAGCAAAAATAATTCTAAAAACTGATATGTGAAGAATTTCCAGTCATGAAGGGCAATGAAAAACTTCCATTGCAATAATTCCATTGTAATAATTTGACCAAAATGCATTAATGTTCCTGTTGTTAAAATTCCCAGAACACATTTCGTAACTTAACACAAGTGTCGGAAGTACTTACCAATTTACAACCAAATATTACCAAAAGCAGAAATGGAAGTTGTTTTATTCATCGACTTTTTCATCTTGACATTGGTTTAATTACAGTTGATACGATAATGCATGGAAGGACTGGTAAAAGGAATTTTTGACTTTGTAGGTAATGCACTAACAATTTTTTTAAAATTATTTGATTGGTGGTATAACTTTTATTCACAACGTATATTAATATAATCGACCGAGAATGACTATTTTGTTATTCAATATCTCCAATACAATTTTCTTCCGTCTGGTGTCCGCAAATAATGCTACATAAAACGACCTTCTACTCTAATGCTTTTAGTTTATTTGACATGAGATAATTCGAGCGATATTTCACTACAAAGTCGCTCACAGTTTTCAAGTGAGAGGTGCTGTCTCCGGAAAAACATAAACCTCATTGTATCGAAAATATCTGTAATTTCTATAATTACGAATGGGATTTTTGGCGTTTAAACCATTTTTGTTTCTCTTCACAGAGAAAATTTGTATTTTTGAACTCCTTTATGGCACATATTTTCTTTATACATTCGGAACTAGTTTAGTTTCGGTTTGATTACTAAATTGAACTTAATGACCTGGAAGTTACACAAAGTACCATTTACGACAATGTGCCTACAACGGATAACACTTGAATCATATGAATCATGATAACACTCTAATAACAGTTAATCGTACTCAATTACTTATTCAGTTTTCTTTAAATTTATATGTGACACATTTTCACACACATCATTACAAAAATATCTAAAACACCACCCCACTCTCATATAGTTCTCTGCATTTATTTATTTAGCTTTCCTTCTTTATTTACAAAGCTCCTCGATCACATCCCAGTCTCTTATACAACTATATTTATCCAACTCCCCATACATTTACATAACCTCCGTTCACATCATAAACATTTTCACCTTTCCACTTTTCCATATTTCTTTACTAAACCATCATTAAGCTTTACAACTTTCTTCTCTCTAAAGTATCCTATACCTTCATTATCCTTCTGCTTAGTCTCTTATTTTTTCTTTTCTCTTCATTTCTCCCTGCCAACTTATATCGTCACATGATATTTCTCTCTCTCTTTTTGTACCGTCTCCAATCATTTTCCGTTCTCCAACTTCTTCACAATCCTAACTGCCCTATTTCTACTGTCTTTGTTCTTTCTTTTAGAAACCTAACGTTTGTCTCGGTATACCTCATCGTACTATTTTCTTATGGAGTACTTCGTCAAATTCTCTCGTAACATTCCTGTTCTTGTACTTTACTGATTATCTCTTTAATAATCTCATTGAAATTGAGACCTCCTTATCTCTCTTAACCACTCTATACCTCTTGATGAATATCCTACTTTCTCAAAGACGCTCTTCCTTTCCTCCTCACATCTGGGTTTCGTCCTATTGTTCCCTTTCGATCACCCCTTTTCAACATTTTCTAGCTAGCACTCTCCCTCCGCTTACTAAAACCTCCTCACATGCTATTGCTATTCCTCCCGCATTTGTCCTTAATTTACACCTCTCTGAGTCTTTTCTAACTATATTTCCTGGCGTGACTCTCTCTCTCTCTCTCTCTCTCTAATCCCTAGCACTATCTTAAAATTCTTTCTTAACAAACATCGTTCTTCTTTCCTTCCGTCCCAACACTTTGACTTCTCACACCAAAATGCTACTAACAAGTATGGAATACCCGAGCTCTCCGCATACATTTCATACTAAATCTCCTTTTCATTATTACCCATACCTCCCTGATCACTATTCCGATCTTAACAACTTTTTACTTTATCCGTTCTGATTCACGACCATACAAGCAAATTGAATACGGGATTAAAATATTCCGAAACGTCGGCAAACTGAAGTGTGTTAATGTTTTCAATTGAACTGTGACCAATCCCATGATTCCGAACATCTTTAAATTCTGCCTTATCTGCCTGATATGCCTTTGCCATTTATTAAATATCTCAAATGTTTATATTCTCTCACTTGCTCTAGTCTTTCACATTTCTAATCCCATCCTTAGAGCCTACCATTATTTTACTATATTCTACACTCGGCTTCTTAACTCTTTTACCTCGAAATTTCTGCAACCTTTTTAACGTTATCTCCCTCTCTTATTTCGTCAAAATATCCCCATTCGCCGTACACATAAGAGATCACATTTTCTCTTTATCAAATATTACTCCATGCTCATGCCCTCTCTCTAAACAACCTTCGTGTCCTGCCATGTAAACAGTAAAAAATGTCCCGCACAAAGTTACGCGCTCATCCTGGTATTTAATCTTCTTCACTGTGGATCAAGGAGACACCACCTTCTGTGGTACAACCGCTACAAGAAAAGTGACATCTAATTTTAGTAGCAGCCAAGCATACTGGTCATTTATATATATCGAATCATTATGTGCATACTAAAATGCAGATTTACATGAACAGAACTTCACTTAAAAGTTGCTTTTGAGTTCTTTATTTGCATATTCAATGAGGCTGTTCATTTAGTCGGTTTTCACTAAAGCCATGCAAATAAGCATATGAGAAATACCCAGTATAATGATGTCTACATTCAAAAGAGAAATGTAGTCATGTCTGAAAATACAAAATTAATATTTTTTGCAGGTTTGCCTTGAACTGGTAAAATGATATAATGGCTATCATAGGTACAGTTGCATTTATAGCTAAGGAAAATTCTCGGAAAATTCGATCTGCAAAATGCCCCCGCGCTTTAAAAGGATTGTTTACCTTTTGTAAGAAAGTTTTTCTTTATGCAAGAAAGTGTACAGAAAAGTGTCTATACGTAGAAGAGAACACTTTTAAAATGAATGATAAAAATGTAAATGGTAAAAAAGAGATAATACTTATTATGTGTAATGTTTTAAAAGTAGAAGAAATATTAACAAATTATTAATGGTCACAGTTTCGAATTTTCGACACAAAGCTGGTGTTTCAATTTCAAATTCATATCGTTGGTGAATCATTTCGTAAACAAAATTTCACAATAAAACGTACATCCTTTCTTCTTACTTTTCCTGTTTAAACTGAATACAATCTACGAATCACAATAGTACTCACTGTTTAAGGAACGTTGTCAAAAAATTTAATTACAGAAATTCAAAAATATTAAAACAACTTGTCTGATAAAACTGACATTGATATTTCACATAATAAGAAATTATTTATTTTTTTCTTCTCTGTTATTTAATTGTGAAATACGGCATAAAATTGGTGGTTGAAGAAGAGGGGAGGCTCTCCAAATACAAATGTCACATTAAACCATTGATCATTTTTTTAAAAATAAAAAAACTCATATTTGCACATATCTATAATAATAATAATAATAATAATAATAATATTGTATATTATCACGTTATTAATTTTTAGGTAGATATATGGATGAGCAACTCACTAGAAAGCTGGCAATACATGACGATCGTCAAGAGCTGCCCGCAACAACATTCGGTACGCCGGCTCGCCAGTCTGCTGTTACTAATACAATATTAAACGCTATCAGATTGATGTTTCATGGAGTTGGAGCATGCAATGTATTTTACGAGAGTTCCTAATGGGGTTGTCATAATAGAGTTTACTGGAATATAGAAGGGGTTCCGATATATACGTTTAAAGGGCAAAAGACCGTATGCATACCAAATAAATACATCTGACAGAACCCTGTTCTTATAATGAAAAGTAATACTTTTACTAAACCCTAAGATTTTTAAAAATACGCATTAAACCCTAAAATATTTGCTACAATTAATATTAGTTATTGACAATTAAAATGTGTAGCTGATTTCAAAAATGACGTAATGCATTTCCGACTGTTTTCTAGTTTTACGTATTTACTTGGTCTGTATCGTATTCTTAAGGCGCTTCTCCATCATGCTGGAAATAGTGTGTTCAAATTGGTATCACTCCGAAGATGAAGGGTAACCTAAAAGCGTTGAATCTATTGTTGAATTACATTGCCGACTGCGAATAGTTTCTCATCCTGAAAAATTGAACTTCTTGCAGATATTGTACAACTCTTTAGAAATGGACTCTTCGATTGAGAATAAACGTAAATTAAAATTAAAAAAAATATTATTCACAATAATTTTTTATAATTATTCTTGGGTTTTGAATAAATCTTTATGAGAAATCTAACAGATAAAATGTGGTAAATTTAATTTAAATATTGTTACAACTCTATGACGTAACAAGTGAATGACATGGATTTTAATATTATTCCCTAAGCTCGTAAAACTATTGTGACTAAGAGGACCACCATGATTGTATGTGCGTAACGGGGCTACACTTATAGCGTGCAGTCGATTTAATGTTTTGTTGTAAATATTTTTTTAATTTTTGCTGCAGGTAAAAAATATTTTTATTTGTTACCATAAAGTTAATATTTATATAAATCGTAGTATAAACAATTGGTGTATTGAATGACGTCCATTACTACAGAAAATTAGTAAATGCTGTATGTTTCAATTTGAATAACTGACAACGGGGCGGGGAACTGAAGCCCTACCCTCTGGGGTCCATCGTTATCCCCTCTCCCCCGCTTGGATTTACCACTTGTAGCGATGCATTGATTTCATTATTTTACCCTTAACAGTGGCATGTCAAAGGGAAGGGGGTCAACGATAAATCGTCTTGTAGCTTTTTTTCTTTTTCTTTGTTTACGTAAGACGTTTCTACATCTTCTGTAACTTTTATTATAAGAACCTTTTTGAAGCCCTTATTGGAGGAAATTTCGTCTTTGAACGTTAAAAGGATGTTTGCAACACAAACAGTCACCCTGCATAATCTGTTCGTGGATACTCCAGTATTCTCTTACAACTGTGTCTGCCCATAAACACGTTGCAATCGTAGTTTAGTATCTGTCGATTTACAAGGCGCATCCAGGAAATAAGTATCCCTACATCATCAACAAAAAGAAAACGTAATTTCTTGGAAAAACTTATTATAACAAATAAATAACGTGCTGCATCACAGGCGGAATTGAGACAATGTCATAACGTGGGTTTAACATTTGTAAATTCCGTGGTAGTACCACATATCTTGAAGTCGTAGGCTTCCGCGGCCAGAGTCATGTGCGTGATATGGGCTGTCCGGGTGACGCCGCGTCGAAGGCTGTGTTGCCGACGTTTCGACCATCTTGTCGTGGTCTTCCTCAGGGCTTGTATGAGCAGCATAGCCTTCGACGCGGCGTCACCCGGACATCCCAAATCACGCACCACATATCTTGTAATGTAATATGAGATAGGAAATAATCGTCCACAACAATTACAAAAAATGATTGTTGTGGACGATTATTTCCTACCTCACATTGACACTTGTGTTCTTGCGTTGCAGAAGTCTGGCGCCTGGGATATGCGACAGCGATTGACAGGCATCTGCAACTCTGCGTCCCTGTGATACAATACTGATCGGACAGATCATTTTTTAGATGTAACGAACTCGCTGGGGTGCGCGAATTGGACTTTAGGGTGGATGGTCAGACGGTTGAGCAAACACGTCACAGTTAATAATGCATCTTGTGTAACAGCTCCGCTGGGAAGAATTCTTTTAAGAATTTTTTTCTGATCCCAAATTTAGGATTGCAAGATCAATTTACCTTACAAGGAAAGGCAGTTGATGTTTCCATGACTGGATGTGAGCGTCACTTTTGCCGTGTGATATTTCATATTTCATTCAAGACCTCCATGTGATTCATGTGTTCATGTGATAAAAAAACTCGGGTGAAAAGTTGGTAAACAGTATGCCCAATAGGATAAAGTTGTTGATTAAGAACAAAGGCACGCACACTATCAATAAGTATTAACTGTAACATTTACACGAATGTAAACCTGTAATAAATACAAAACTTTCACGAAAAATGTTTTCAATCTAATAATATGAACACGTCTGTAGTATCTTTAAATGCGTTACTGTATGCAAGAGTCCCGAAATACTTGTAAGGAAGGCGGTGGAGTTGAAAATAAAAGTTGAATTTTCAAAACCGAAAAATGTGTAATTATGTGTCATTTTTTTGTCGGCCTTGAATAAAATATGTTCTCTTTAGTTAATAACCAGATCCAAAGCAAGCATGTACTGTGCGCGAACTGTGTTAGGTGGTTGAGGGCATCGTTGATGTCACTGCAGTGCCTAGCATTCGAGTCCCGGCGGCGGCAGGACTTCCTAAACTAGTTAGTTCATTTCAACCACAAGCACATTTATAGTTCTATTTCAACCACTAACTGAAAGAGAATTCTAGCAGCTGGCTGCTCTGATCGGTAGTTTTCCATCATTTCTCCGAACAATACCAAACGAATGCTGGAGCAGTACTCTACAAATGGGTCACCGACCGACCACGAATTAATCTTTCCTCTTCTTGTCCTATTGTCTCCCCTTGCACACGCTTACACTTACATGCATTACTACACGACATGTCTGGAGACCAGCCGGGGCCTGAAAGCTTGTGCCGGCTGGGACGATGCCCCGCGGGTGGGAGATGCCTAGTTGGGGAAAACTCTGCAAGCAGACGTTTAAGTCGGCACCGGATCTCGCCATCCAGCTGGGGAAGTTTACCGCCACTACTCCCGATAAAAAAACATGCACTGCACGCACGGGACCAATTACCTTAGCAGTCGACGCACCCGGAAACAGCAATCAATCAATCAATCAATCAATCAATCAATCAAGCCGTGCTGTGGGACGGAGCCGTTGCCTTGCGAGGGTCAGAGACCAGCCCAACGGCGGCGAGCGAGCGTGCCTACAGCGCTGGTGGTCGGCCAGCTCGCGTGCCCAGCTATCTGCGCTGCCATCATCCGAGTCACTCCCGCATACATGATTATTGGTCTACCGTGATCTTGTAAAACATTATTCCTTATCTACCATCGCACTTTATTCCCTAATACACCTCAAAATTATACCTCATATGCGGTTACATCTATATTTATTGTGGTTTGCGATGTTGGTAAACCGGGTTGTTTGATTAGATGACAAAATTCATTCGTGATGAAAATGTTCTTGCGTTTCTGGAATTTTCATACAGAATAAGGATAACGGGTTCTTTCAGTTCGTACTTCATTTCTGTAATTATCACATTATTAGCGTAATTACAGAACGATTATTGTCATTATTCGTGTTCTCGGTTGAGGAAGATCAAGACCTACGCATCCTTCATACATCGTTTATGGTTGCAAATATATCAAATATTACTACATAAAATAAGAGAATTGTAAATTGATTAATCATGTTTTTAACATTAATCTTTTTATATTCTGTTCTCACTGCACTAATTGTACAACTTGTTAAAATATAGATTAATTTCTGCTCCTTATGGTAAACTTCATTAAGGGAAACGTGTATTAGGAACACACACATCAGGAATATAATATAATATAATATAATATAATACAATACAATATATAATATAATATAATACAATACAATATATAATATAATATAATACAATACAATATATAATATAATATAATACAATACAATATATAATATAATATAATACAATACATTATATAATATAATATAATACAATACATTATATAATATAATATAATACAATACATTATATAATATAATATAATATAATACAATATATAATATAAAACAAACAACTTAGTTCATTTTCTTATAATACGAGACAGATCCAAATGTAGCAGACTACGGCAGCTGAAAAATAACTTTTCGTTTAAAAATGTTTCTGTAAATAGTATGTGTGTATTTGATAAAATGTGTCGCCTGTTGCAGGGAATAAAACTCAAGAAGATCATACGAGAGTTGACCATTAAAAAATTATTTGAAAAGAAGACACTCTGAGATAATATAGTTTATAAATAAAAAAGTAAACAGCGAAAACCCATTAAGATCAACAATCATGTACACAATGCTAAGTAAAACTCATTTTCCTTCTAGATGTCTTCGAAATTTTTTTAATGTGGTTGGAACGCACAATAAGAATCCTACAAAATAGACTGCTTAAGCAAATGCTCTTCTGGAAAGTAAAGGGATGGCGTATTGGCATAACTAGCAACATTTGAAACTTTAATCTTTGAAAGTAGAAGTGTACTTCCGGGGAAAAAATAAAAACAACATCACCAAACAAGAAATTTCGAGACCGGTCTTCTCTCAGAATAGCATGACTTCTATATATAGGGATCTACGTTAGAGTCAGTGCTGCAAAATACAACGTATGACGCCTTCTTATTGAACAAGGAGATACCACGTTCCGTGTCGGTATGGCGGCATCAGCTGGCTCCACCAACACGAAAGGTGTTTTCGACCGCCCAAGGCGTCTGCTTGTTGTCGAGTTGACGTACTCTTAACGCCAATTACTGAGGAAGTTCTGTGTGCCGTAATTCTACGTCTTGAGGACTTTCTGAACACTCCCGTTTTTGCTCCATTTATATTACAACAATTATAAAATGAAATAAAATAAAATAAAGGGAAAAAACTATACCTACGTACCACATGTCCAAGTAGGTCATTCTGTCCATGCGATATGATCTTGTAATAGATGTCTTGGGCACCGCCAGCTCTGTTAAGAAAAGTAAAATTTACTTTCTATTAACAGAATGTTTATATTCTGGTGTATATTTTCAGGGGGGATTGTTTTTAACAAGATATAGATAATCACAATTCACACGAATTTCGAGTTCACGCTAATATACCGGATCTAGTTGACTGATATTTCATTACAGGGAAAACGAAATTCCAATTGAAAACAAATTTAAAGTAAGTTATTATATAATAAATAGCTACCTTTATTAGAATATTAATTTCATTCTAGAAAACAACCTCCTCGTATTATTTGAAATTACATTTTGGAAAAGGGAAGTTCTTGGGGTACACGTCGTCACATGTTAAATTAAAAAAAAAACCCTCAAAATCTGGTCTCTATCGCCATAGAAATGCACAATCAGTACTTCACATTGTATGTTTCAAATATTACGTTACATAAGCAATATTTTCTTGTTTTTTAAAATGTTTTGAAATACACTATTCTCCGGTTCTAGGGACTAACATTTTTGGTTACTATATCAAAAGTTCACTACTTCCGATGATTTCAAAATTAAATAGAATGTCCCCATAGTGATTAATTTTATTAAAAGAAAGATACAGAAAAATACATTAACAATATGGAATACAAATGTCAATATCTTTATTTGACCTTAAAAATCAATTATTTATAATTGTTTGCTGCGTACATTTTTCATTAGTAGTTTCTCTGGAGTTCGTGCTGTGTCCTCACTTAATTATGCATTGTCCATTACCACTAAGTATCGTAAGGCAGACATGCCATCCTTCAATGCCTTTTGCAATGTTGGAACATCTTCATTTGTATTGTCATCTCTAGGGGACGGATTTTGGTGACCTAAAACATCGCCAAAAATGGTCAATAAAACGCTCTTAAGATGTTTTAAAAATGCCCTGACAGTAAAGAAAAATGTCCAATAAAATTTGATAAAAACCAGTTTATATGAACAACTCGAGCTGTTGGATATATTACTGATGTAATCAAGGCTTCTTCCTTTCATTAAAGTGCACTCGGATCGCAATCTTTTAATTTGGACTGTTCTTTATCAGGAAATCTCTGTCTTTAGTTATCGCGAAATCGGCCGAACCGGCAGTGGCGTTGATAGTGGCGTCACAGGAACCCTAGATTACATACAACGGCTGACATTACAATTTGTGAGTGAAGAAATCGAATAGGCTTCTCTGGCATTCTGTGGATTTGATTTAATTTGATTTATTTAGTCATAAAGCAGTAAAAACTGTATGTGACGTATGAAGGAGAACATTTTTTTCATCTCGTAGGTGTTTGAAGCAATTACCATTAAAATGATATTAAAGTCAATGAAATCATCGATAAATGCTTTACAAATGACGAAAAAAGATAAAAACGATTTGTTGGTCGAAATCAACGAAAAATGCAAAAAATGTATAAAAGTTGGACATTCGCTTTCGCTATAACATATGTGACACGACATATAAAATTAATGTCTATACTAAAAATCATTGCTGTAAAATGAAAAGAAGAAATGACATTTCTTTAAAATCTGTCCCACAGTCATCACAGTTGTTTCCTTCAATCCTGGAAGATCCTTTCGCAACATTCACCACATGTACTTGTCAGATGGGGTCATTGGTGGCTTGCATTATATTAATTTTTGTGGTGGAAAACTTATATTTGAAAACATAGTTTCTCTGTGATATTGTAAGAAAGCCTTAGAGGCAGAGGCCTCCGAAGGGGGGGGGGGACGGCGGCGAGCAGGTGGCTGGGCGGAGGTTGAGCGGAGGTTGAGCGGAGGTTGAGCGGAGGTTGAGCGGAGGTTGAGCGGAGGTTGAGCGGAGGTTGAGCGGAGGTTGAGCGGAGGTTGAGCGGAGGTTGAGCGGAGGTTGAGCGGAGGTTGAGCGGAGGTTGAGCGGAGGTTGAGCGGACGCAAGATGTGTGTGGACGAGGCACGGGTCACGAGGCCTTGAGATCTGGTGCCGCTCTACAACCAACACTAGACGTCACCACTACCACTTCCACTACCACCTCTCACACTCCAACGAGCGTATATTGTCTCAAATCACTTCTTCACAACCTATTCTACACAGCGCCGCCTCCGAGCATTTGGGTATAATTCAGAAAACCCTCACAATCTGCACAGTCGAAAACTATAAACATCGCTGACCACCCACAATCCCTATCTCCGCTCTCTCACCTTCCATTGTGCTCCATACAAAATTCCCAACAATCCAAAATTCCAAACATTTCTACCACCACTTCGCCTGTGTGGCAACCAATAACTCCAAAGGATATTCCATCTTTTTTATTGCTAAAATGATTCCATTGGATTTTATGTCTTAAAATATTTTATATTCACAAACATAATCCTTGCCCTAATACATACAAAGTTTAGACGGCATTTTTCGTTTTTTTAAGTACTGCAAACACATTCTAAACGTTATTCGTATTAGGGAAAGGAATATGTCTGAGAAATTAAAATGACTTCCCCTCTCCTCAGCCGAAACGTCCACAATCCACTGGCTCTTCAACCGCCTCCGTTTCCTTCAGCGGCGCGGCGCAGTTTTCGATCGGAAACTCGCTTTTCACCTGTTGGACAGGCGGCAGGTGGCGGCGGCGGCGACGGCGGCGACGGCCGCGTCCAGCTGCGTCATCCGCCGCCGCCGCCGCCGCCAGCGCCCGGATCCCGCTCTTCCGTAATAACTGGAATGCTGGCCGTGCAGCGCGAACCGTTGTCGAGCTGTTTGTTGAAACCTCCGCATGACATCTCCACCACCTTCTCTCCCTGGCTGCAAGGGCAGATGCCTCGTTCGTCAAGTTGCGTGTGAGCGGGGATGTGTGCGAAGAAAGTGCCGGAACTCTGAGACAAATAATAAATTCGACACTTTTTTTGTCTTCGTAGCCGTTGAATGGAAGCATGAAGCCAAGTGGTAATGGCTTCTGCAGATGGACTTAGTTATGGAACATCAATTTGCTCGGGTTATCCTTGACGAGTATTCAATGAGGGTCTCTAAACGTCGTGACAAATTGTTTGCAAGTATTCCTTGTGGGAAGGTGGTGTTTCACGAGGAAAATATCCATATTGCCATGTCAAAAATTCAAATTAGCTATTTCAGTTCATAGAACAAATTATACCATCGAAACTGTTTCCTGTTTCCAAGAAGTTCGTTTACTAATATTTCGTATTTTGGTCAGATGAAAGAAAAAATACTTTTTCAGTACAAATGCTTCCATATATAGGGGAAATAAGTGTAATTTCCGGTAGAGCGTGTAATTTTTTTTCTAACGACGCTTTTTATTTTATGTCGGTTATTAAAACACTTTCTTCTGACGTAATAAGGAAATGAAGGGTTAAATTTTTGTCAAGAATAAAATTAAAAATAAATTGATACAACACGATCCCAGTACCTCACGCATCGAGTAATGATCACGCATCGCGCCTATCGTGGGCCAATAGGAACTATATTATCTTTTACCATTTAATTCGCAAAAGTAGTTATTTCTGTTTACAATCACATGTGCAGTCATGACGTTCCAAAGTATCAAACCTTTTACTTGAAATAATACTTTCATTCGAATTAAGACTGAGGTAAATTAAACAAAAGTGATCCTGTATAGTATAATTGTAATCACTATCATGGCAAATTGAAATCGGAAAAGTGCAATCCGTCGATGGTTACATGTGTAGAATTGTGGAATGTCGATGTTTGGAATTTCCATTGATTTAGCAGTCCGCCCAATAGATTTGAACGCTCTTTGTAAATCTCCTAGGATCCATTGTTCTCTTTCCGTGATTCGTGTTCATTTACGTGGCATTCTGCAATTAACTGCTGACACTACCAGAAAAAAAGTATAAATGAAATGTTTTGGTGTAATTGGAGCCAGACTCCAATAATTTCTATGAAATGGATCTTATTACACAATAATTAACATTTTTATTCGACAATTTTTATAAAATAGCGAATTTTAACATGAATTTTACGTATAATTAGTTTAATGATATATAATCACTCTACCATTACGAGAGTTCACTTAAATCAGTTAAAAAACTATAAGACATTTGCGTAGAATGTTGTCAACAGAAATCACAGTACATCAGTCGATAAACAAAACACGCACTCTTCTGAGAGAAACGAGGGATTCAGTCACCGCTCCAATGGAAGAAGAACAAAGCTATCCAAGGAGCACCCGATGTCAACCTAAGTATTTTTTAAGATCGATTTTTAACTGCTATGTCATATAGCGACCACTGTGGTTACCATTGGTTTTTGAACTTCGGTGGTATCGGTGGAGGATCTCGCATACTGGATACTGACACACATGAACAACCACCGGGCGGGATTCGAACTCGCAGCCCTTCGGGCACGAGGAACTTCAGTTTTATAGCGCATGTAATGTCGGTTGTTTTAGAAGGTCTCTTATTTCCAGGCGGATTATATTACCCCGCCTCCCCCTACTTTCCGTAAGATATAAGCCGTGAAATACGTTTCAAAATTAAGTTGGTGAAAACCAGTACGGTTTAAATTAAATTTTTTAAATTCAGAGAAATCTGTTTATTTAAGCCAATATTACTTTGAAGTCGTAGTTCTTTGTTTCATCATTAAAATAAAGACATTTCAATTACTCATTAAAATCACGAAAATACATTGCCACTGAAATATGACCTAAAAAAACACGTGTTTCTGAGAATTTATAAAATGCCACTTACACTGTTCTGGTTCCCATTCAATTATTCTCAACTTCAAAAATCTGTGAGCGTTATTGCTTTTCAGCTAACCTCAAAACGGATGGGTAAAATAAAAAAAATCCACAATAACATTTTATTATGGAAGATTATTTATATTTTACCCCACTATGTACAGAATATTTGTGCAATAACCACAGAGTTTGTTAACTTTAATATGGGAGCAGGTATAATCTTTATTGTAACTGTGTTTATATATATAACTTCAAAACGTGTAAAATTAAGAAATGACAGGGCAAATGACTTGAAAAACATGAGAGAATTACGTACAAATATGACAAAACATGCTTATGACTTCTTAACATAATTTTGTCATCGACGCTAATAGCGAACTCTTAGTAATTATATTTCATTACGGGATGATAAATGTGAATATATTATGCAGGATTACACATGTTTATGCAAATATATTAGCCAGTTTGATCTATGGTAATTTTTTTAAATTGCTGCTCAATTAAATGACACTTATTTCATTTATTTAATTTTAAAGTAGTACCGATATTCCAAACAGCAACGTTGCAATGTACTTATTAAACTTTTTGCTCTCTTTATCTTAAACTCATGGTCAAGATTGAGATGATGGCAGTTATCATTACTGTTAATCGCTCAGGCTCTACCACCTCGTCATTTAATGAACGGAAGGGTGATTCGAATTCTCCTCATTAGCTTTAATAATGGCCTCCGACTCCTCACGTCCTTCATGTGTCAGCAAGTTGAATCAGGACATTCACACGTGAATCTACGACATTATCTCATCCGTCAGATGTCACGCGATCTCTATTTCTTACCTTTGGTTTTCCTACTTTCACTACGCCCTGCTAATAATCTCCCATCAGGCATTACTTTTCCAAATGCCTCCTTAAACAGCTCTTAAAATTATTCGAAACAAGCTTTCTTGTCCTACTTCTCAAGAGGGCGCCCTCGGTTTGCACGTTATCGCGAAGCGTAACAACGCCGTAACGCCCAATAAACTGATCAAATCGCCGGGCCGCAGCGGACGCTAGCCGCGGGCCGACCAGGGCTGGCCTCGGGGCTGACTGACGTCTGTATTGGGTTGCGGCGTCGGCGGCGAGCAACGTAGATCGCCGGTAAGAGGTCTCATTAGCCGGGAGCCGCGTATTCGCCTGCATGTTTTACGAATGTTAAGGCGGACTTTGAGCGACACAGGCCCGCCCGCCCACTTCCTTGCTCGATAAACGCTAAAATGATACAGTGGCGTGCTCGTCGATGAATTTTGATTAATGTATGCGAGCGCGCGCGTGCCTTGCGGCCGTAAGCCGCCGCCGCCGCCGCCGCCGCAACGTTGCCAACGTAGCCAAATTGCGGCTAAATCCAGGGATGAATTGGGGAATGGGGCCCGCATCGAGGGCCATAAGCGCACGAACACGATTCCGCGGAAGATAGTTTGCGCCTCGTGTTTTGTAGGTTGTGAAGCGCAGGCGCGTGTTCTACCACAGGGTAATGCTACCTGCATATGCAGACTTACTGACCGAACCGTAATTTGCAAATACACGTGTACCATTGCCCGCACTACTTGTACCCTTAAAGGGATCTATAATAATGTGTGCTGGATGTTTTAGAAGATTCAGTTTGTAACAAAGATGAAAAATTATTAATATTCTTTATGTATTTTAATTAAATTAGATAAATGTTACTCTTAGAAAAATACAGAATCAAATTTCTTTTGACTTTAACATGTTGACAATGTCGAACGAAAACGATTATTTACAAAATCGATGACGTAAAGACTGAAGAAGAAACGTACGGCTGGGAATGCTATTGGAAAGTGAAATCATTAATCAACCTGCGAGAAGAAACTTCTGTAAACTAATTTTCCTCTGACTTTTCTGGCTGATGAAATAGATTCCAGTTTTTCCTCATGATTTTGAACGTGTTTTGTGAAAAAGCTTTTAAGGTAAACAAAACATGCAAAACTAAAACGCAACGTACTGCAAGAACGCACAAACTTTCAGATGAATTCTAACATTTAAAGTATGTAAACATTCTTGAATGCTCTTATTGTCGTCTTTGACTCTAAATTCATGAAACATATTTATTATACATTCATTGATGAAATATGTTTGTACATTCAATTACACGTTATAAATTCGTTGATTTCTTGATAACTTAATTATTTTGAGAAATTGAACTAGTGATCAGTAATGTGTCATGTCATTTGCTACGATGATCTACTTAACTACTTGTCGAGAAGAAAACATCGTTTGTACTAACGAATCAATAATTCTAACTCATTTAAAATATATTCAGAGATTAATGTGATGATAATATTAATAAGAATGATATGGAAAGTAATGGAAAATGTCGTGAATAAGAAATGGCAAAGACAAAAATTTGAGAATTTCATTCTTCAATTTCATCAACGTAGCTGAGAAATTATAATTGAGAATGATGAGAGAACGATGTGAGAACTAACTGACATTAAACTGCTGCTAAGAAAAATGAGTAAATAATTAGCATAAATATTAATCTATCATGTATCTGTTATTACCCAGAGGGCTGTTCTGAGTCGCAGTGTAATATGTCAAGAGTGTGTTGCTGTGTGGCGTCTAGGGGGGAGTTGGATTTCAACGATAATTTATCTTCAAAGATCTGAGAGAGGGGTACTCAATCTTTGTAGAACAACAGCACAACAAATTCGTAAGGTCCCAATGAAATTATTCGTAATCATTCTTAATTATGTTTATTTACTTAACTGCGTGTATGTATAAGTGGCATAATATTGAATGATTATAACACTATCAGTTGATATCAGTACAGTTACTAACAGGTTGATCAGGATGACACAAAATAAAATTATTTTAAATTAATGTGTTATCTTGCATCTAATTTTCAGCGAGCATGCAAATAATCAAGTGAGATACTCAATGGGATTCTGAAGGTATCCAAACATCTAAAAGAGGAATTCCATGAAGAACGTATATTAACACGAGAAAATATTTATTCGTAAAACATTCCCGAAAAATGAAAACATTCTTTAGGGGAACAACTTGCTGCCCAAAATAATTATACACGGACACTTGACCTAGCAGTTGAGAAACACTGTTTCAAAGAAAGGCAAATATTCGGGCAATATATTATTCGGGCAGCGCATGTTCGCGCAGCATTCCGCATATTCGGGCAGCGCACGCTTATTCGCGTCGCGCTGCCGCGTTGTTGGCAACGGTGGCTGGCGTTCGATCTGGCGCCGGAGACAGGTCTCGTTGGCGCGGCCCGTCCGACCCGTTCCGCTTGTCCGCATTCATGTATTAAACGACGCTCCATTATGTATTATTGAGACGGCGCAGGCGCGGGATCTGGTGCTATTAGCATACTGCCATAAACATACGAGCTCGCGTGTGTGTGTGCGTGAGTCTGTGTGCGCGTGGGGCCGGTGGACGCTCATCCGCACGGGAGGACGAAGCATGAAGACGCTCCACACCAATTTCCGAATTGAATCTTTCTTTCAATCGTATCCGTGCGTAGCTTAAACACATTAATTAATCTTCCCTTTAGCTTTTCTGTCACATTCTGCTTATTCTTTCTGCATTTTTACAGTGTTTTTTGTATTTCTTGTTTTTTTCTTCTGAAAATGTTTATTAATGCAGCTATTGTCTAAAGACTAGACAAAGACGTAGTTACTTAATTGAAATAATATTTGCGTAGTACTGTGCAATTCTACAGCATGGGTCCAAAATATTACAGGAACTGAAGGTTGGAAACTTCGATAATTTATGAGCAATAAATATTAATAACAAAAATAAACTTATTAATAATAAAAAATGATTATCTTATCTTAAAATTATAATGATTGATATAATGACTATGATCGTAAAATTATTCATGAGAAATGTGCTCATCACTGCGAGATGTTATGAAAATACAAAGATTTGCACTTCGTCAAAGTGAACAAAGAAGTGCAGACAGTAAGATGAGCGAAACATGAGATCGTACGTGATCTAGAACATTGGCACAATTACACATATACGATTTTATAGTGTTATTTGTAATATTATTAGATATTATTATTAATTTTCATATTATTATTATTACCAAATTCCTTCGTTAATTAATTAATCTACATAATCTACCTATATTCGTTTATCATGAGGTATGGCATCAGATTACTTTCAAAGAAAAACTCGTTTTCTTATTTCATTACATTTTAAAATAAAAACAAATATACAAGGGAGTTCAAATATGACCGGCACTGATTTTTTTACGAAATACTTTATTAGCAAAAATTTATTTGTACATGTCATTCTTCAAAGTACTCCCCTCCAGATTCTATACATTTTTTCCAACGTTCTGGGAGCATCCTAATGCCCTTTTCATAAAAGTCTTTTGGTTGTCGGCATATCCACTCCCGAACACTGTGGATGACTGCGTCATTATCCGCAAATCGCATGCCTTGCAAATGTGATTTAAGCTGTCCAAACAGGTAAAAATCACTTGGGGCCAAATCTGGAATGTACGGCGGATGAGGTAGAAGATCCCACTTCAATTTGCTGATGATTGCCATGGTTGTTTTAGCAGTATGAGGCCGTGCATTGTCTTGAAGGAATGCTACCCGTTTCCCACCTCTCTTCCGTTTGGATCGGATCTTTTCTTTGATTTCCGTTTCCAAAAGTGCTGAATAATAAGCTGCATTGATGGTGTTAGCTTCTGTAAGAAAGTCTACATGGATAACACCCTTCCAGTCCCCAAAAAATGTTGCGATCACTTTTCCTGCCGAACGGATCTTCCGCGCTCTCTTGGGTTTTGGAGAAGAGGCGTGTCGCCATTCACGTGATGTCTGCTGGGACTCAGGAATAAAATAGTGAACCCACGTTTCATCAGTGATTACAATGGACTTCAAAAATGCATCTCCTTCATTTTCAAACCGCATTAGAAGAACACTGGCAGCTAGCATGCGCATCAATTTGTTCTCGTCCGTCAAAGTGCGTGGAACCCACCTAGCATTCACTTTTCTATATTTTAGGTGTTTTTTTATCATGTCTTCTACACTACCCACACTGATGCCAATTACTGATGCAACTTCTTTGATAGTGATGCGCCTGTTCTCACAAATAACCGCATTAACACGATCAATGTTTGTTGAGGTTATGGATGTTCGCGGCCGACGATTATGAGGTTCATTCTCAACGCGCTCTCGACCCTCTCTGAAGCACTTACACCATTCAAACACACGGGGCCGTGAGAGGCACTCTTCCCTGTACTGTTTTTTGAGTCTCTGCAAAATTTCCGACGGTTGAACGTTTTCTCCAACGAGAAATTTGATGATAATGCGTTGTTCCACGCACCGCGGCACCTTTTGTTCACTCATCGTTCTAGCAAGACCCAGACTCGACTGAACAGGTTCTAACCTGCAAAGGAGGGAGGTGGGGGGTTGTGGCTAGATTCTCTCCAGGCGGCGCAGTTAATGCGCATGGCGGGGTATTTGAAAAAAAATCAGTCCCGGTCATATTTGATCCCCCTTGTAAAAGAAGGGCCTGTTTAACGTTACACCCGCAACGCGAGGCGGCGTAAATCGCGAGGTCGGGCGCGCATCCGCGATCCCGCAAATAAGCCGGCGGTTGCGCTGTGCTGCGCTCAGCTCGCGCCGCGGCGGCGGCGGTGGCCCCGTCGGGCGACAAGGGCGCTCGCGGCCGCCTGAAATACTGGCGACTTAATGCAGCCTAGCGCTACACGCGCGCGGGCGTTGTTCCGCCGCCCGGGACCCTCGCGTAGCTCCGCGCCGCGCCGGGCCGGGCGCTCTAATGGACTGGTGCGTATCGCGGCGCGCGCCCCGGCGCATGCATCAGCCCCGCTCGCGCCCCGCCCCCAACCCCTCCCGCGCCTCCAACTACACCATCGCCCTCGCCCGCGTCAGCGCCCTCGCCCTCGCCCGCGCCCTCGCCTGCGCCCTCGCCTGCGCCCTCGCCTGCGCCCTCGCCCGCGCCCTCGCCCGCGCCCTCGCCCGCGCCCTCGCCCGCGCCCTCGCCCTCGCCCTCGCCCTCGCCCGCGCCCTCGCCCGCGCCCTCGCCCGCGCCCTCGCCCGCGCCCTCGCCCGCGCCCTCGCCCGCGCCCTCGCCCGCGCCCTCGCCCGCGCCCTCGCCCGCGCCCTCGCCCGCGCCCTCGCCCGCGCCCTCGCCCGCACCCTCGCCCGCGCCCTCGCCCGCGCCCTCGCCCGCGCCCGCACCCGCGCCCTCGCCCGCGCCCTCGCCCGCGCCCTCGCCCGCGCCCTCGCCCGCGCCCTCGCCCGCGCCCTCGCCCGCGCCCTCGCCCGCGCCCTCGCCCGCACCCTCGCCCGCGCCCTCGCCCGCGCCCTCGCCCGCGCCCGCACCCGCGCCCTCGCCCGCGCCCTCGCCCGCGCCCTCGCCCGCGCCCTCGCCCGCGCCCTCGCCCGCGCCCTCGCCCGCGCCCGCACCCGCGCCCGTATTTAACCAAATAAAGTGTTTTAATATTAAGGTATTGTGTTATTATTATAAGTGTTATCATTTGAGAAAAAATATTCTCAACAGAAATAAATATATGATCTCTTTACTCCAAGTACTTTTCAATTTCGTCCTATGGTCTCCTAACAAGCCGCCCATCGGTCTTTCTGGTTTGGTATTCCTTTTGATATGATCGCATTTATTTATGCGAATTTGGTAAGCACCGCTAATGCTGATACTGTAAATTATTATTTAAATATTTTATTTATTTAGTACCCACAGAAGAGTATTACTAATCATTAACAACATACCGAAACTAATATTGAAATCAGTTTTGTGGTATTTCGCACATTTCACTTTGTCCCGTGTGTGCGTCGGTAAGATTATTATTTTGAATGGAAGTGGAGAATTAATCATGCCATCTAACTCAATCAGTATAAAATCCTAAATGAAGTGTACTAAGAAAGTGGTATCTAGTCCCGAAATAATGCATTGGTTAAATCTGACACCCAAAATTACTGGAATGGTTTTCCAGAAAGTTCATAAGAGCACATGAATATTCCTGGTTGTCCCAAAGAAAGATTATACCATATACATTCTCCTAGAGAATAAATTAATTGTTCTGCAAGCTCAGAAATTTTATAATTATACTTATAGGAAACCTTTTTTAATAAATAAAATCTAGTCATCTTAAGCGCATTTTTGAATTCTTTTAAAGCACATTTCAGTTATTCGTTTCATGCCTTCATTGCTTGTAATAACTCTCTATAATATGTTAATTGATGATGTTGAAAGTCTGAGAACGTCATATTGATTTTATCATTATAATACAGAGTTGATCACTGGAAAAACTACGAGAAGCAATTGGTTTTATGATCACTATCTACAATACGTTATTAGAATCATTGCTGCAAAATATCGTGCTTCACGATAGGTGTTTCATTTCTCCTATGAAATTCATTGTTATTAACATCGACATGCAAGCAGCTAGTCTGGAATGTAATTGGATTGAAAAATTATATTTGACTGAAATTATTATCAAGTTTTACATTCTCTTTTCCAGAATATAGAGACAAAACATGACAATTATAATGTTTTACTCTCCTTAATACTTTATATCTTTAATTTACTGATGATTGATATAAAGTATAGTCTGTATATTAAGTAATGTAGAACTCATTATTTATTTCATTTCTTAACTTTCTTTCTTCGCATTAAAAATTGCGCGAGCAACCGTCCCACATCGACACTGATCGAAGTGATTGTAAAGGGCGTACAGTGTGCTCGTCATTTAATGAAAGGAATGCACTCAAGAGCACATTGTTAGTTGCATCAAGAACGAACCTATTGAAAATTCAAAAAGATAATGACCAATCCCACCTTGGACAATTTACAAGCAGAATCAGTCTCTTTCAAACTGTAGTATGCTTTATTTGAACAATAGTAGTTTGATCGAAAACAAACATTCTTGGGGTGAATGAAAACTCCCTTTTGATGTAAACTCTCCAGACAAAAGTTTCATAGTTCGAGTACTATTGCCTGCAACCATTTCTAAAGAGAGGTTTTTGAGTGTCAAAAAATACTTACAAAGTCATCATTTCACTTAATACATGTTCACTCAAGAACTGATTTCATTATGTACTACAGCGACAAATACGCAGTAATGAACCCAATACTCACTCATTTAGTCGATAAACGTACGTCGTGTGCTTAATCCTATTCACGTGATATTAGGAGTTAACATTTACTACATTAGCCTACTGAACATATCAACATTACATACACAGTTTCAACTAAACCCATGGAGCACGCAGTTAATCTCTGTCTTGGAGACTCCACAACACTGCATATTTACCCTGCGCGCCAAATTTATTCGTACATGAATGTAACATGTAAAATAATAAAATATACATTATTATTTTTTGCATCTGCGCTTGTTAATTTCATTTCTATGAGTTTTCTGTATTCCAAATAATTGAAAAGAGTCGACTTATGGAGTATAAGTCTTGCCTAAGCCTGAAGATGATCTTTTTATGTAAGCAATATTTAAGATACTAAATAAATATGCACCATTATTTTATATTTAATTTAAAATTGTTTAATGAATATACCCACCCCGACCAGTAATCGAACCAGTGTCTTCTATTACATGCTCAGTTACTCTATTCATTGACTAACCGAGACAACAAATGCTTTGAATGATTTCATAGACATCAGTTATTCTCAGTTACTTGATATTTCCCACATAATTGCTTATCCAATAAAATGGTGACAATTTATTATTTTGTACAAACAAGCATTACTGAATTTAATTCAATTCCATCAGTTTTGTTGAGTTAATGGCATTGATGTACTTAATTTTGATATGCAAGTCGCGACAAGCATGAACGAGTATAGTGAGTAAGGAGAGCGTATTGAAGCAATGCTGCCACGAAAATCTAAATAGAAATTAAAATAATTCGCAGATATATTAATTTTCGTATCTTAAAAAAGTATACGCTTTATACAGGTGGTTCAGTGACTGAAACCAATTCCAGGAGGCCTTTTCAAGGGGTGTATTATTTCAGAGAAGGCGTCGTGTTAACTTCGCTTCCCGCGAATTCTGAATTAAGTGGAGCGCCCAAGCGCCTTGCAGCGGCGGCGCTTCGTCCCTCCTCACGCGGCTTCGCGCACGCCTCCGCTTCCGTGCACGCTTCCGCGCACGCTCCCGCGCACGCTCCCGCGCGTGCGATACGCCTCGCCCCGTCATTTGTTCCCCACGCGCCGACAGCAAACTACAAGAGAAACAACGAAACAACACCGTCCGCGGCGCCTGCCCTTCGCCTCGCGCCCTGCCCCCGCCCACACACGTCATCGGCGCCACCCACTCGCCGTCCCGGTCACTCGCCCTCCCACTCACCCTCCCGGTCACTCGCCCTCCCACTCATCCTCCCGGTCACTCGCCCTCCCACTCATCCTCCCAGTCACTCGCCCTCCCACTCATTCACCCGCCCTCCCGCTCGCCCTCCCGGTCGCTCGCCCTCCCGGTCCCTCGCCCTCCCGGTCGCTCGCCCTCCCGGTCGCTCGCCCTCCCGGTCGCTCGCCCTCCCGGTCGCTCGCCCTCCCGGTCGCTCGCCCTCCCGGTCGCTCGCCCGTCCGCCTGCTTGACCTCCAGATCACAATCCCTCCAGCTCTCCCGCCCCCTGGCTCCCGCGTCCTCCAGCTCACCTGCTCACCCGCTAGCTCGCTCGTCCGCCCGCCCCCTCGATCATTGGCCCGCCCGCACTCCTGCCCTCTGACTCACCTGCCCATGGGCTCGCCCACCCTCCTCCCCGTCTGCCCTTCAACAGCTTCGTGGTCGCTCATCCGCCCGTCCAACCGCTCGACCGCTCTTGGACTCATCCGCTCGCTTGCCCGCCCGCCCGCCCGCCCGCCCGCCCGCCCGCCCGCCCGTCCTCCCGTTCATCCGTCCGTCCTCCGACACACTCGCCCGCCCTCCGGCATGCCCAGCCTGCTGCTCGCTCGCACGTCTGCTCACCCGTACACCGACCCACTCGTTCTTCGGCTCGGCCACTCTACGACACGTTCACTGTCCGGCTCACCCGCTTTCCGTCTCCGCAGCTCTCTGACTATCCCGCCCTTCAACAGCCCCTTTCTTCGCTTACCAGCTCACTCGCCTTGCCTCTCTCGTGTGTGAGCCTGTCCCCCCGCTCAGCCCACCGCTCGCCCGCTGGCCCGCTCGCCCACCCCGCTCGCCCACCCGTTCGCCCGCCCGCTCGCCCGCTCGCCCCACCGCTCGCCCTCCCGCTTGCCCGCCCGCCTGCCAGTCCGCTCGCCCGCATTCGTGACAGCCGCGTCGCGTTCGGGAAGTTTCATTTTACAGTAGTGGCTTTCGTGACGGGGGTTCCCCCTTAACAGCGTATTCCGATGTGTGCTGATAGACGCGTTTTGAAAAGTGCCCTTTAGAGGCGCAATCTTGACTTCTCATCGCGCTATCACTTCCTCTGTAATGAGTGACTGCGGTCGCTTATTTACAACAGTTTCAGCTCGCGCACAAAAAGGCAGCGCGGGGAGGCGGAGGGGCGGGCAAAGGAAGGAGAGAAGAGCGCGCGGTATTTCGTGTGGCTAATTACGGGACTTTCCTTCCTTCGTCGTTTTTTCTTGGCTGGAGGTGGCGGCGGGCGTCGCGCGCACGAAGGCGGCTGGGTGCAGCTGCGTGCGTCTCCACACGCCAGCGTCATCCCCCACCCCCTCGCGCCGCCCGTTCGCACTTGCACCCCCTGCGGCGCCCCGCCCGCTCTCCCGCCGCCCAGGCCTCGCGGCATTTCTGCGAGGGAGCGCCGTTGGCGAGGGGTATTTGCATATCGTCGGTGGAAAAACCTTAAATCATTCGCATGTTGTGATAAGTGGCCGTAATTATGATTGATCGCGACGCTGCTAGTGGCGTGAGGACTGGACTTGCATTATCGTGCTTAGTATGGATGTTATGCAGGTTATGTCATACGCGTGTAGATTGTTGTTCTTATTTGTATATTCATTGAAAACGTCCTGGATGTTTTATGGATCTAAAGAGAACGTTCTGGTTACGGTTTTAAAATTGAGAAAGCACAAGAAAAACGTGTTCCTTGAATTACCTCATTTGCAAGCACCATAGCAACAACATGTATACTCTTGATGAGAAATACTTCATGAAAATGCTGTTAATTAATTGAAAACATATCCACAATGAAGGTAATTAAGATACCATCATTCCCTTGTTATATGAGGTCGGATCCTGCGCTACATTCTATTCTTGTTTCAACACAAGAGCATACACAGTTCTTTTAAATGTATACTGATTTGCTATTTGCGTCATCATACTGGTTTTGAAAGGTACTGAGTGCAGTAGAATCAGTTTAAAAAAATGAAATTTCTTGCCAATTCGGAATCATTTGTATTTACACGAGAAGGAGACGGGTTGTAATATATTTTCCATTTATTTGATATGTCATTATAGGTGAATATTATTTTTCAACTGTGCCCTCGGTGGCTCGTTGGTTAGTGTGCTCGCTTTCCGCGGTGCAACCCTGGCTTCGATTTCCGGTTGGGGCAAATATTAATTGTGCGCTTTCCTTTAGTATCACAGTTTCTGTTGCTGTATGACGATGAGAAAGCTCACTTCTCAGGTTGAGAAGACCCGAACTACAGCATAGAGACAGCTGTGCTAACCACACGTACCCCTTAGCCCCTGGTCACAAGACTGGGGCGCAGCTCTTAGACCTTACTTCGTAAAGAGCTGTAAATCAACGTCCATGCATACATTATGTTTTCACTGGGAGTAGTCGTGGAGGATCACCGCTGTCGCACGAAGGACCTACGAATTGGGAGCTTTAGTGCCTCTTTACACACACACATACACACACATACATTATATATCTGTGCAGGGCAGAGTTGATGCAATTATTGTTATTGTCTTTATTGTTGTCATGTTATTGTTACTACTATTGTCTTAAAATGATTTAAAATTACATTGTATCAATATTCCTAATTGTAATATGTTAATTGTAGTGTTCTGCCACGAGGTTGTATAAACCTCCCAGCAGAAATAATAAATTTATCTATATAATTATATAAATATGGTAACTTTTAGAATAACATAAAATTCATTTAAAATTGAATGATTTACATTTACTTCCTTCCGAAATAATCTTCTGATCTTGTAAATATCATTGAACATAATAGTTGCCAAAAACATAAGTAAATTAGGAAATATAATTTATTATTTCTCAATTAAAATAATCTAGAGTATCTGTAAATAGTATGATGTAAATATCACTTATTATTTACGTTGTGCATCCACAATTTCTGATGAATCGTAACATATTTACTGTAGTAAACATGTTTGAATGTCTGATCAATGAGCACCAATGTTGGATTATAGGAGACTTACTCAGAATAACAAAAACGTCTGTATCTTGGGATATCGATCTTTCATTTTGGTGGTACTAAAACGCATTCCCATATTCTCATAAATGCACTTACATCACACAAAACAGGCGACTGACTAAATACAATGAAAGCGTAATTCATAAACCATAGTGTAAATTGATAGAATTTATCAGTATCAGAATCATCTCTTATTGTAATCTTGTATTGAGAGTACACAATAATTATATGGATATAATTCGCTATAATAATATACTCGCTAAACTAACAAAACCTGTTCCCTGAGGACGTTACGATATCGGGACCTGTGCTCCACTTCCTGTCCACATGTGATGTATTTACATTAAACATTCAGCGCCTATCGTATTCGGTTGAACACAACATACCTATAACGGATAGTCTACTGTCGACAAGATCTCGCGACATTTCGCTTTCCACAACGTGCAAACTCCTCGTCGCTCGCTCGAATGCCGCAGATGCCCCGGACTGACTTATGTATATTTAAAGGCGCCAGGAGCGCACTCGGCCGCCGATCAGAAAGAGGCGAAAAGGCGGCGAAACGGGTTTCGGGGGCGCACGTCCCATCTGATGCCGGGGCACCTGCGCCACGCTATTAAGATGTTAATGGGCGGATGGTCAGCGGCGGCGGCGCGCGGGCGGGCACGAGGGCGGGCGGGCGGGCTCGGGCAAGCCCCATGCCCCAGTAGCAATTTTCGCTTTAGTTATTGCCCATTAACAGAATGTACGCACCATCCCGAAATGGAGCGGGCGTGCACGCGCAAAGGGACGCGTGATGTGTGGCATCGCTGAGCGTTGGGTGGTTGGAACGACGCGTTCCTTGGACGTGGGCAGCTCTGGGTGATGGTCCTGGGCGCGGGCAGAGCGAGGCGGGCGGCCCTGGTGATCACTCGTGTGTGTGTGTGTGGGATGTGTGCGTTCGTTCACTCTACCAGTCGTGATACGTGTGTTCTCGTTTGTTTTGATTGAAGTGTGTGCAGAAACGGAGGATTACCGTGAGTACACAGGATCATTCAGGTGAGCGTCACAACGTAGCTTGTAATGTTATAATATAGGTCTTTCTAATAAATCAAAGTTGAATGATAATTATGAATGACGCTAGTGAAGGTAACAAAAATAATATTTAAAACAAATGCATGTGGATCCATATGTTTAATGCACAAATAATGTGTGCAAATGTTTAGTGCACAAATTAAATCTGGGTGGTAAAAACATCCAACAAAATGAAAAAATTGTGTCGCACTCAGTTTATCTTGAGAGCTTATTAATTAAAATTTTCGGCGTGAAACTTTGGCGTGAAATAGACGATACGTTTCTTTCAGTAGTTTGAGAATAAATTTAAGATTCATTGTCAAAGTGATTTATTGAATAATGTACTGAGGAAAGAAAACCGTAATTTTCCATTCGAAAATGAGTTGGGAGTAAAATCATTTCCCGCTCACAAAATTCTCTTCTTGTTCTGATGACACAGACAATATAACATATCTGACTTTGATTGAGCCGTTGACTCGCCAGATGTGTGTCTTTTATCCATTTTAAAATCACCCTCCAAATAATTTTTAAAACGTTATCGTTTAATGTGTTTATTTACCATACAAATACAATATTTTTATATTCTTTCCTAAAAATAATAAACACCATTGCTTGTTGTGCAGAAATTCATACAAGGTCGATTAATTCCCTCGCCTGTGTAGAAAAGCAATATATCTTCTGTAACAAAGTCTCGCACACGTAAATTCGATCAAGTCCGTCGTCCGGTTTATACTAAATCGACGCCCCGCACCTCAGCCATTGTCTGGCAGCACATGTCGCCATAAAAAGTTCCTTAAGGTGAACAGCGCGTTGGCGTCCTCGGGGACCTCCGGCGGAAAAGAAACGTCGTCGGGGAAAATACCCAGAACCGAAATCTCGTCGCGCCCCCTCCCCCTCCCCCTCCCCGCGCGCCGATCTCTCACTCGACGGAACGCGATTCGCGCGCCGCCCCACCTGCCGTCAGCGGCGCCGGCGATAAAAGCGGGGGCGGGCGGCAACGGCAGTACAATGAAGGGGGCGGCGCCGACCTCAGTGGGAGGCCGCGACCTGCTTAAAAGGGAGAGGAGATGGCGGGTCGGGCGAAGAAACAGGGCCGGAGGGCGAGGAAGCAGGGCGGGTGGGCGAGGCAGGGCCGGAGTAGCATAGGCGGCAGAGGGGTCACTGACGTAAGAATGACGGGGTAGACGGAGCGGTCGGAGTGTAAGGGCGTGATGACGGGGATTGGAGGATGGTGGAGATGGAACAGACGCGAGGCAAAGCGCTGAGGGCGAGGGCAACGGGAGAGAAGAGGGAATGGTCGTCGGGGTGGTAGCGTGGTGAGGTGGCCGTTTGGGGCGACTGCGCGAAGTGGAGGAGTGGGTGCGTGGCGTGGTGGTGATGGTGTGGAGGCATTGAGAGGCGGCTGTGTACGATGGTGGAGGGATGAGGCGGCGGTGTGGGGGGTGTATGGCGAGGTGGCGGCGCAGTAGCGTGGCTAGGAGGCAGTGTGGAAGAGTAGTGCGGCGAAAGGGCGAGGTGGCGCAGTGGGGGCGTGGCAGGGATAATGGCGATGTGAGGGGGCGGTGTGAAGGCATGGAGGTGGCGAAGTGGCGACGTGCCGGGGCTACGTGGTGGTGTTGGGGGTGGCGCGTTGGCGGAGTGGGGGCGTGGCGGGGATAATGGCGATGTGAGGGGGCGGCGTGAAGGCATGGCGATGGCGAAGTGCCGGGGCTACGTGGCAATGTCGAGGGTGGCGAGGTGGCAACGTGGGAGCGTGTGGCGAGACGGCGGGGCGGGGTCGAGGCGGGGTGGCGACGCATTCGAGCGGCGGGGGCGGAAAGGGCGCCGGAGGTGGCGCGGGCGATGGAAGCGGCGGCGGGGCCGCGAGCGAACGCGCGCGCGGGTTTCGCGGTACAAAGGCGTCGCTATCTGATGGCGCGCACAAAGCCGCGCGGATATTGGATTTGTCGGCGCCGTGTCGAACAAATGAGAACCCGCGCGCGCGGCACCCACCGCGCCGGAGCGCCGCTTAGCGGAGACGTTGCGCGCGCTGGCGCGGTGGGCCGGCGGGCGGCCGCGCCGGCCAACGCAACTCCTTCATTCGCGCACAAAATATCCTTATACACGGATGTATATGTATTATATCTGAGTATATTTGAGTATATGTATATATGTTTCAGTATATATGTATATATGTTTGAGTATTATTTTGAGTATATGTTTTTCGTATATGTTTTATATTTGTGTATATTTGAGCAGTAGCGTAAAGGAGAGAGTGCGGGCCAGCCCGTAAAACTTTTATCCGGGCCTCCTGTATAAAAATCTGTAGCAAACAAAACTGTGTAGTAAAAAAGTTGTGTTAGTACCTAAATATAAAATTATCCTTTAATAATTATCCATAAAAGTATTCATCAGTATATGATTAATTACGAATAGTAAACAAATCTGACTTTATTTATTGATTTGAGCAGCCAGACGTTCTCCTTCAGACAGCGGCTGAATTCGTCCCAGCTATCTAGCTAGTGTCAAAAATCATGTCACCGTCGGGACTTGAACCCCACGGACCTGCCAGTCAGAGCCACTGCAGTAATATTAGTTGGTATCGAGCAAATTATATTGATTCGTAATTAAATTTATGATAATAACTATTTCCTATACACATAGCTGTCGCTGTTTATTGTTGTCATGATTATTGTTATCATTCGGCTAATGTAATCATTCGTATTATACCCATTCCGGACAAATATTACAGCATTAAGAAAGACGTTTGTTGGGCCAGATTTCGTTTTGTGTTATCGTTATTTCACATAATTTTTAACCATCACGGATCGTGATTCGCGAAAGACCAAGCAAGTACTATTCGCTGTTTGCGTGAAGAAATTATCTGAACTTAATCACTGAATACAATGGAAAACGAATTCGATAATGAATGGATAATGAATCAGTGAGGAAATCACTACATCTGCTGGACAAACAGAATACATTTGTAAAATAATTACTTCTTTTACTTACGAGTGCAGCAGGAGTGTGAGAAGCAGATAATTATGGAGATGCTGTGGAAAAACTCAACTTCAAACAACGGCTGAAATTAGACAAACATTAGAAATATTGCAACGTTGAGCACTGGTTAGTTGATATCCAGAAATATTAGAGTACGAAATTTATATTATTGAAATCGTGATAGAATACCGTAAAGCAAATGTTAATCCAGATTTTGTTTATTTATAGAATCTTTGCCTATATTGTAATCTGATTTTAAAGTGCAGTCAATTTACTTTTCTTAGTGAAAGCATGATTTGCATGAAGGCAATAATATATTTCACTACAAATGTAATTTACAGAAGTAGGTTTCTTTGTCATTGGATAATACTCATTTAGAATTTGCTATCAATCGTTAATGTTATAATACTATTGTTTGCTGCTTAGAGTGATTACAATAGCTGTTGAATATATATATATATTGTGACATACCTGGTGATGCCGGGGTATCTTCACTGCAATATAACACTAAGAGAGGGTGTCTTTTACGTGAATGGGTCCTAGGATAAGTCGGTGCAACGTTGGGGAAGTTATTCATACATAGAAAAACAATTATGACAAGATTATTTTAAATCAAAGTTACTATTTACATAATCAGACACGTTTTTATACTCCGCCTTGGTACCAAGATTAAGAGTAAAATACAACTTTCATACCTTCGGGGCCCCGTTTGAATACCTATGAAGTTCGTCGAGCCGCTCGCTGCCGACAGGGTTGTTGACTTCTGCTACTGCTGCGGGCCGTCGGCAGCAGATGGCGTGGTGATCATCCACGGCTGATGCTCCAACAATTCTTCCCCGATCAGGATCTTGATACCTCGGCTGCGCACCCTCCTCGAATCACTGTCCATTAGTGGGTTTAATTACACGACCCCCGCCCTACTCCGTATACTGGTCACAGTTCTGTACCGCACGCTTTCAAGAATGTTCCCTCCGCACAACTAATAAGAGCGACGTCAATTATTTTACCAACACTAATCTTTTACTATACTGATATTCCTAATGTTCTGTTTACATGTCCATTACTTTGCGATTCCTAATCACATAACTATGTCGCGTATTACATGCGTCCATTCACTAGCGGAGAGCCCTCGCTACACGTCCGCACTGGTCGCCGCTCTGCTAACGTCTGCCCTTCGCCGGCCGCACGTCGGCACATCCTTCGGCGGCGGCCGCCTCAATCCACCTAACGAACTTTTGCAAGTGCGCGCTGCCACGCTTGTACCCGCCGTTCTCACGCTCGCCTCCCGGCGGGCACCGGTGGCGGCGGCGACCGTTGCCGGCTGCCCGCTGCTCGCAGCGCCGGCGCTCGCACCGCGCAGTCCAGAATAGCTATTGAATTCTTACACTAATGATTTAATTAGTGTAATGAAACACATATTCTGGGTTTCATCACCCCCCCTTTCTGTTTTTGAATTTTTTTCGCTTCTGGAAAAAAAATTCACACTAGTAACATCGTCACTGCCGATGATTGCACTCTCTTGCATATTGCTCGACGCCCTATATACACTTATAACCTAAAATCGAATTAACATGTGATTACTTATATTAACACTAATCTTGCACTTATTTACACTTCACTATTTTCCATCCATGTTGAACCAGGTTTCCGATTTGAAGCTTGTAATGTCCTACTATGTCTTGTCTATTGTGCGACAGTTCATCCCATTTTGCTGACAGTGATTTCCTAACTCACAGTTGTAGGACATAGCTTCCAGCGTGATGGGCACATCTTGGTAAGTGTCGTCCCATTTCCAGCTACGACCTCTTCTACGTTTGTACCAATGGTTGACTATACTCATTCTTCCCTCGCCCTGACTTCGCTCCATTTTGGACCTGCCTACATCTCCTTCATTCCCATGCTTTGGGGCGTCTGCAAAGGTGACTTCGTACCTCTCCAATATCTTCAAACCCTTCCTAAATCGGTATGATCTGCTCTGCCCAGTAAGCTCTGCACGGTGACAGGATGCTGTTGCGTTAACATGCAACTAATTCCTTGATATTTTATAGGAGCAACTAAATGTTGTTGGTTCCATAATGCTCCTATTTCCCGTGATGTAGTTGTAATGGCTATTCCTCTGGTCGCTCTTGATGTTTATTTGAGTTTCTTCGCTCCGTTTTCGTACGGAAATCTTGTCTTCAAATACCTTTAAAAATTCCGGAAATATACCAAAATTCTCTGCCCACGTCCTGGCGTTCTCTTCTAAAATTGAGTGTAATAACTGGACCTTATATCCTTCCAATATGTTGTTTGATGCTAGGTGCCGTTCTTCTGCTCGCATAACTACCTTAGGGTTTTCCGTCCCATCTCCCAGAGATTTCATCAACTTTGGAGGCATAATTGGTGTCACCCCATACTTGACACTTGGCGGCATTTTCTCGTCTTCTTCCTGTTTAACCTCTTCGTGTACTATTTTCTCTTCGCACCCTCGTGTATTTTCCACGATTTCTTCTTCTATTATACGCTCCATTTCTTCTATTTTCATTTCCATTTCTTCTTCCATTATTAACTTCAATTCTTCCGTTTTCACTTTCACTTTATAAACATCCTCCTCGGTCTCGATTTGGACCTCCACCGTTTTGCCCTCTGCTGTCTTGACTTCCTCATGGATTTGGTTCGTCATCCCCTCGTTTCTATCTGTTACCGCTACCCTAGCATCTACTTGATGGCATGATTGAAATTTTAGCACCTCATCTTTCCTATCCAGTTCCTCCGCTTTCCCATACGGTTTTTCGCATATTTCGATGAGCTTCCTATTCCGTTCTTCTGTGATTCTTCCCATTTCTTCTGCCGGCTTCTTAATCTGTTCTTCAACCACCTTCCCGTTCTGTTCTTCTATTAGTTTTCTATTCCGTTCCTCCGCCTTCCTATTCTGTTCCTCCTCGGATCTTTTCTGTTTACCTAATTCTTTGCTCTGTTCTTCCGCAAACTTCTCAATCTGCTTCTCCGTTTGCTGCCTCAGCTGTTCTTCTAATGAATCTTTTGCCATTACGCCCGTACACGCTTCGTACTCTTCGTCCATCCCCAAGTCAAATCCTACCGCCTGGCTCCCCAGTTCTACCACCTGCCGTTCTAGATCTATATTTACTCTGTGATCGACCAGAAAATCCAATCCTATGATTACCGAATACAATAATTTTTTGACTACCAGGGCCACCATCTCGTATACTTGGTTGCCAATCCTGGCTTGAAACATGATTTGTTTTGTGATGGGGCTTGACTTCTTCTGAGTTGCCCCAATCACATACGCCCTATTCATAGGCAAACACATTACTTCTTTTCCTGTTGCTTTTAACTCCTCATACATTTCTTCTGATACTACTGTAGTCGTGCACCCTGTATCCACTAAAGCTTCTTTAATTATACCTTCACATTCTATCGATATCGTGGGACATTTCCTGATTCTGACCGCTGAGTTCTTACATCTCCGCCACGGTTGGGTATCGTAGGTTACCGGCTGCATAGCGTTTATGGAGACCGCGTTTACGTCATCGATTTCCGCGTCCGCAATGGGGCCACCTATCACCGCGGACTCTATTAGTTTAAATAGTGTCCTTGATCACTACTTGTGCTAGGCTGTGCTAATCGGTCGGGTGCATTCCACCCCCCGCCTCGCGTCTCCGTACAGTTTGAATTAGATCTGTTCCAGTCCGGTCTCTGGTTCCCCGGCTCTGGTCTCCATCCGTCTCCCCCTCTTCCGCGTTGGTTTCTCTGGTAATCGTTGCTCCTATCATTCCCTTGCCCCTGGTTACGTTCCGATCTAACCATATTAACATTCTCTTCATTTCTGTTCGTTGGTACGCCTGCAAATGTCAAGTCGTACCCTCCTAACACATTCTGGAATCTTTCCAGATCGGTGTGCTGCACACTACGTAAAAGATTCTGCACTGTGACTGGGAACTGTCTCGTCAATACACATATTATTTCCTGATCGCTCATCGGTGGGGATAGCGTTTTGTATTCCATAATACGCCTTGTTGCGTATTCCCGCAAACTTCCCATGGACTGGTTGTAATGATTATTCATCAGGCTAATTTTAAAATTAATTTGAATTTCCTCATTCCAGTACCGCTCAAGGAATCGATCTTTAAATGCCTTTACTGATTCGGGAAACTTATCAAATGTATCGGCCCATATCCTTGCGTTGCCTTCTAACATTAAATATAATAATTGTATTTTACACCTTTCCGAAGTATTGATAACATCTAAATGTCGTTCTGCTGCCTTCATAAATATGCATGGATTCTCTTTCCCGTCACCTGAAAATTTTAGTGATCTTGGAGGGGTAAATGGTACCGTCCCGCTTGCTGCGATTGGGGATGCCTTGCATTCTTTTATTTGTTCAATCTCTGTTCGTAATGACACAACCTTCTCCTCGCATTCCCTCTTGTTCTCCAACATTTCTTCCTTGACTACCAATTGTATCCTTTCAATTTTCTCGTCCTGCATAGCGGTTCTATCATCTAATCGCTGATATAGCTTATTCTCTAATTCTCCCCCCAGATTGATTACTTGGGATTCTAACTCCTTTTTCTGTTTCCCTAATTCTTCGGCGGTCCATTGCTCGTGACTTTCTACCCGCTCCGCGATCTTAGTCATCTCATTCTTCGTTAACTCAATTTGTTCTTCAGCGCGTCCTATTCGCCCCCCTATTGCATCTAATTTCCTATTCTGTTCTTCTGCCAGCTTCCTAATCTGTTCCTCTGTAAATAATTTCTGTTCGTCTAATTTCCTACTCTGCTCTTCAAATTTTCCATTCAATTCTTCCAATATCTTCCTATTCTGTTCATCAGCCAGCTTCCTACTTCGTTCCTCTGCTTTCCTATCCCGTTCTTCCTCCGCCTTCTTCTGATCTTCTGCCGCCTTCTTCTGATCTTCTGCCGCCTTCTTCTGATCTTCTGCCGCCTTCTTCTGTTCTTCCCGCATCATCATTATTATCTGTAGTATGTCTAAATTAGTATCTTCTCCACCCCCCCGATTCGGATTTCCTGCTGCCTGGTTCATCGGCGTTGACGTGATTTCTATTTCTTTATTGAAGCTATCTCCTGACGTGTCGTCTAACCGACTTCCAATGCCACTATCCCTGCTTTCCGATGGTATGCTATTATCGATTCTTACATTTATCTCCCTTACTTCATCTACCTTCTCCTCCCGGTCCAGCACTACATTTTGCGCCTCCATTCTGTTGCTTTGAGTTGTCCGATCGATTCTCACTACACTGAAATGCCGCACAAATTTCCTCTTGCCTCACCTACCAACGATACCACAGTTATCCTATGGATTAACTATACCCGCCACAACACTATATATTCTTCGTGAATGGTTTAATTCACTCCTATTTCAATTGCTAATTAATGACGAACAATCCTTACTCACCACCAAAACACAATAACACTAATTTAATAGCCATATAAATTTCCACTCACCTACCAATGCATAAACATAATCCTTACAATACATAATATTATTACCATTGAAACACATTTACACTGCTAATAGACTCATTAATACTATTACACAAAAATGCTTTCAGATTATAATAAATCCCTTGTTAATTGAAATTACTTTTCAACGCACTTATTGCTATATTATGTACATAATCATCATTCACATTTGCATGTCATATCTCCTCCCTGAATTTTCCTCAATAATATCATATAGATATTCACAACAACCATTCACACTGCTGGTATATATTTCCCAACCTGGTATCTTTTCTAATAAATTCCCCACACTTTACCATCACCAATAGATAATGCACTACTGAGTGAATGTTCCCAGCAAAAAACAATTTTGTGCATAATTTGAACAACACTATTAACCACCTTTATATTCTCATACGAATTATTACTACTTCCCCATTTCTTTGATTTCCATATTATAAAAAATTTTGCCAAGCAGTTCAAATATTATTAATATGTCTTACAAAATTTGGAATTCTATTATATTATATTATTTGTAACATGTACATGTATAGCCTTCATAACCTCAGTAACTACAATGTTAACTATATATTGGATGCTCACAAAATAATTGCCTATGTCAGCCCACAATTAATTACACAACAACATTTTTGTAATTATCAACATTTCATTATGCTTACTTGACTTGTGCATGTTTTTGCTAACACATTTGTTGTTATTTTTTTGTACTCTATAATAATACACTTTGCACTGCCTGCTTCTCATCTGTACCCTGCATTACTATACATCAATTACATGCACATTATTTTCCAACATTTCACCAATTTCCTAAGGCCACATTTCTTAACTATACGTTTTCCACTTGTTCGTGGCGCCAGCTGTGACATACCTGGTGGTGCCGGGTATCTTCACTGCAATATAACACTAAGAGAGGGTGTCTTTTACGTGAATGGGTCCTAGGATAAGTCGGTGCAACGTTGGGGAAGTTATTCATACATAGAAATACTATTATGACAAGATTTATTTAAATCAAAGTTACTATTTACATAATCAGACACCGTTTTTATACTCCGCCTTGGTACCAAGATTAAGAGTAAAATACAACTTTCATACCTTCGGGGCCCCGTTTGAATACCTATGAAGTTCGTCGAGCCGCTCGTGCCGACAGGGTTGTTGACTTCTGCTACTGCTTGCGGGCCGTCGGCAGCAGATGGCGTGGTGATCATCCACGGCTGATGCTCCAACAATTCTTCCCCGAACAGGATCTTGATACCTCGGCTGCGCACCCTCCTCGAATCACTGTCCATTAGTGGGTTTAATTACACGACCCCCGCCTACTCCGTATACTGGTCACAGTTCTGTACCCGCACGCTTTCAAGAATGTTCCCTCCGCACCAACTAATAAGAGCGACGTCAATTATTTTACCAACACTAATCTTTTACTATACTGATATTCCTAATGTTCTGTTTACATGTCCATTACTTTGCGATTCCTAATCACATAACTATGTCGCGTATTACATGCGTCCATTCACTAGCGGAGAGCCCTCGCTACACGTCCGCACTGGTCGCCGCTCTGCTAACGTCTGCCCTTCGCCGGCCGCACGTCGGCACATCCTTCGGCGGCGGCCGCCTCAATCCAACTAACGAACTTTTGCAAGTGCGCGCTGCCACGCTTGTACCCGCCGTTCTCACGCTCGCCTCCCGGCGGGCACCGGTGGCGGCGGCGACCGTTGCCGGCTGCCCGCTGCTCGCAGCGCCCGGCGCTCGCACCGCGCAGTCCAGAATAGCTATTGAATTCTTACACTAATGATTTAATTAGTGTAATGAAAACACATATTCTGGGTTTCAATATATATATATATATATATATATATATATATATATATATTATATATATATATATATAATATGGTAATGAGCGATAGACAGTGAGGTGTGGACGGTGGAAGGGTGGTGGTGGGCAAAACGTGATGGATGATTTACAGTGGCGGTAGGCGGTGGGTGAAGTCTGCTCGGTGGAGAGCTTTGGCGGCCGAGTGCGAGTGCGTTGGGCAATGAGATGGAGGCAGTGGTGTAATGGACAATGGACAATGGACAGTGGACAGTGGACAGTGAGTGGTGAGCTGTGGGGGGGTGGCGAGTGCTGGACGGTGTGCAATGAGCAGTGAATGGTGGGCAGTGGACGGTGGGTGATGGGTAGGTGAGTGGTGAGTGGTGAGTGGCGGGCAATGAATGGTGGGCGGTGATTTGTGGACGGTGAACGGTGGGCTGTGAGCGATGGGCGGCGAGTAGTGGTCGGTGGGCGGTGAGTAGTGAGCGGTGGGCGTTGAGTGGTGGGCGGTGAGTAGTGAGCGGTGGGCGGTGAGTAGTGGGCGGTGGGCGGTGAGTAGTGGGCGGTGAGTAAGTGGGCGGTGGGCGGTGAGCGGTGGGCGACGAGCGGCGGGCAGTGGTCAGTGGGCGATGAGCAGTGAGCAACGAGTGGTGGGTTGTGGGCTGTGGGTTGTGGGTGATGGGTAGGTGGGCGGTGAGTAGTGAGCGGTGGGCGGTGAGTAGTGAGCGGTGGGCGGTGAGTAGTGAGCTGTGGGCGGTGTGTAGTGAGCGGTGGACGGTGAGTAGTGAGCGGTGGGCGGTGAGTAGTGAGCGGTGGGGCGGTGAGTAGTGAGCGGTGGGCGGTTAGTAGTGAGCGGTGGGCGGTGAGTAGTGAGCGGTGGGCGGTGAGTAGTGAGCGGGTGGGCGGTGAGTAGTGGGCGGTGGGCGGTGAGTAGTGGGCGGTAGAGTAGTGGGTGGTGAGTAGTGGGCGGTGGGCGGTGAGCGGTGGGAGATGAGCGGCGGGTAGTGGGCAGTGGGCAGTGGGCGATGAGCAGTGAGCAAAGAGTGGTGGGTTGTGGGCTGTGGGTTGTGGGTGATGGGTAGGTGGGTGGTGAGTGGTGGGCAGGGCGTCGGGAGCGCCAGCAGGCGCATACTGGTAGCGGCCGGAGGGCGCGGCGGAGGGCAGCGGGCGGGCAGAGGACGGCGGCGCCTGCGGCCCCCGCAAGAAGCTCCCGTCCGCCGCGCGCCGCGCCCTTATCTGCCATCGCCTCATCGGCGCGGGGGAATGCGCGCGCCGTAATCGCCGCCACGAAAAACCGCGCGGCCCCTTCCTTGCCGCTCCCGCGCGCCGCCCGCGCAGGGCTGTCCCGTCCGCGCCCACCTCACCGCACGATACTTCGCTGCACTCGGGTATTATTTCCATTTACTTGAATTGAATTGAATTGAATTGAATTGAATTTGCCTTATTTTACGTGGCGAGACTCGGGCCATCAGGCCCGCTCTTCCGTCTGACCACGCAAATTTCGCTACGCTCCTTTCATCAACTAGCAGAGAAAGGAGGTATTTCATGGGCGAGAAACAGGCGATTTGAATTTAGCTCAGAGGCGTCATTTAGGCTTGAGGATCTTTACAATGCAAGTAAATCTACGAACATGGGACAGCCGGCTTTACTTCCCCTCCGAAGGAAGGCGTACGAAGGATTTTGTTGCCCTAAAAATCCACGGCTTCGACCGGGTTTGAACCCGCGTATAACAGTCCGGTACGCTAACCGTCACACCATCGCCGCCGTTTACTCTCTATTCCATTGCAGACTTCAGACAACCCACACCTTTATACCTGCCCAGACCGATCAGCTCACGTTTCGTGCGAAGTACTGTAGAAGCACCGTCAGTCTAGATCTGCTACTTTGGAAACTGGTTACAAATCGGAGTAGATTTTATATTCACCCGGTTCATAACAACTTTAGTCGCGAATTAGAGGAATACGAGGGTTGCCTTTTATATTTCAGGGTTAGAAAACCAAAAACAAATATTAATCATCGAAAATCACTTTATGGTTTTTCAAAATATTCCCCATGAAGATCTATACACTTTTGCATGCGTTTGAACCAGTTGCCGAAGCACTTTTGCCACTCTGATTGAGGTATCTCCAAAACATGCATTTTGAATGTAGCAAGCGCTTCTTCAGGTGTCGAAAAACGTTGACCTCTCAGTTTGTTTTTTACGTACGGGAATAAAAAGAAGTCATTCGGTGCCAAGGCAGGACTATACGGCGGGTGACTCATCAAATCGATGTTTTGGGTGCTCAAAAATGCAGTTGTTTGAGCCGATGTGTGAGAGCTCGCATTGTCGTGGTGAAGAGTGATCCGTCTTCGGCGGTTGGTTTTCCTGATTTCTTGGAAGACAGCTGGCAAACAAATCGTTGTGTACCACACAGAATTGACTGTTATGCGTTGTTCTAGTGTACGGTTGCGACATGTCCAGTTTTTCCGAAAAAACAGGCGACCATCTGTTTGGAAGTGCTTCGTGCGCGAACAACTTTTGTTGGATTTTGCTCATCTTGAAACACCCATACAGTCGACTGCTGTTTACTTTCGGGCTCATACGCGTAAATCCACGATTCATCACCTGTCACGATGTCATAGACGTCTTTCGAAGCACCGCGATCGTATTTTTTGAGCATTCTTTCGACCAATCGACACGAGCCTTTTTTTTTTGAGCGATTGACAAATTGTGTGGGATCCAACGCGAACAAATTTTTTTGACAGTCAAATGTTCATGCAATATTGAATGTATGCTGATCCCACTAATACCTGAGGTTGTCTCGATCTCACGATAGGTCACATGAAGATCTTGCAATATCAGTTCACGCACAGCATCAATGGTTTTCGGAACAACAACTGATTTTGGACGACCTTCGTGAAATTCGTCCTGGAGTGAACTACGACCACGATTGAATTCACCATACCATCGATAAACACTGATCCTTGATGGAGCTTCATCGCCAAAAATTGAATTAAGTTCATCCATGCACTGTTGCTGAGTTAATCCACGTCAAAAGTTGTAAAAAATAATCGCACGAAAATGTTCACGATTTAATTCCATTTTTGGGTCAAGATGAATCTTTTAAGTTAGTATAAACAACACAAATAGCGCTCGTATGTCAAAACGTTCTGAGTACGTATAACCTCAAAACATCCAACTTTACGATAGAGCTGACAGTTGCCAGATTGCAACACCCAGAGTTGCCAAATCCCGAAACATAATAGGCAACCTTCGTAATAATAATAATAATAATAATAATAATAATATAATAATAATAATAATAATACAATTTCCATTTCCTTCCATATAAGGCATAAGTGAGAGCGATCGCAGTTTGTGTGTCCAATATTTAGTATACAAATATGTTTTTGCCTTTTATTATATATACTGTACCGATCTGATTGCACTGATTACATCGCACAAAAGGAAGAACTAATGAAACGTTTCAACAGAAACGTACTACATATACATTGGGCTGAAAATCGACCCCCTTCTTCAGTATTGCTTCATGTTATTCAGTCATTTTTCTCTTACGCTAATGAAATGAATAAAGTTACCCTATATTCCCATATCTGGACATGTATGTGTAGTGGACTACTGTAGAAATTATGATTTCACTTCTTTTCAAAAAGAAATGCATCACTTATCATTATAATCACTGAATTTTGTTGCAAATATACACGTTTCAAAAGTTACTGGACATAGCGTTTTTATACAGTAACTAATATTCACATTGATAAGTCCCAATTCAAATATAAATAAATCTTGATAAAAACATCTGAGAATACATCAGTCACACACACGTGCTTGCGCTAGACCAAGACCTTTTTTTAAAAAGGTTTTTGTCACAATAAAGTGACATGATGAACAAATGTCGACAGATAAGCGTTCCTTTTGACTGATTTTACGATTTTATAAAAGAATGTAGCATTTTACTACAAAACCGGTTTATTATAGCTAGCATTAACACATTCTGGACCCACTACTTTTAAGGCAAAAAGTCACGAAATTTGGTTGAGTAGAAAGATCAAATTTCTTTCTGGATGAAACCCATTAGTATTATATGAACAAATATTAGCCAATAAAGTAATTTTCGTAAGTAATTTCGCTATTGGTTAGAAATTTATCGATGAGTTTGCGAATCTCGTAAATAGCGAAAAATATAAAGTTGTTTCAGATGCTATATTGATTATTGCAGTTTTCATCATGGAAGGAATATTCATTCATTTTCCAAAACAGTTGAACGTCATGTGCGGTAAAACAATAACAAAAAGTGCCCATGTAAACATTTCGATTTTAGGCTCCCGTGATTGGTTTATAACCATCTTAATGTTAATACTATTGGCCGAATTGAAACTAATAACTCATGAGTGAAATGGTCAGTAGAAATGATCACTTTTCTACTTTCGAATAGCAAGACAGCTTAATGAGATTGTAGTATGCTATTTTTTCAATACTAATCTTTGGTCTGTAGCTGAGATTTATCTAAATTTTTAAGCTGGAATTTCTATCTACATGTCATTGTATTAACGCGTCTCTGTTTTTTTCTGTCTTGTAATAATCTCTGAATTTTACACTAGCCGTTACATTTTTCAACAGTAACAATTAATAACTTTGGAAAATTAATTAAATTTTCAAACCATTTACACTTTTCCTTTAATATTGATGAAAATTCATGAGATTTTCATTGTGACGAGTTAGAGCTATTTCCTTTCAATTTTTTTTCTGTAGCGAGATGGCACATTATAACACTGGAGGTTTGAACGTTATCTAAAATTCATGAGCAGCAACTGGAGAGACATTATTCTGGACGTTGAGAAATATTACATGACTCTTTGTTGAAAGTTTATGTCAACGAAAAACTCTGAACTTAAATCAAGATATTATCTTCTAAACTGGTTGTTTTCTAATTCATTTGTATCTTAGTTTCGCATTGTGTATCTTCCCTTTTCCAAGACGCATTTTTCGCGTTAGCGGACTTCAAGTCGTACATATTATTTACATATCATTTGTTGTGAAGTGCAAGGAAGCGACAAATAAAAACTTATGGTATCTGAATTTCCAATGCAAATTTAAGCAACGCTGGTGATGGTAATGAATTGTTATTGCAATGCCGTGACGTTTATGAGATTCCTGCAATGCTTTGTTGACGAGTCGATACAATCTCCGTGTGTTCCAGGCTCTGGGAAACGTGTTATGTTAGAGGAGTGCTCATGTCGCATACGCATCCGTCGTTATCTATTTTGAAGTAGTTGAACATCATACGGAAAATGTTTGTAATGAAAACTGAGTTAATGTGTAAAAACTTTAGACGTAATGTTAATTACAAGGAAATACACATTATATTTCTTTTATTTTTTAATGTTTTTGAAGAGTTAGTACACGCTTCATAGTTTATCAAACTCGTTGTCAGTGTGAAGTAGGTATAAGAGAATGTAGGAAAAAAAGACAAAGATATTTTCAGGTACAAACTAATTTGATGGTAGTTAATTTTCAATTGTGGTTTTTGTGAATTAATAAATTCTATTAATAAAATACATTGGATGTACACATTTTGAAAACTCAAAAATTTGAATGAGTTTGGCCCTTTTGCAATATAATTCAGTGCACTGTGTTCTATCAGTACAAAAATTAAGAAAATATTTTTCATGCAAGTTTAAAAATATTGTTGAAATTTGATGGAAAATTGAGCGAAAACCAATATTTTTTAAAGAAAATGATGTGTATATCTAATATTGAAGAGTAGGGGTGTTGAGAAAAAACTCTAGTTTCTCTAGGATAGATTTGGACGAAGTTAAAGTTTCGCAATTTTCGAAATTTCAGAGGATTTAATGAACATTTGCTTTTATTTTGTAAGCCCATCACTACGAGAAAAAGTTAATGAAAACAAGCAAAAGCAGTTTCCAGAAAATTTTGAAAATGCTCTTCGTAGGCTTCATACGAATTACCCTTCAAAACACCAAAGTTTTCCGAATCCGTTTGCAATTCGCAGAGACAAAAGTTTGATCTGAGAATGCCCTTATTAGCGAAAATTCGATGAACAGTTCAGGATGTAGTCTATAGATGAAGGGACGGACAGACAGGTAGTCGGACAGATAGACAGGAGGATGGACAGACCAACGGACAGTCGAGTGGACAGACGGTCAAATCGATAATCTAAATCGGCAGAAGGACAGACGGACGGACAAACGGACGGTAAATCGTCGTGCAGAGTTGAATTCCAAAGAATAGATAAACAGATATTCTCTCTGAAAGGAGAGAATACCGATGATCAAAAATATTTTCTTCAGAATGAATGTTGAAATTCTATCGTCAGCAAAACTAGAGATAAAAAATTGAACAAGTAAGGTCCACACTTATTTCCTTCTCCATGCAAAATAGTGTTTACGCTCAAGTTCAAAAACCACGTCGGAGCTTCTTAGAACTCGAGCTTCGAATTCGTGTAGCAGTTGCTCCAGGCCGCAGCAAAAAGCGCCGATGGCGAGTGCTCGATACAACGGGTGCACGCGCGGGCGTTCTCGCGGCGCAGCCGGGGCGGGGGCGGGGGCGGCGGAGGCGTCGCGGCGCCGGACGCGAGGCGTCGCGGGGGCGGTTTTCTATCGCCGGACATCGCGTCACCGCCGCCGCCGCCGCCACTACTCTTTTTGCTCGTTAGAGTGCGCGCGGGTCGTTAGCGGCGTCGCGGAGAGTTGTGCGGCGCGCGACGGGGGCGGTGGAGGCGGCGGGGGCGGGGACGGGGGCGGTGCGATACCGACGCCGATAGCGTCGCGACACGCCGCCGTTGCCGCCCGCGGCTGCTTTCCCTTCTAGGAACGCCGCCGCCGCCGCCTGTGTCCTGTGGGGAGACTCCGCGGTGGTGACGGCGGTGGTGACGGCGGTGGTGACGGCGGTGGTGACGGCGGTGGTGACGGCGGTGGTGACGGCGGTGGTGGCGGCTTTGCGGTGGCGACCATGGCGATGTTTCTCGCTGGTTTTATGTATTTATTTAACCTAAAAACATAGTTAAAAAAATTGTGACGTACAATTGGTAGAAGTGCACGTTTTCTTAAGTTTTGCGATCCCTACCCTAACTACATAAAATAATATTCATAATAAGTTGTCAGTAAGTAGTAGATAGATGGGTTTAGGGTCCAGATTGAATAAAGTTATGCAGTAAAGCAATGTATTTAGGGAGCACAATGATAAGTATTCTATCAAAATCAGCGTTAAAATATGGGTAAATTAAATAAATATCCGACCAAATGTCGGTGCCACAGCTCAAATATCATAGAAACGTTCGTTTCAAAATTCACAAAGTTGTGACAGTAGAAGGAATATGATCATCGAGAGACGAATTATGACTTAATGTGCTCTGATAACTAAAAAACGTATTTTAAACTCTACAAACTCTGTAAACTTAAATCTATAAAATATGTTGCAGCTTTCAATAAGATGATATTTAATATTCGTTTTAGACCTTGTACATTCCAATTTCGGCTGGATAACTCGCTGACAACATGATTTTTCCTCTTAAAGAATTTTAAAATGTCCGTACATGATGAGGAAGGTTTGTTTTCTGTGTCTTTTGTTACAGAGACTTAATTTATCTCGTTAAAACGATTGATTTAAAAACGTAGTTCATGAACGATATATATGACGGTAAGTCTGATACAAATTTACGTTTTTTTTTCAATATTTCATAAAAATAACTAAGAAATATTTCATTTAAGATAAAATTAAGCACTACTTTAATTACCCATTTATTAATTAAAGTTAAGTTTAAATACATATAAGATATCATAGATTCTGTGATAGACAATGATTAGATTACTAATCTATATACTTTTACGCGGGCACGGACTGGGTTGTCATCAGCTCCCTGAAAAAGTCGGTGACGAGAGTAAGGGCATCTCCATTTGCAATGAGGCAGGTTGAGGTGCGAAAATCGCCCTAGGCAAAGAATCGTCTTTTGCCGTACTGTTTGGTGTTGAGTGTTCTTCTATGTGCAAGTCTCTTTTTTTTCTGGACTCCCAACAGATGTATTATAATTGAAAGTTTGGGAAAAATCCAAAATTTCAATTTTTAGGAGGGTATAATTTTTAAATGGCCCGCTACTTATCATTTTACGTAAATAACTACACTGAATTGTGTAAAGTCAGAGAAGAAATTAAGGTTGTGACTCTATTCCTTCTTTGAAAAATTACTCTCTGAATATCGAAATTTGTTCATTCGATAGTTTTGGGTGCAAATATTACACCTATAAAAACATTTAGGCTTGTGACCCTCCGTTTTACAAGAAGTTAAATATATTTTTAGTAGTTAAACCGATTTGTATTAATTTTATTTGTGTTGTATGTTAAAATTTATATTATGTTTAAGTCAGAATTTGTTCGCGAGGTGCGATAGTGAGATGTCTGCACATAAGAAAAAGCACACATCGTTGAAGATGTAGCATGGGCGAGACTGCGCCAATTGAATTGGATTCTAGAATGTATTATGCATGTTTGTACATGGCGCGTCGGCCCGTGTACGGGCGATGGCTTACCAGCGCTCTCCCGGCCTCGCCGCCACGGGTTAACGGAGTACATGTGCTTAGCACGAAGACATTCCCTCGTCGTATTCTGGTCTTCTCGACCTGAAAAGCGAGTTTTCTCATCGTCACACAGTAACATATACTGGTACATTGCAAGGAAAACGCACAATATAATCTTGCCTGACCGGGAATCGAACCCGTGTCATGGAAAGTCAGTGCGCTGACCAATTAACTAAGCCGTCAGGCTGTAGAATATACTATGTATCGGCTTTTAATATCTTCTTCGCATTCTAACCGATTGACTTAAATACTACTGATGAGAACATATTTCTATTTATTGTAACAATTTATACACGGTAACTTTAATTTAATTATATTAATGAATAATAATTATTTAATAATTTAATGTTTTAGTATACAACTGGAAAAAAATATTTCAGCAAATGTTGAAAATTTAAAAAAGTATTGACGTTATGTAACTATAAACTAAAACCCCCACCTCTTCGTAACGCAGCGTAACGTTGCCTCGAACCCCCTCCTAAGCGTTACGTAATTTATGGCCGACCCCTCAGGTCCCTCCGTCCTGCCCGCGTTGGCTGTGCTCGTGTTTCCATAGCAGTCACGCGTCGCCCGCCACGGAGCCCGTGCGCTTCATCCGGCGAGGCTCCGCGCGCCGGCGAATGCCAAGGGCTCTCGCGGGCGCCGCGCGCATTCAAAGTCGCCAGTCAAAGCGCTCCGCCCACAGCTCCGCCCTCGATGAAAATTCCCCGAAATCAATTTCGAAATCCACACAGCGCCTGCAACAATCGATTACAAATCGCCGATTATGAGAGAGATCAGAGGCGGAGGAGAAGGGAGGGGAGACGGGTGTGGTGGATGCGCGAGTGGAGGAGATGGGGATGCAGAAGACGGAGGGCGATGGAGGGGAGGTGAAGGATGGGGTGGAGAAGATGGAGGGTGAGAGGGGAGGATGCGAGATGAAGAATGCGGGATTGAGGAAGCGGGGTTGAAGAACAGTAGGGTAGATAAGCTGAGGTGGATGAGGCAGAATGATGAGGTGGGGCGAGCGAGACGTATGTATGAGGTGGGAATGTATAGGGGAGTGCGTGAGATGGGGTGGATGAATGTTGCAAGGAGGCTGATGCGGGGATGGATGAAGCGGGGTGCTTGGGGCGGGATGTACGGAGGGGGAAGGGGGTGGAGGATGTGAGATGGAGGACGCGGAGTTGGAGGCTACTAGCTGGGCTGGGATGGATGAGGCGGAGTGAATGAGGCGGGTGTGCGAACCGGGTCCGTATGAGGTAGAAATGTGTAGGAGGATGTATGAGACGGGGCGGATGAGGCGGGGCGGATGAGGCGGGGCGGATGAGGCGGGGCGGATGAGGCGGGGCGGATGAGGCGGGGCGGATGAGGCGGGGCGGATGAGGCGGGGTGGATGAGGCGGGGCGGATGAGGCGGGGCGGATGAGGCGGGGCGGATGAGGCGGGGCGGATGAGGCGGGGCGGATGAGGCGGGGCGGATGAGGCGGGGTGGGTGGAGTGTGGTTGGGTGGAGATATGGATGGAGGCTGGGGTGTGACGTAGGGGGTAGACTGAGGCATCGCAGGGTGGGGTACAAAGTGGTGGTGGTGGTGACGGTGGCGGGGCGGGGTTGGCGATGGTCGCAGCGGGACAGGACGCGGTAATGGTGGCGGAGACAATACGTACGTTGTTGGCGAGAGAGGCGAGGGCGTGGAGAGGAGTGTTACAGTGACCCGTGCGTGGCAGGAACCATGGCGACTCAGGCGTGTTGGTGGCGTTCGAGGCTGGGAGGGGAGGGGAGGGGGTGGGGACTGGGCGGAGCGCGTGCCGGAGGGTGCGTGAGGCGGGGGGGGGGGGGTCGAGGGAAGAGATGCAATGAGCCTCTCTCATCGGCGCTCGAGTAGGAATTTCCCAATCTAAGAAAAATCCCGCGCCTTTGTCCCGTTCTTTGTGCGGCTCCTTTGGTCTTCTTCGCGCGTTCGTCTTTGCGGCGCCATAGTCTTCACGCGCTCCCCCCCCCCCCCGGCCGCCCAAATGGTTCCTTTGTGCTCGCATCTGAGCTGCTCGCCAACTCTCCCTGGTTGTGCGCTCACTAGGCAGGGGGGGGGATTCGATATGATCTCGATAATAATTTGCGTAATGACACTGTTCAAGTCAGTGTCAGATGATATAGATGATTATTGTAATGAAAAACAAATATGTCAGATGATTATTGTAATGAAAAACAAAGTAAGGAAGAATGAATCTTTCATGCACAGGGTCCAGAATCGAATTTTGAGATTCGTGATCCTTAAGCCAGAAAATTATAATTGTAAACGAATTACATTTTTTCAACAGAATGCAAATCACTCATTTGTCGCATTCGCAAATGGAGTATGGTTTACTTGCGTTTTTTCGAACAAATCGGATCACTGTAGTTAATTGAACCATAATTTCAAAAACAGTGAGAATAATTCGGCTCAGATCCTGTTCATTTAACCAAGCATTTCCAAAATTCACGTTCTTCATTTTTTATGAAACTATATTTTCGTCTTGCACATTTGTGAAGTCCGCGATTTTTAACATCTGTCCTCGCGTTAATCTCACATGTTGTTGACACAAAGCTATTTGAAAGAATAATCTAACACCCAAAGAGCTTTAGCACAAGGAGATTAGGAGCTATTAAGATTATTCTATCCGGTTTTATTTGCGTCAATTTTATTCCTATTACTTATCATTATTCGTTATATGTAGCAAAATATAATTTCTAGAACAGAACATTTTAGAATTTGCATAAGGATGCTTAATAGACAATATTAATTAGCAATGAGTGTTATTTTCCAAACTTTTTTATCAAAATTCATCTTTAACAAAGCTTTCTGTTCGAGAATTCTCTTCGCAATTGTGTCCCATCCAGACCCAAAATTTCGCAAAATGTGTCCCATCCATTTTCAATTTAAGTTCTTAGCACTGATTTCATTGAATCTGAAGAAGATGAAGAGATGTGACGATGTTAATTATTATTATTATTATTATTATTATTATTATTATTATTATTATTATTATTATTATTATTATTATTATTATTATTATTATTATTATTATTATTATTAGTGTATAGGTCATTTCTGACCACACTACACGTTCTCTTCCAAGATCCAGTCATATTCTATCCCTAAGAAAGATTGTGTGTCATTATGGCGATCAGCTTTTTTCGTCTATATCATTTGATAAGACGCGTTATTAAGCCTTGAATAATAAAATATAAGGTGATGGGATGATGATGAGAGGTGATCGTGACCTTTTTCAACCATCCCAGCATTCACCTGTATCACCGAGGGAAACGATGAAACTCCTGACAGAACGGGATCGAACCCGCGCCTCCAAACTGAGAAGTCTGCGCGAAACGTCCTGAGTCATTCGTTCTGTTTGTTGTTATTATTATTATTTATTATTATTCATTATGTCAGCTACATTATTACAAAAAGTACAAATTGGACAGTAGCTTCCTTTAGACTTCACTTC